>WAAE01015569.1:0-30211 GCA_013400495.1 Nicator chloris
AAAAAAAAAAAATTTGAAAGAAATCCTTTTTATTAAAATAGGCAATTTTCTGCATCTTTAGAAATGAGCACTGAATTGGCAAGATCAAAGAGCATTGGATAAATAAACAATATTCCTGATGTCTTTAGCACTGCAATTACTGCAGAAAATGTACCACCCTCTTTTAGTTCACCTCTCAGATAAGTGTTTCACAAGAAATGATAGCTCTTGCTTCTTTCTTTTAAGTGGTCTTTTAAACATTGCAATGGCTGTGCAATCTAATTGAAAAATACAGGGTGAGAGCTTGCATAGGTTGGTGTTTGGTTTTTTTTCAGTCTTGATTTGCCCGAATTGCTTGGTAGACAAGTTTGGGTTTTTTCAAATGAAGTTTCTGTCATTAAAAACCCAGTTCAAATTGCACTGATATTTTAATGCACTAGGTGGCATAATGATATTCATATTAGAGAAATTAAATGATTCACCAGCACTCAGATATTTCGTTGGATAAAAGAAGCCACCCTTTCTGCCACATAAGAAGTCCTATCATAACTTTTGTAATTATATGATTGCTAATACTTTTAACTCTCTTTTGTGTTCTTTGGGAGAGTATGTCAAATTTTGAAAGAAAAAAACCTATTCATATTTAAAGATGATGCTTTAAAAATTGAAAGTCTTTGAAGGTAAGGATTTCAGTTAAAAATCCCTTAAACCCTGCTCCAATCCCGATTGTGATCAAGTTTATCCTGAACAATTTTACTTGTGGCCAGCATTAAAGTAGATCAAAAAACATGAGCTTGAGAGTGTTTGCTTTTTCTGGGACTCCTGTTCCATCAGCTTTGATATGGGCCAGGTTAAACACATCTTGATGCTGCCAGGAATTGGACCAGGTGACTTGAATCAATCTTTTTCATTTCTAACTCTATTAACTCCACCGTTATAGTGGACATAATGAAAGATCCTTTTAGACTGATTCTGGTGTCAGTCTGAAGCAGCATTATGTCAAAAAAAATTTAAGCCATCTTCATTTACTGTAAACTCAGAGACTTGCTTTTTGCTGCAGGTGTTCTGTCACAGTTTGCTTCAGTTCGGGGCAGTAAATTACAAGACACGTCAATGTAAAGAGGCAGTGAAATCATTTATCATTAACTTGAAGAGGCCATTATTCAGCTGAGGAAGATGACTGTTTTATGAAATACAAAGGATGAGATCATGATTTAGTGACCAGAAGCATTCACTTTCCAAAACATAGCAGTATGTGGTGAATGTGAGAAAGGAAAGGAGCCTAAGAAGTTGATACAATTTTATCTGGATAGTGTTCTGATGCTGGCCATCACAGTTAAAAGTGGCTGTTATGAAAGCTGCTGCTGATTAGCAGACACACTTTTTGATTGACTAATGACTGTACCTGTACCACTTCTTTGTGTGCAACTACAGCTCTCACAAGCTGCAGCACTGCCACAAGCAGGAGCCCTATCAGAGCATCAGGAAAGGATTTAAAGAGGTATAAATCCTTCTGTCTTTTAAGGACAATTTGAAACAGTGGAGTTTCTAAACACTTTAGAGAGTCCAGAAAATATAATTTCTTTAGCTTGTTCTCGTTTTTTAATGTTGTCATTAACATGTTTACCTGTTTTACAAATTATCCCCACTTCTAAAGTTTATTTGTGCAAGGATAATAGGATAATGCTATTGCTGGGACTAATTTTTTGGAGACTGAAGATGTGTTCAGCACAGAAAAAGTGAGCATAGTATGGAACACAGTATTGCACACCACTAAATTATCAGTTTCTGGAAGAGATTAAAGATAGGTCTTCTCTGTTTTTTGACACAGTCAGTAAGGAATCCTGAAGTGCCTACCTTTTCCAGCTGGTGCATCCCTTCCTCTACACAGCAAATTGATGCCAGTGTTCTCAGGGTCTGGGGATAAAGACACCTGAAACAATCCTGGCGACAGATCTTAAAGAGAGCAACCACACCTCCTTCCTGTAAGGGAAAAATAGCAATCAGGAAAATACTACCAGAGGTTTCCCTAGTACTTAATCAAGACTGGGATGGGGAGCAGATTCCTCTAGTAGTTTATCCAAAATAGCTATCATAACACCAACAAAGAGGATGTTAAGCTCACACAGAGAACTCAAGTGGATTAATGCTTGTACACTAAGTGATGAAAAAGCAATACAACCTCAGTAGGAGGTGTGCTTAAGTGATTGACTTCTACCAGTTACAAGCTCCATTTAAATTAAACCTGACATTCCTGCAAAAATTACAAAGAACCATCAATAGGTGGCAATTAGTGTGACATTTAACTGATCCTTCAGCCATATTATTAGTATAAAATAGATTTTTGTTAGCATACATTTCCCATTCCTCTACATTTCTGAGCTCCACACAAAATTTACTCAATGCTAAAACTATGAAGAGGAAGGTCATATGTTTGAAGGGGTACTGAAAATATAGTGGAAATAGGTGTCAAATTCTAAACAGACACAATCCAAATATTCATCCTCTAATAAATAAAATTTGCATTCCTAAAAGTATTTCTTTAAATACTATAGTGGCAAAGACTTGAGTACATATTAGAGTAGCTAGCCTCAATTAATTTCCAACATAGCTTGTAAACATATGTTTCAGTAAATTTCATATAACAAATGTAAATATATAAATAAATTCAACAATGCTGGCTGCACTTTGTGTGGTGGGGTTTTTTAAATTATTTTTTGTTTCAAAATATTGTGCTATCAGGTAGACCACATACATCTTTTATGATGTAGAATCACATATATGATGAAGACAAAAGCATTTAAATTATTGATGACAAATGAAAGATCTCAAACTAAAATGTTCAGATTAGAGCAGAAAATTAAAAATAGTTGAAATCATAGACCAAGTGAAAAGTACACCATTTTTTTAAGCCTCTTTCAGTAGACTCGGTTAAAAAATATTTTTAGATTCACAGAAGTAATCTTTTCTGTCCTCAGCCATTTTTTCCTCAACCATTAGTTGAAAGCTCAACAGGTTATACTGACCTAAAACCTCTGGGCTACAATTCAGAATATACTCATTTTCAGAATTCTATATTTTTGTACTAGTTCTGCTTGAATACAGTAGAGAAAAATAGAGGAAGCAAAACCCTCTGTTCAGTCTAACAAAAAATTTATATCAGGTCATACGGAATTAGACAAAATTAACTCTTCAACTTATTTTCCAGATAGAAGTTTTAGATCATGTCTTTGCCCAAGTATATGGAATTTCTGTGGCATCAGTGAAAACTGTAGGCTCACTGAAGTTTGTTAGGAGTAAAACTTATTTCTGAAATTGTAAGAAGCGTTCATGTGTCTGTTATTTTATGTCCAGTACTGCTATATATAGTCCTAGTGCAGAAAGGTATTTCTGAGCCTTTTAGTTAAAAAAGAGGCAGTACATTAACAAAAAATTTTCAGTCATATTTTTCCTTCCACAAAAGGATACTTATATTTCACCCAAGCAGTAATTAAATTATCTGTCAAAAATATAGGGAAAAAGCTGTTGCACTGTCATTCCCAAGCCAAAGGTAACTGTTTTGTTGGGGGCTTTTGCTTAGATTTCACTATCAATTTCAATATTTCACAGTTCAATTAAATCAGGGGTGATCTGATCCACTGCTTGAGCCATATTAAGCAGAAGTTTGCGGACAAAACTAGTAATGCTCAAGCGATATTGGCACATTTGCTTTAAGCCTTTTCTATGCCAAATGGATGCCCTGATTTTGCCTTTGATGGACAGGAAGTGATTTATCACTGCATTTGTCAGGAGGAGATCTGTACTCTCTATTTTTGGCCCTGTCTGCCATTACTAAGCTGTAAAATACTGACCACGAGTAATGAACCGAGAGATCTGTAAATGAAATACTGGACGGGTGGAAAACACTGAGCCTGGTTCCACGGCTTGTCAAAACCAGCCCCCTCACTGGGATCAGAGCATTTCTCAGAATTTATTCACCTTTTTCAAGATACAGCCCCTGTATCTTTTGCAATGACGCCAAACCATTCCATCTGACAGGGACATACAAAAATTGGTCAAGTGGATAAACATTCAGAGGAAGAGAGGGACATTTGCTTTACTACTGGATGACCTATGTCTCTCCTATATTGGATTACAGAACTCAGTTTTGTGGGATGTTGTTCAGAAGGGCTAGGTTTAGGTAACAAAATCACCTGAAATACAATCACCAAAACTGCGTGGATTGAGTGAATAAAGAAGGGAAGCAAAAAGGCATCTAATTCTGAAGTGGAATATTTTGCAGTTTCAGCTTGAAATGACCAAAAGTGCAATAAATTCTCATCAAGGCTTTGACAACATTTGTAATTATCTTGACAGATGATCTCCAAAGAGTTCTTCATCAGAAATACTTGCTAGAAAAGGAACTAAAGGCATATAAAGAAGGTAAGGCAGGATGCATTAGAAGCTTCTTGGAGCAAGTGATCTGCTGTACAGCCATATGGAATTCCAATAGTCAAGTATTCTCCAAGGGGGCGTATGAATGAGGTATGAACATCTTCATTTTTGTTCCTTTCTCTTTTACAAGCCTATTATCACAGCACTCTTCAATACAGTTGGTATTGGACTCTATCGTCAGTAAAATGAACTTTTTTTAAAAATAGTTTTCTTTATCACTCTATGATCTATTTGTTATAACTTGTAAACAGATTTTTACCAATTCTTCTGGTTGTTACAAATCCAAATCTATTTATAACCTGTTTGCTCCAAGTAATGCTAATTTTCTTATCTTGTCCATGCTACTACTCATTTTTATTAGAGACCTTAGGTTTTATGTCTCTGACAGCTAGTGAGAACTACTACTGGCTGCCAGGGTGAGTCAGCAACATGATTTTTTCACAGCAGATTACAAATTACATGCTAAAAAAGAAAGTGTCAAAGAATGCCTGTAGGTGGAATAAAATTATGGGTGATGCTTCAGCATAGAGGGGAGCATTTGATAGCCTTTTTTAATTTCTGTAAAATATTAGCAGGGATGGGGGAGAAGGAGAGAGAAGACTGAAACCCTTACCAAAATGTAAAATGTAATATTCTAGCTTTACAATACTGTCTTGGTTCTTTTTTTGGCACGTCCAAGATTGGTGTGCTTTAGAGGTGGAACTTATAGCTTGGGACAGGAAAAAACCTAACAGCAGTGTTGCACAGGATTACACTTTGTCGTGGAGAGTACGACTTCAAGGTTACATGGACAAATTTGTTGAATTTCTCTTTCATGGTAAACAAATAATCTCTCTGGCTAAATTTTACCAAGGATACTATGACAGCTCTCAAGGGAACTATGGATTATATAAGAGATCTTGAAATCTTTGCATGACTTCAATCCTTTTTCACCCCCTCAATGACTGAGAACAACCTGAGATATTTTTGTTGTTTATTTTCTGTTTTGATATCACCCTGAATTTTTACTGTCATAGCTAACTAAAGCCAGTGCCCATCTCTTCCTTTCTGCTTCAGAGATTGTGAAACATGTCACGAATGAAACTGGAATTACAGCACAAGCAGCATTTTGTGTGTTATCTGGTCAAAAACTGGAAATGTCACAAAGTCTGCAAGCAAGAAAGAAGAACATACTTTATTCATATTGGGAGCTTTTGGAAAGGTGCAAGTTAACCTCCAAAGCAAGCATAGCTCAGTGCTGTTAAGTTTCTTTGTCTGAACAGAGCTCTTTGCCCAGTTGACCTATTTGAAATTCTGGTCTGTTACAGTTCCTCTGCCCCTTGGTCACTGGTGCAGGTAACTGAGGCAGTACAGAGGGTGAAGGATAATGGTCAGTCTGGACAAATGCATTTCCCAGGGCACAGGGCAGACAGAAGCACAGGACAGGTGATGCAATTACCGCTGTAATTTGGCAGCCAAACATCATTTAGGGTTCTTTGCATAAGGAGATGCATTTCCTCAGTTGTAAACCTGTGACACACCCAGGTTTTTAGTCATATATTAGCTTAGTGATTTATGAAAGGTCAGACTTGACTTCTGTTAAATTAAAGTGTTATGGAAGTTGTAAAATGATAAAAAGCCCATGACCAATTTTCTTTAATTTGTTAATTCTGCACTTCCTCAATAATCAACAGTTTAACATTGTTTTTGGGTACCACTGAGTGGAGCTCAAATACCAACTTAGGTAAAAACCAAACCTCTCAGGCTGTTGACAGAAGCCACTACAGGTTTCTGAGTCTGGCTCATTTTCAGCCTTCAGAACAGAGGAGTACCTTTCATGGTGTAAATATCCATCTAAAGGCACACTGAAGTAATTAAATGCTGCTGTCTTACCCTGCCTCTGAGTAGGACAAGGAGCTGGCAGAGCACACCACAAGCACTAGCTGAGGGAGGAAGGTTTTCCTCCTTCTGCATGCCCTGATCATCCTAACCTCAACAAGACACCACGTCCCACCCAGCTCCAGTGATTTCCAGTGTCATGGATCTTGACAGAATGACTCATTTATACCAAAAGTTAGCACCAACTCCTCGTTAAATGAGAACACACACTGACAAAACTAGCAGCAATAATGGGTCTTTTGTAAAAGGATAATAATGAATGCAAAGTATTTCTAAATTTGCATCTTTAATAGTATCTCTAACCCTCTCTGTACACACAGCTGAAGAGGTCTTGCTGTTTCTCTGCACAGTCTGCCACAGCCATGGCCTATTGTAAAGTTTCTCTCCATTTACATGGCTGGTATTTAAAAAGTACTATCAGGAGAGACACTAAAATGTTCCCAAAATTATGGAGTGATAATACCTCAGATGGCACAAAGACAGCTGCAACTGAAGCAATGCTGAGAAGCCTGTTGGAGCTGATCATCCTGCTGAAGCTGCTTGCACAGGTATTGGGCTTTATTAAATTAAAGACTGGGGGGATGTGGGCCTCTTTGGAAAAAAAACCTCTGATAGTTGTGGTGGTAAACTCTGTAGAGTAAGACTTGCAAAAGCACCACGAGAGAAAAAAAAGTAGTTTCTCTGAGTAAATTTTGTTGCTCTTTAGTGAAATGAGTTTCTTGTATTGCTAGCTTGCTTTGGATTACTCCATGCATCCCTTACCTTGGCTATGATGCGGCAGAGGTGAGCACCTTCCTGGGCAAGGCTGGACAAACCGCTGACGGCTGACTCCGTGACGTACAGACTGCCCGAGAGCTCTATCTGCCTCAGCAGGTTCTGGGGGATACAGGACAAAAACCTGGAGGAGTCAGACTGACAACGCACACTTATCATTGCATCTGACTAGATGTAACCAAGATTTAAAAATAAACATTGACAGGGTAAGAAAATGGGTACCTGTGTGAGAACATGTGGTACGGAACTCTCCAGCTATTTAGGAAATTGTTATTGCGTTTCATCTGGAATTGAATCAGGATTTTCAGAAGGCAACTAATTTAATTAGTGTAGAAGCTGAATCACATGGTGATACAAGATTTCCACCTTATTTATAAGGAATATTGCTACACCCTTTCTTACACTACCTTCAAAGGCTCTGGGTTCGTCACTACTCCCAGTCAAAACGTCACTGACAAATAGACATTTTTATAAAGAAACCTAGTTTATTTCTCCAATGTATGAAATATATTAATTTTTTTTAATCTTTGTAAGTAATCATCTTGCTTTTGCATTTGTGTCATTGCAGCTTTAGAGAAGCACAGCTGTGAAAAGAACGTGAAGTCTATTTAATTTTATGTTTCTGAAAAAAGATGTAGAATCACTAGAATAATTAATTCTATTTCCTAGCAGGAGGAAAGTAAGCATTTTTGTATTTAATCCAGCTTTGAAAGAAATGCAGGGGACTATCCCAGATTTTACACTGCTATTATACAAAATCCAACTACCTTGCCTTCAAGAGGCTCTGTTCTTAGACCTTGAGCGTTAGAAAAATGCTCCATAACAGTGCATTTGAAAAATGCTCCATAAAAGACATAGCTTAAGAGTTCACAATTTGATATGAACCTGCCCTGAATTAAATCCTGACACACCGATTAGGAAAAGAAGCCCTTTACACAATTTAAGCTGAAATCTCTCACACAGATACTTAGTCTGTTTCAGAGCAGCAAACTCCTCCCAGACAATGTGTTTTTATGGCGGAAGTGGGCACATAGCCTGACTGAATCGCTCAGTAAACTGTTCATAAAAATGCTTTTATTAATGAGTTCTAATCAAAGTCCTTCAGCCACACAAATATACCCAAGATGATGTGGAGTCAATAATTCCACTCCCTTGAAAGAAAAAGAGAGTAGGATTTCAGGTATGCCAGTAGCTGCCAAGAGCCCAAAGGCAGAAATATTAGCAGTGAAGAACTACTCTTCAGACTGAAAAGAATGAACACCTTAACAATGGTAACCTACTCACTGAATTTGAAATATGCAAAGTTATTTACACACTTCAACACATACATTTCATGTAGTTCTCATAAATCCCAACCCAAGAGCATTAGGAAGTAGCTTGTTAGTTTGACTGCAATTCTGCAAATATATTTGGGATATTCTCACTTCCTAGTAATAACCCTTTAAAACTAGAAGGGATGCTTCTGAAACTACCACTTTTTTTGCCATCTTAACACATCAGGGTATGTTAGAGTTTAATGAATAGCATGCATTAATGCAGCCTCAGATTAATTTCTCTGTATTTCACAGAATCAGAATCACAAAGTGTGTAAGGCTGGAAGGGACAACCAGAAGTCGTCATTTAGATGCCTTACAAGAAAGAGACATCAGGAAAAATAGGTAACATGGTGAGCAAAAAGATAACTTTGTTTGGGATTTGAGGTTATTGGAGAATTTGAGAATACAAACACCTAAATCTCATTGCAACATATTTGAGTTACTGATCATAATTGTGTTGAAAATTGAGAGCTGTAATTCTAATCCTCCTAATTACAAAATTATAGAATGGCTCAGGTTGGAAGGGGCCTCTAAAATCATCTAGTTGCCATCTCCCTGCCATGAGCACGGACACCTTCTACTAGATCAGGTTTCTCAGAAGTCCCATCCAACCCAGCCTCAGATCCTTAATGGATGGTTGCCCTCAAGATTCAACAATTTCGGAAAACCTTTTTGGTTTGGGTTTTTTTTTTACTATAAACTAACCTGTGCCTCTTGTGTTAGAACCAGCTCTATCAACTGGCCAAAATATTGGGCAACGGTAGTGAGTGTTTCATTAACACATGATTTCATGGACCTCAGTATCTCTTCATCTTCAGTCTGTAAGCACCTGAAAAGAAAGAGATGGGAAAGGGATGAAGGAAAAAAAGATGCAACAGACCTGATTGTCAGAGGTGGGGCCCATGTTAATCACAGGATATAATTGGAATTCAGCTGTTCACAAGGTCTTTGTGTCATTGCCATCATTTCTGACTTTAATCAAAGCTTTGTCTACACCGAGTAAATACGTCATGAGAGGATAACAGTGGACACTACTGAATAATTTTCGAGCACAATTTACCTCACAGACTGCAGGCCAAATTTTGCTGCAGATGCTGTGTGTTTATACAGTTCAGCGCTGCTCTTTTCTTCTTATCCACTCTTGGATGCCTGCATTTCAACTGCAGCTGTGCATATCCACCCATCTTTCATGATCAATGAAGGGCTTTCATTCATTTTTATTTCTTTACTTTCTTTGTCATAGTTTAATGATAGCAGGATAAGGATGAAGAAAGAAATGGATGTCCAGTTGAGTTAAACAGCATAATCAAAAATAAAATTTGGCCCTCTATACAGAAAGATACATAAAGCACCTTTACAGAGTTAGTACAGTTGTCCTGTAACCAGTGATGTTTGGCTGTAATCGAAGAAATGAGATGAAGATGGAAAACTTTATGCAATTCAAATATAATAACGAATACTTCCTCACAGAAACCCATTCATTTGTATTGTCCAAAGATCTTCCACCCAGGCAGGCCACTGTAGTGGAAGATACAGTTTGGGTGATCAGTCTCTCTGCCTGCACACAGGTCACCTTTTCTGCTTTACCTGTCTGTCAGCCAGCTGTATCAATTTTTTGTCAAAAAGACAAGCAGGGAGAGAGGTGATTTGGGGCAAAAACTGAGATTGGATCTCATTATTAAATCAGTGTGTCTTATAGTAGAATGTAAAACACAAATGTGAGCTGTGTGGGTTTGGCAAAAAACAACAGTGCTCCAAAAATGTTATTTCCACATAATTAGATGGTGTTTTTTCCCTGATGATATCCCCCAAACAGAATGACTTGCACAATGTTTAAAGTAAACCAAAAAAGAGTGATTGAACTGTGCTGGAGGAAATGGGTGACATGTTAGAAAGTGGAAATAGCATGAGAAGAATTACAGAGATTTTCACTTTTCAGTCTCAGCATTCCAGAGTGCAGGGAGATGACTAAACCTACAACTACAACTTAAAGGAATGTGTATTTACATTTACAGGTGTATTTATTTTTTTGGTTTGATTTACAGTGCGTGGATATGTTCATACAGGAACACCTAGTACGAGTCTCAGAACCCAGGTTTTCACACCAGCTGAAATCCACAGAACTAGAAGGGAACTTTGTCGCTGATATCTGTCACAGCCAGACTTTCCCCCTTGATGCCTAAAAGTCCTGAAAAATCCACGTGCATTTAGCTTTGCATCTATGTCAGACTCTCTGTGCAACAGCAGATCCTATTTCATTAGGATGCAGTTTAGGTAAAAACAACTCACTTCGTCCAGCAGAGATTAATATTTAGAAAGCTTTGCAAAGTTACAGCAGCTTAGTTCAAACAACTGAGGTTGCCTATGGATTTGCGCTTCTCATTAGAGGTTCAACAACAAAATAAAAGAGCAAAATTAATATTTCAACTACAAAATTTAAGTTACCTTTCTGTGAATGCTGTAAATTCTGAACACTTGTCTACTAAAAGTTTTTCAAGCTGCAGAGAGAGCAACAGAAAGTGGTGTTAGTTATATCCATACATACAAGTGCTTTACAAAAATAAATAATCCTTGTTTGTTAATTGACAACCCTCTCAAAACATAATATTTCATATGAACACCCTTCATCTACTTTTCTGAATAAAACAGGTAGAGATAAAACTGAGGTTAACAAAAAAAGTAGCATTTTCTACATTTTAAATGCAAAGGAACTCACAGATGGGCTGTCAAAATACTTTAGTCCTGTAGTCCTCAAAAGCAAAACATTTTTTCAATGCAATTTGTCAACATTATTAACATTCAGAATAGCCTATGATAAAATAGGATCCAAAGTAAGTCAAGAATATTTCCATTGCTGAAAAATGATTGGAAAGTTTTAAGGGACCAGTATCAGTATATAAGAATTTCTTACAGATTGTTTAAAGCAATCTCTAATAATTATTACAATAAAATAAAAATTCAAAAAGTGAGAGAAACGTGACATCAGCTAAGGCATCTTCTCACCTGGAGCATTTCTTCTGAAGAACTCCTGGTGAAGGTGCTGTACTCGTTCATCATGGAACGCACGTGGCAGTTGACTCTCACTGTCATGCTGTGGACCCTCTGCCACCTGTTCTTCTCCAGCTTCTGAGCAATCCTGGTCAGCTCTGTGCTTATGATCCAAGCTCTCTTTAGCAGCAGCTGCAAGTTATCACAAGTGTTGTACTGTGAGGAAAGGATGAGTTCGTTTTGTTCGTCCTTCTCAATGCTGATGGGCTTGGACTGGAGAATGCACATACATTCACAGTCTGTCATCAGCTTCAGGTCTTCCATCCATCGCTGAACAGAGTCCACCTGGATTAGGTGCATGCTGGAAGGCAGAGAAGGAGAGGGAAGAATGAGGTAAAGCAAAACAACCTTAGAATAACCACCAGCAGCCCCATACAGCTGTACCCAATACTGGGTTGCAACTGATTGACCAAAGGCAGATAATTGAACAAACAATTTGCTTGCAGTAACACAGTGACACATTTAGCTCCTTATTCCAAAAAGAGCTTCTGGATTTCTAATGACTTTTACGCCACATACTCTGCTATAAAATTGTATCTGAAAAATCAGTGGATATTATAGATAACTAAACAGAAGTTTAGACTATGTTTTTTTTGTGAAAATGCTTCTTGTACATTCAGAGTTTAACATGGAGAAGGAGCAAAGTTATGAATATGTTTGCTTGTTGTTTATGGGACTGTCAGGGTTTTCTAGACGCTTGGCCTTTCAAGTGCTTAACATAAAATTTTACTTTGCAACCTCTCTCTAAAGCCTTTCCAAAGTTACACAGCCAAACCAAGATAATGAGCAATACTGCCAGCAATACCTATTTGTTCTATGTCATAATCCCTTAAACTTCTGCTGGATTCTACCTCCTGACCAGACCTTTACCTTCCCCCATATTTCTCACTGTTCTCTGTACAATTTGCACACTGACGTCCGAAGTGCATTTTTTACACTACAACGAATATGATGTGAACCAGCAGGGCTGAAAAGCTCCTTGACAAGTGTACTCTGACACAAGGGCAGTGAGCCTGCACTTTCTGCTCTTGCATCTGCCAGCCAGTAAAATGTGGTACCTGAGGCAGAAATTGCACTGATTCTGAGCTCATCTTTTTGAGGGTTCACAAATTTCTTTCATAGTCTTGGGATGAAGATGCCTAAATCTTTTTCTTACAAGGTACCCAGATCCTAATAAAAATACCTTAATCCTCACCTCAAGCATACTAAAGGTTTCCAAAGAATTGAAGATGGAAGATAAAGAAGAAATTAAATTAAGTGAAAGCAAGGGAAAATGGATTTAACTATTTTTCTAAAACTTCTATTGGTATCATACAGCTACTCTGACAGTTAGTGGGTTGTTGTCTACCTTCTGGATACATGTGTAGATTTTTATGATGCTAAACCAGAAAGAACAAAAAAAAAATTGTATTATAGTCCCTATCTTCTTAATTCAGATACTGATTTATTGGAACTCAGCAACACAGCAGTAACGTTCTGTGCTGTTATGTAAAGCCTCACTGCAAGATCAAAATCTGCAATTACATTAGCAAAGCTGAGGAGGACCAGGTGGAAGGCTTTTCAATTCTTGTGCTTCCATTTATACAGTGAGCACCAGCTGAACTCAAGAAATCTCCTGCCAGACCACTCCAGTAATACTCCATAAATAAACAAAATGTATTTACATACACAGGAAAAGGAGGCTCACCTCAAGTATCTTTTCATGTAAATTGACAGCAAACAAGATACAAGAGATCAGTTTCATTGATCCAATCTCCCTTTTCACAATATATGATGAAGCTACTTTTAATTTCAAACGTTACAGGCTACTGCTCTTTAAGGTCTTTATTTCACTCAGCTCTGAATATTGTGTAATTGCATTTCATGATCGATTGAGGCCCACTTTCCTCTTGCTATGTGTAGTCTCCTTATTGCCTTTTTGGATCTGAAGCAAGGCTTCCTAATAAACAAAAACAAAAACTTTAGAAGTTTGAGACCATGATTTATAACAATATGCATAGTTTGCATGCAGAACAGGATAAACTCATTTGACGCAGAGGAATGTATCTTTCATTTTCAAAGTGCACTGTGATAATTAATTAAATCTCTATTTAATAAATAGAAATAAACTTCTACATTATGAATTCACATGGACAAAAAACTAGAATAGAATGTTAACGAGGAAGAAAACCAAAACAAAACAATAAAGAAAGTAATTCGTATTTCCTTTAGTCCCAAAAGCCATTCTTCACTCTAAGGAGAGAAGAAAGGTAATAAGGACTGTACAAGAAAAGAAAAAAGAAAAGAGAAGAAAGAAAAAAAGAGAAAAAAGAAAAAATATAGATGTTAAAGAAACTCTCCTTGTTTTCTTCTGTTCCTAATTGCCAGACATACAACTGTAGGATGTAGGATATTTTTTCACTGAAACTTAGTATTCCTTAACTGAGAAGAGCATAAATACCATTCATCTCCTTCTAGAGGACGACAGAAAACTCCCCCTGCTTAATATGTCAGCTTTTCTGACACATAGTCCTTTAAATTAGACACACATCATTATCACTCAAATGAAATACATAAATGATTCACCTTCATCCAAATCTCACTGTACGTAGAGAAAATCTTCTTAAGCATTCCACAGATGAATCTGTAGACTCACTTTTTACATATTAAAATGAGGAAAGCAAAAAAGTGTGATCATCCCTAATTAGCTTTTAAGAATCATGTTCCAGATAGCATTTACTGAACTCAAAAAACAAGTTGGAAATTTCCATTTTGTCTCCCCATTACTGAAAAAAATATCTACACCTACAAAATAAAAACAACCATAATGGTTCAGGAAACAAACAAACAAACTCTGTTTAGCCCATTATCCTGGTCCCAACATGCCCATTAAGAGATGCATAAGGAAAGACTGTAAGAAGTGTGGCAAGAGCTGAGCAACCCCTCCTTCCCATCTTCTGGCAATTAGTGGCTTAGGAACTTCCTCAGCCAGCAGTTGTGTCTGAGTAGGATGTTTTTACAATTCATGAAACAAAAGTAGCCATTAATCCCTTTTTGAACTCAGTTAAACTTTTGGCCTTTGCAACATCTAGTGGCAGTGTCTAACATTGTTTATTTTTTTTTGTATGAAAAAGTGTTTCTTATTGCTTATTTTAAACTTGCTGCCTGGAGATATAAACACAAACACTTTAGTTGCTATATTCTAAGAGATACTGTAAATGAAATGATGGTTCTGTATTAACCCTCTTCATGCAATTCATTATTTTGTTTGCTCTACCCCATCTTTAGGTTATTTTATTTCCATGGTATAGAAACTCAGTCTATCTAGTCTGTCCCCTAAAGACAGTTTTCCAACCCTCTGATCATTCACTTACTCTTCCCACCTTTTCAAAATGCTTTTTCCCGTTTTCTTATGTCCCAAGATGCAATGGGGAAAAGAGGACACAAAATTCAGGTAAATTTATACGTTTGAAACACATTTTCTGCACAGTTCCTATTTCCCAACAATTCTTTTTTTTTTTTTTACTGAAGTGTTTTCCAGAGAACTGTTTCATTTTTGCCTTTCTAAAAATACACTTATTTTGATTTCAGAATCTTTTCCATGAGTGATAATACACAATGTAGAGTTCACTATACATGTGAAGAAAGCAATTGTGCTTCAGTTCCCTTTACCTCCTCACATGCACTACTTTATGTTCATTAACACATAATTTCTTCTAGCATTTTACAGTCTCGTATTGTCCTGCTTTTATAACTATTTTTCAGGTCATTAAATACATTAAACAAGATTCGCTCAAGCATAAGAGATCTCACTTGTGTGATTTCCCGCAGTTCTCTCTAATTTAGCAAAAGTATCTGGTTAACTCACTCAGACCCTGATGTTTATAGAATCATAGAAACATTTAGGTTGGAAAAGACTTCTAATACCATTAGGTCCAACCATTAACCCAGCACTGCCAGGTCCATGTCTTAACCCTGCCCTTAAGTGCCACTACACAGCTTTTAAATACCTCCAGGGATGGTACTCTAGTACTTCCGTGGGGAGTCCATTCCAGTGCTTGACAACACACAGTTCATAATGTGAACAATTTTCCCTAATTTTCAATCTAAATCTCTCCTGGGTTACTTTGGCTCCATTTCTTCTTGTCGCATCACTGGTTATTTGGGAGAAGAGATCAGCCCCCACCTTGCTCCATCCTTCTGTCAGGCAGTAATAAAAAGATGTGTTCCTCCTCAGCCTCCTTCTCTCCAAGCTAAACATCTCCCACTCCCTCAGCTGCTCCTCACAGGACTTGTGCTCCAGACCCTTCCCCAGCTCCGTTGCCCTTCTCTGGACTCTCTCCAGCACCACAATGGCTCTCTTGCAGTGAGGGCCCAGAACTGGGCACAGCACCTGAGGTGTGGCTTCATCAGTGCCCAGCACAAGGGGACAATCCCTGCCCTGGCCCTGACGGACACAATATTCATCCAAGCCATGAGCAGCCAGTTTCTCCAGCAGAATGCTGTGGGAAACACTTTCAAGGTCTTGACTGCAGTCCAGGCAGAGAGACAACAGCTACAGCCTTTCCCTCATCCACTAAGTGGGTCACCTTGCCAGAGGAGGTCAGGTTGGTCAAGCAGGACCTGCCTTTCCTGAACCCCTGTCTGATCCTCTGGTTGTCCAGGATGTGCTGCATGATGGCACCCAGGATGACCTGCTCCATGCCCTTCCCTGGCTCTGAGGTCAGGCTGACAGGCCTGTAGGTCCCTGGAAGCACCTCATGACTCTTCTGGAGGACAGGTGTCACACTGGCTAAAAAGCAGTCACCTGGGACCTTTCCATACAGAGGAGTGTGCTGGTAAATGATGGAAAGTGGCCCAGTGAGCACTTCTACCAAGACCCTCCATGTTCCTTGGTAGATCCCATCCATCCCGTAGACTTCTGTGATTATTTCCCCTGGGAATATGGGGGCTTCATTCTGCTCCCCAATCCTGTCTTCCATCTGAGGGGGCTGAGAAGCTGTAGAAGCTGATATTACTATTAAAGACTGAGGCAAGAAGGCATTGGATACCCTGGAACTTTTCTCATCTCTGTTACCACGTTTTCCCCCCACATCCAATAAAGGGGTAGGTCCTCCTTACCCTCCCTTTTGTTGCCAATGAATTTATAGAAACAATTGTTATTACTTTTTACAGCAGTAGCCAGATTAACCCTGGTTGGGCTTTAGCCCTTTTAATTTTCTCCCTGCATAACCCCATTGTATCCTTGTAGCTCTCACAAGTGGCTCTCCCTTTCTTCCAAAGGTGATAAACTTGCCTTTTTTTCCTGAATTCCAGCCAAGGCTCTCTGTTCAGCCAGGCCAATCTTCTTCCCTGCCGGCTCATCTTCTGGCACATGGGCACAGCCTGGTCCTGTGCCTTTAGGATTTCCTTCTTGGAAGGAAGATGTATAGATACACAGATGGATAGTAGTTACCCACAAGTTAAAATTACTGAATTTAGTACGCCGTGATGTATTGACAAAAAAGCAGTCTATCTAGACTCAACATTATAAAAGCAGCTTTTAATGTAAAAACAGCTGTAAAAATAATTCAGTGCAGAAAGAAAATTCAAGAGAGTCTTCAACATTTCTTAAAAGTCATTCTGCTTTAATTGGGGTTTTAAAGTATTTGACACGGTTTTCAAGAGCACTCAACCGAACTTGAGTAACAAGCAATTTGAATAGTCTGAATTCTAGTGTGCTTGCCAAAAAACGTAGTCTTTTAAACTTGTAATTTTGAAAAAATCCTCCGGTGTCACTGGCTGAGGCCACCTTAGAGCAACAGTCTGTTAGAAGTGTGTTACTTCAAAAGATGTTTGGAGCTTGTCTAATACAGATGTTTCTGCAATACATAACACACTGCAGGTAAATTTCATCCTGGGTAAAGACATTTAAATATACTCCTATTTTAAATATCTAAGAAGAGACATATGATATTCCAAGTTCTCTTACCAGCATTTCTCTTTCCCCTATTTCCCCTACTCCTTTTTTTCTTTTTTTTTTTTTTTGCTATTTTCTATCATCTCTTAAGTAGTTTGCTAACTAAAGAATCAAGATTTTTAGGATACAGAAGATGGATTGATATCAAAATGATTGATCTCTCTCATGTTGGTGTTACATGAACACAAAAGTCAAGAGTTAATGACTAGATCATTTGTTTAAAATTTCCAGCTTGAAGTACATACACTTCTGTTTTAAATTGCAAATGTTATCATGAAAAAGAGTTATACCTCCAATTTAGCACTGAGTTTTACTAAGTGCAAAAGTTTCATGTTTTATAACATTGCGTCGAAGTCAGAGCTGATCAATTCATGTGAATAATTCCAATGGTCGTATTTATAAAACGTAAAGACTTCTGCTCAGTCAAATTATGTTTTCAAGGCTTCTTAGCCTTCTTATCCATTTTCACCTATTATGACAGATTTATTACCAATCCTAATGATAGCATTTAGTTCTGCTTCCAGATAAGCCTATGGTGAAAGTCAATGCCAAATCTTACAACAGTGTGCGAATTTATTATTCTGATTAGTGGTAGGTAATTAATTGGCAACAAACAACTTATTGAATGAATTTAGCTCCCTCTTTGAACATAAATAATCTCTAATATTTTTCTAATTCATCTTTTCAGAAGTATTCATGGGTATGCAATATAGCCAGGGCCAATTTCCACATCAATACAATGGCCAGCAGAACTCCTCTCAGTGGAAGGAGAGACTGAAGAGCCATAGAGACAGTGTTCCTTTATCTTCAATTCCTATACATGATATTAATCACAAAAAAGACCCCTGTAGATACATGATATTGTATTTGCACTGATTTTGGCAAAATTTTGTAGAGCTAGCTGGAAAGATAGCTTTAAAAACACAGAGTAGCTTTAAGGCAGATAAGAATCAGATGCCTGTTTTTTAAGTGAGTGCACTTGCTGTGTAGATCATTCCTAAGGTAATAGAATCCTACAAATATTTAAGTTTTGTACTTGATGCGGCAAGATAAAAGTGCAGCCAGATGGTTTGCAGGGTATTTTTTCTTTCCTCTTAATTTTACCTACTTCTTTTCCAATGGAACACTAGCAATCCAACTTCACTGTGACAAAAGATGGCTTTAGTATGAGTTATTTAAACCTTTAGAACACACAGATAAAAGCTAATTTCTAGGTTTTAAACAAGTTACCAGGCTATATTGAAATGGTTATATTAATTTGCCTCAATGAGTACTCAGTTTTTACAGCTACCAAAGTCTAACAACTTCCCCAAATTAATTCAGTAATGGATAATGCAGAATTACTCAAAAATCACCGTGGTAGAAAAGCCTATAAGGAAAGTAAAAACACAGCAACCACTTGTAATATATAAGGTATGACATGTGAACTTACAGTTGTTTCATCAGGCCTCACTAAAAGGCCATATAAATAATTTAGTGTTAAATGCTGCACCAGCATTCTCCTCAGATTTTTACATTTTTCTGAGAAATCCTCACAGTAAGTTGTCCCTCTGAAAATATCTGGAAATATTATAACAGCCCAGAATTGCTGGCACACTGCAGAACTTAAGGAAGTCACTCTGCAAAATCACAGCCTAACTAAACATGCTGATTAGTTTATGTGAAATCTAGGATAAACATGTATTTTCTGTACATGGGAAATAGTTTAAACAGGTCCAGTCCTATCCAACCTCCATCAGTTGAAGGGATACTGTTGCACCGTTCAAGCTGATTTTGAGTTTTACTTCCTGCCTAGCACATTAAATTGCTAAAACAGTAGTTATCTTGACAAAACACACACGCCATTGAGTTCACAGAAGTTAAAAACCACAGTAAAAGAATATAATTTCCTGAGAGAAAAGAGGAGAATGCAAAAAGGCCTCACTATCAGCAAGTTAATGACATTATAAGACTGGTAATTGGCCTCTTTTCAGGCAAAGCTGAACAAAGTGCTTATATGTTGTGCTTATATTGTCACAATGATTAGCAACCAAAATATATTTGTTGAATTTATATTTGTATAGTATCATTAATTCATATAACAGTGAATATTATTGCATTTACAGTGTTGTTATAAGATAGCAAACCAAGGAAAGTTTTCAAAACCACTACGTTTGTTGAACCCTATGATACTGGCATATCCAGATTTAACAAACTGTTACAGACTCAAATCAGACTTAATGAGCTTTGATCCAACTTAAGGAATCCACCAAACTTAGAAACAGGCAATTTTAACCACTCTAAAATTTGGACATGAGGGATGGGGCAAAAAATAATCTGCTGACCCAGCTTTGTGAAGGATATTGGTTCTTTTGTTCAGCATGTTACCTGATGACTTGTAACAAACGGTTCTGCAGTGCACAGACAAAAGTAGTGCTGAAGATGAAAGATCCCATGACTCAATCTCTTGCAAATGATAGCCTGGGCCTTGCAAAAACATGCAACAGTTATACTTTTCCTGAGAGATGAGATAGCAGAGCTGAGAGATTTGTGCACGATGGCAGAATCCATGACTTTTGACTTCATTTAGCCCAAAGTAAGAGGAATATGCCTCATGGAACATTGCACAACAAACCTACTCAGGACATTCTTACACATTATTCCGGGAGTTTAAAATCTGACTTGGTGACTGAAGCACGTTGATAATCTTGAAGGGATGTTGCCATCAGCCCACATTTAAATCGCAGATTCCTGAGTACACACCCAGTTCTCACTCCCATAAATAACAGGGCACGTTTCCTGCCTGGTGAAGGAGAAGAATGAGCAAGGCCAGCAATAGGAGAGAATGTGCTCGAGAGAGCTCATCCTGGTTCGCTGCTTCCCGATGCTCGGGCTACACTTGTAATGGAAGGGGGCAGCATTCCTCATATAAGAACAATATGCTGCAAGAGAGAGACACCTGGCAGGGAGGGAGAACTAGAAATGAAAGTGAAAAGGAGAAAAACAACACTGGACATAATTTGGGGCCACAGGCAGTGAAAGTGCTCCGACACAATCACAAGCAATGACTAATTTGGAGACTAACGTGAGAGTCCACAAAAATAGTGCTAGTGCTTCACTGAACGTTGTTTTTCTCTTCCTCCAAATCTGCCTTAATTTGTAGTTTAATAACAAACACTACTGCTCTCTGTGCCTTATTCAAAGGAGTTATGACATGCATTATGAGCAGCACCATTAGCCTTTCACCTTCTACTATTTACTCATTTCAGGTCCTAACCCTACTGATTAAGTAAAGGCTGGATTACTTAATGAAGGGAGCAACAAGCATTTTACAGGGAGCTATGAGATCAGTATCACTCAGGAGACTAGAGAAATTTGGAGACCCTTGTTCACATCTATTACACAGCAGCTCCAGCTAAAACTGTCAAAAAAAAAGGTGAAAGAAGGACAGCTTGATGTTGGCTTTCCTAAAACTCCCATCAGAATATTAACTCTTCAACAGACAGATTTAAAAGACTAAAAGTAGCAACACAGTGTCACAAATACTGGAATGAATTGGCAAAAATACTTTAGGTGGTCTCATTCAAAGAAGAAAGCAGTTTCCAATCAAACAAATTCAATATTTGTGTAGAGGTTTATGTATTTCTGTAGAAGTCAGGAGATAGAAAAGGAAATCTTATGCCATCAAACCTACATGTCTGATACTAGAAGTAACCAGACCAGATAATTTGCTCATAAATGGCTTAAAAATCACTCTAAAATAATTTAGAAGGCTCAAATACGTACTATTAAATGTCTATTCTAGAATCACTGTGGAAGTTTTGTTGGAAGTTTCTTATTTTTAATCTGAATTTCTTAAAAGCCAGTTCATTCCCATTTGGTTTCATCTTTCCTTTTAAATTAGATTTTATCTTTGAATGCATTTCTAGAAAGCAAACACATGTTCCCAGCTTCTAATTTGCAAGACTTGACAAGCAAAATTCTTCAGATTCCTTTTATGAAACTATGTCGTTTCCAGACCCATGCTTTGAATAGATTTGTAGTTCTTGTAAAGCTAATTTTTTACTGAAAGGCTTGATATCATGTTTGATAGAAAACAAAGTCTAACAGTAATTTTGAGTGATAGTAATACAACTTTATCTCCACCAGAAATCTCATTTCATACAGCCTAGGACTGAGCTTCCTGCTTTCATTATCACATCTTACTGGCAAAGGCAGTCACAGTCATCTCAATCTACCAGCATACGTAGGTCTTGCTCCTATTTTTTTTCCATAGAATAAACTACAGGTTTTTGCAGACTTTCTAGTTCCCAACCCCCAAATGCACAATACTGAGATTTCGATAACTCCCCTCTTTTCTTCAATACTTGAAGTCGAGTTCTAATTCTCTACTTTCAAAAGTACCCGTCATCATTACTCCTTTGTCTAATCACTAGTTTTATGTATTTAATAGTAAATACCATGTATACAATCACTGAACTTCCTTTGTTCAGAGGGAATGCGATAAAGTAATTTTGTTCACCCTAGAGAATGATAGATTATTCATTAGTATGCACCTTTGGCAGGTTCATGTATTGGCATCTCATTTCCTGTTTTATTCCAAACTTTTAACTACTCCTTACTAGAAGGTCTTCCTTCTCCTTTCCAATTAAATGTTATTCCATCCTTTCTCACTTCTTCGATAAAAACATTTTATTTTGCTATTTTACACTTGGAGTGACTATAAAATTTTTTAATAAGTTCAGCAGCCTAAATAGAGTAATTCTCCTGCCTTTTGTATATTATGTTTGGCTTCTATCTCAGACACGTCCTTCTGTTTCCATTCACTTTAGAGCCCAGACTGGGTGGTTAGTGTTACTGGCTGCATTTCATTTTCCTTTGCACAGGTGCTGAACCGAAGAAAGCCAAGCTAACTGAAGGTTTAAATGCAAACAAAGCAGGTTCAATAATTACAACCAACACAAAAAGCCAAACTCACACCATATCTACATTTCAAGCCACCTCTAAAAACAAAGACTCAGGCTATACTATCACTTTTTCCATCACGCTTTGCTCATGATGGCGTAGTGCTTTATCATAAAACATTTGAGGTAAAAATATTTTCACAAGATAGTCCAGTATTTTTCAACTGAAAATGGGACTTCTGAGCCACCTTGCTATAAAGCATATTTCTGTGGAACAGCTGAAATGTAATACGGCATTGGCTTTGGGTGATAATCACGGATACCTGAGGATTGTACCAGAAGCAGTAAATGCGAACCACCATCTTAAAATGGGATGAAGAAATATAGTTCCAACACTCCTTAAAATTGAAATTAAATTGCCCCTCTGGCTTCAGTGGACTTTAGATGAGGCTTGGGTGTGTAGCACTCATGATTCTTTTGATGATGCATATAGCAAATTCCCCCAGAGAAAGAATCAAGGGTAAAGAATTTTAAGAACACAACCCCACATTGGAATTGAGAAGAGATGAGCAACTGACTGAAAATAAAATTAATGGAGAATGTTCTCAGGAACCTGATGCTTAGCATCATCTCAAAATAAAAAAATCAGCGCCAGAATCTATGGTTTCCTAAGATTCCAGGATTCAGTAATTCTAGGACTCCATGACCCTGGACCTCTAGGATTCCATGACCTTGGAACCCAACCACTAGGACTGTCTCCAAAGCAACAAGAGAAGGTTGGTGTCTAAGGGAGGTGCTGCAGCACAGCTGCACCCACTGTTCAGAGGCACCTGCTGGTAAGTGACCCTCAGCCAGCCCCTGGGGTTCAGTCAAGGTCTCTCCAACATCTCCTGGCTTTCAGTAGTAGAGGGAGAGCCTGATAAACTGACAAACTCTCTCTTTTGAGATTTAAAACTCATATGAACAAGTGATAGTGTGTGAGTTCCGCAGCAGCGGTTCCTTCACAGTACTTCATCGTTCCTTGCCTCCCAGCAGAGGGTCGTGCTGTATCCAACCTGCCCTGAGCCACCCTGAGGCCTGGCAGGGCAGCTGGGGAACATCTCCCTCATCAGCCTGCAACCAGCTTGTCAGGCCTCTCCTCCTCCTCCTGCTTGCAGGACTTTGTTTCCTCTTTCATCTAAAATTCTGGACTTCTCTGTCCTCAGACATGGCCATTTCTGTTTTGCCTCCCTGTGTGTACACCTTCCTCACCTTCCCCCTCACCCTGTGCTGATGGAGCCTCTTTGGGCAGCTGAGTTTGGAACTTGCAGCAACAGGCACACACTGAGGAGCACCTCTGGCCTCCAGCTTTTTTTCAGGGCTAGAAAGGATGTGAAGGCTTTTATTCCAGTGTGAAGCTTCTCCTTCTTCTAGAGAGTCTGAATCTTGGGTCATTCCACCTTTCTTTCTCTTTCAAGGAAGGATCTGCCATGGCTTTGGGAATCTTCTTGGTGCTCCTTTTGCTGATGGCAGCTGTTGACATCAACCAGCTGTGTTTCTCCTCTGAAGAGAAGGGAACAGTTCAGGAGACAGAAAGAAGGGAAGAAATCCTTCAGAGGCCGAAGGAGCGGAAGGCGAGCCTACGGCTGCTATACTTGCGCTTGAGGAAGGAAATTGCGGACCTGGAAGCCAAGCAAGAGGCTCTGACAAGACCTGCATTGGCACTGGAGAGAAAGATGCAACAGATCCAACAGTGCATATGCAAAGTCCTTTTCTTGGCTGCCATCACACTGCTCAATCTCTGGGGATAGCATTTGCAGGAAGTCACTTGTCAGCACAGTGGAGAAGAGACTGACACAGTATTCCTGGGGAAAGCATGGAAAGGAGTGGCCTTCCCTGACAACACCCTTCCTGCTGACTAGGGGCATTCACATCCACGTGGACAGAACTGTAGCAAATCTTTGTTTAGTTTAATGTATTAATGTGTGCTTTAATGTATTAAGAATTTCCTCTACTTTGCATCACTTGTTATAAACCCTAGAGTTCCATAAATTAAATGAAACAGATTAAAGCAAAGGAATAAACTTATCAGAATTGTTTGCTTGCAACCAAACAACTTCATTTCATCTTTTGACTTTCCTTTACATTGTGCATTACTGTTACAGGCCAAACTACAAACACCATAGAAATAGAGACCATGTCTGAAAAACAATACTGTGGATGAGCAAAACAACTTTACTATGCTAAATGGATGGGAACTTAGAAGAAGATGGCTCAGAAAGAGGCTATAGATATTTTGACTGGAAAGCAGGGGAAAAGCAGTTTAGCACTGTTTCCTCCAGCAATAAGGCAGACAAAGTTGTTTGTTTAGAATGAAGTCTTATACTGGCATCCAATGCTAGCAAGAAGGAGTAAATAACTAAAAAGCTTACATACGTTTAAAGGTGATAACTTAAAAAATGGTGACAAACTATTCTTAAACTGAACATTAAATCTCAAAACCGTACAATTTTAGGAAGGAATTGTAGGAAATGGTTTCTTCACTGGTATCAATATCAATATCCTAGCCTTTGCAGTTAGGATAGGATTTTGCTCCTTGAATGTATTAATGGACATTTGAATGCATAGTGAACGCTTTTGAACTTCCAGGGTTTAGAGGGTGCACTGTGGGATGCAAGGAAACACTGCCCAGGCATGGTGTAGGCTGAACATTTGTTTAAACAAAGGAGAACTTGATAGGATTATTTCTAACTTTGATTTCTTTCCATTCCATAAGCAATGCTCTTCACAGGATTCATTTTTCAAGAACAAATACAAGACACGTGATGTGAAATGTGCATAAGGAATGAGTATTGTACCAAGATGGCCAGAATGGTGCAAGAACCACCACCCAACAGACTGAGGCACTCAGGCAAAATATCCCTTTTGTTCATGGGTCTGGCCTGACCACGTAGGTTCAGTAACATAATATGCCCTTCCCACAATCTTTTCTGAGTAACTCTTGTTTAAGGTTGTAAGCTTTGTGCTTTATGTCATATCAGAAAGAGAAATGTAGTATTTTTCTCTTTTCGCCCTACTTATCTATCCAGACATGATGGGAGGCTGTACACAGACAGACTTTAATTTGCTATATTTCTTAAAACTTGTGTGGCTTTCCAGCCACAATAATGATTCTCAAACCAGAAGACCAATCTAGTGGATACATTCAAGCAGAAATTTCAAAAGTTGAGCTCTGCTCTTTGCTTTCACACTAATATTCTGAGAAGTTTTATTACCTGCTGCCATCCTTCTCTCCTGCTAAACTCTTCTCTGCTTAGCCCAAGTGACACTTCCTTGGTTTTGCACTGAACATTGCACAGTGTTCTAATCTCGATTGGAGCTTCCAGATCCTACTGTAACACAATAGTGGAGAAAGGCAAAAAACTGAAGTTTTTCCAAGCAATCCTGAGAGGAGTTCTGAGGGTCAAATAGGAAAAGCAAAAAGGAAGTGGATGGTTATTTTTAGTACCATAGAGTTGCTCTTAAATGACGGACAACAGCTAAGTGTGAAGGATGCCTGAACTCGAACACACTCATTAAAACATAAAATCCAAAGCTATTGGATTCCAAGACCTGAAATATACAAGAGTTCAGGAGGGTCCTTCACAAGACTGAATGAAGTGAAGAAACAAACACAGCCTGGTTTCCTGACAAAAGTAAAGATGAGTGGGTTAGGAGTGCCACGGATTGCTCATTCCTGGGAAATATTTCATTAGCAAGGACTTTTCACCTCACTGCTGTTCACAGCAACTCATCAGGTGTACAAGAGGAGCAAGGGAGGGACCAAATCTGGCTGACAAGAGCCCCATTGCACAGGTGTCACCTTCATAAGTGAGCAAGTGAAAAGAATTACAAACCCCTGAGCATAGAACCAAGTGGCTTTTACACAGACCAATAGAATATTACAAATTATGACAAAAAGAAAACACAGAATAAAAATTCCTTCTTTTTCCCCCTTCTTAGTGAGTAGAATGAAGCAGAATATCTATTTATTCTTCTTCATTTAGCAAGAGCAGGGTTTGGATCACTGTCAGTGAATCGCTGGCACAAATGAGCTATCCATGATTCATAACGGCATGCAGGCTCCACATTCTGCAGTGCATTAAAAACAGAATGATGTTTTCCAAAAAAAAAAAAAAAACAAACCAAAAAACAAAAACACCAAAAAGCATCATTATGGTACCACTGCACAAAAATAAGCCAATTATCCCTCCTTAATTATTTATTTAGCAATAATCAATGTTTAGTGGCCATCAAGGAACCTGGAAAACAGCTAGCAGAGTGCAAAGTGTAGCAAACACCATTGTTTTGCAATAATACATCCCAGGTTCAATGAATTAGCCTCTGGCATCAAATATGAATAAATGGATGTTTTATGGGAGTACAGTATTTTGCATTAAAAAAACAATTAAAGGATGAGTGGAACTAGGTTTTTGTCCTCTTATAATTCCTTATGGTACCTCACAGCACATCAAGCAAATCAGATTTGACAATATATCAGAAATGGAAGCAAGGAAATATTGCATCATATTAAGTCTGTTGTTGTCATCAACTTTAGCTAAAGGGATTTATTTCATACAAATTACTGTGAGATAACAAAATTTCCTCACAAAGAGAAAATACCTGTGTGAAATACACACAAAATAAAGTTACTTATTCACTGAATATTCTCTTTCAGTTTCCCTTTTGCAGCCTGTATTATGAGTAAGTTCTTCATAGGAAAGAAAGAAGTTCTGTATTTGTCCGAAAATCTGCTGCTGCTGCTATCAAGTAAACAGAAAATAAGATAACTGACTTCATAGTACAGTGAAGCAAATAAAGTAGATACAGTTTTCTATGTGATCTCTATGTTCTACTGTTATCCAGAGTGTGAGGATAAATCAATTTAGCTTCATTAAAAGCTTTTCATCACTTCATAAAATTTTCAAAGCACCTGCACAACAGCTGTTCAAGCTTCAATTCTCAAGATGTACTTTTCTGTAGCTGCCACTAATACAAAAAAATTCAGGCAGCAATCTCAGCACTGACTTGGCACATTCATTGCAACAAAAACATGTGTAATTTGGATTCCACTTCTCACCTGACACCTGTTCCTGGAAAGACTCAAACAATGTCCTGAAACTCAAATACTAAATTTAAAACATCTTACAGGCTTAGCACTCTGTATTTTGGGCCATCTCTAAATTGGAGGGAAATGTAGTTTCTCTCTCTGGCATCTCTCTCTCCCTAAATTTTTATTTCACTAAATTCATTCTTAGACTGGACATTATCCAACTAAAAGAAAAGCAGCTGAACCTTTCTTCTGAATTCAGAATGACAAGATCCAATTATGCAATTCCTACCTGGGAAAAGATTCAGCATTCTTCTTCAATATGCTGCGGAAATTAATCATTTGAATAGACACACTCTTCAAAAAGCACTGATAGGTACCTCTGTTCCTCAAATCAAACAAGATGATCTCTCTGATTTCCTGCCTCTCACTACTGCTGTGTACTGAAGGCAAAGACCACCAATTTCCAGCAGAGAGCAGAAAAAAAATACTAGTGAACTTATTTAAAGCTGATCAAAAAACATGTATTGAAAATGATAAAGAAAGCATGAGCAAAACAAGAGCAGTTCACCACAATTGCACACTTTAAAGTTACATTCAATTCTCTATACAGGATGCAGGGGTGGAGGGGAATCAATGCTACCTTCTGCAAACTTACTCCAACTGGATCAGTAAAAGCATCATGAAATATTTTCTGTCTGTATTTTGTCAGATGTGTACTGACAACCAAAGTTGTGTGCTTATGTTTTTTCTCTTCCCACCTTTTCTTACACCCCCGAAACCCCACAGACATCTGACCTGAACTTGGAAGTTTGGAGGGCTTGAGATATTCCAGACTGCACTATTCAGGTCCAAGTCTCATAATGAGGTTTTGAAGAGCAATACTGATAAAAGTGCCATTGGTTCCATGAGACTGGAGAGGGATGAGACTATCCTCTTTCTCTATCCATAAAATATCACCTTTGTATCACAGCACCCTTGATCTATTAAATACACAGTTGGATTTTGTACCAAGCATAACCTCACTGGAACTAGATTTCCCTGTACTTCACAGCTGCCTGGAACAACAGCTGGTGGTAGCAGGAGTGAAACCATGGAAGAGCACACAAGAATGAAGCCATTATGTTATTTGTGTCCATACATACACAGTTGAAATCAAATGTCATGATACTTCACAGAAAAAAAGTAACTACCAGATGCATGAGACTACAAATCACATACCAAAAAGCTGTTTAATACATCAGATCTATAAGTGGGTGACTGTTTTCTGAGCAGTTTTATTGCTTCTCTCTTTCTCTATTTTTTTTTAAATCAGATCAGTTTTTATGTATCAGACTTAATTTGCAGTCCCAATTATGGGAGCACATACATGCATACGTGGATACCTGTGGGTTAATACCTGTCCATATATTTCCTCATTCAGATCATCACGCTGTGTTTTTACCACATTTTAACTTCATATTTCATTTGCTAGGTATTTGCTGTTCCAACATTTGTCTCATGCAATAAATTCTGCTGGAACAATTTGCCTATCACTACATATTTACATATTTATCCAGAAAAATATTAGGGCATTTATAATGAACTTGGCCTCAAATCCCTACTTTGAGGGATGCTCTTACAGATAGAAGCTCTCAGTGGAAGATATTCATCTGCAGGTTTTGAATTATTAAGTAGAACAAGTATGAAAACTTTTTATTTAGTGGTAAAACAAATACATTCACAATCACAACTATTCAAACAGAAGAACAATTTCTCAGCCAACTGTACTCAGAACTCCAGTTAACTTGTTCTGCAGCTTCAGCTTTGGGAGAAACAAATGCAATACCTTGATCACCAATCCTAGAAACCTTATTTCCCTTTTATTTAATTTGCAGACCTAAGCTGTTGAGAAATAATCTCCTTGTACAGGCATACAAAATTCATTCAACTTTCTAACTTCTTATTTCCTGAAAACTGAAGAAGAATTTCCCAAAGGAGTGCTCTAGGTCATGCTGAATAATGTCTGTGTCACTCTACCATTGGTTAGGATATCCTTTCATGACTTTTTTTACACATGGGTCAGTGAACCACTTGGTTACCCCTTGCACAGGTGCCTAACAGTGACAGCATTCTGAGCTTTCAGCTTCCAAACAACCAGGGAAAAAAGCTTAGAGAATAGTGTTAAGGCAAATAGCAGCAGCATTTTGCTTCCTATTAGCAAAAAGTTTTACTATGTCTGACATAAAAGAATGCCTGAAATCCTAACATATCTTCTCTTATACAACTATAGTAAATAAGCTCATCTGTACCACATTTATCTGATTGAAATAGAGAACTCTGTCCTAACAAGCTGCAGGGATGTACACAGAGCTGTTAATGGGCTATTCTCACCACTGATGCTCTTTGAGATATAAAACTAAGCTCACTTCTAGTTATAGATTAGTTAAAGGCCTAAATTGAGAAGTAGCACTGTTTTATTCTGGGGGCAAGAGTGATTGGAGCCTCTTTATAGGTTCAAATAAAACTAAGGTTAATATACCTGCAGGAAGCAGGTACAGTTCCTGTATCACATTTGTGAAATATTATGCGTGTTCCAGCATATCCATTTCCTCTTTCCTGATTCATTTAATGCTGAGGTGATCACATTTGCCAAAGGTATTTCTTCAGAGTATGAAACAGGTAGAGGCATATGAAAAGTGCAAAAGGTGGCTTTGCCTGGCCCTCTCACAGGGCCTCCATGTGAGCATCATTTTACAACACGAGCACGGGTCCAAGTGCAAGCACACATTGAGGGGGATCCAAGTGAAATGCTGAAGAGTGGGAGAAAAAGTGATGCAACATTCAAAGCTGTGTGACCTAATTGTGGACTTCCAATACCTAAAGGGAACTCATAAGAAAGATGGAGAGAGAC
>WAAE01015574.1:0-26179 GCA_013400495.1 Nicator chloris
TATATATAAAGAGATATACTGTGATGCACTTACAGTTTGTTTTCAGATGCACATCAGCTACTTCAGAAAATCAAAATATAATGGTTGTTCAACAGAAGAGTGAAAAGTCTCCATACCATTCATATTACATATGAAGCAAATGCCATTATGAAAACTTCATTAATATGTAAATTACAACATTTTGATTAGCACTTGCAGACCCCTTTTGTTAAGAAAAGAGATGGAAGGAGCTAACCAGATTGCAATAATTTACATAATAACTCAGTGGTGGCAATGCCACCAAGAAGAGAACCTAAGAAAGGCTATTATGACTTTTTTTTAACAGCTTAACTCAGTATTACAACCAATTGTACAAAAGAAGGACAATATTTTTCTTTAAACTGACAAACTCTTTCATGGTGTAGTGAGATATATTAAAGATAGGCTGGAGCCTATTTTAAAATAATAGGATATTCATTTACTAAACAAAGGAATACAAAAATTGTGTGTCATTGTACAGTGGTCTGAAGCCAGATGAAAAATAGCTTTTGTAACATGTTTCTCTACAGTTGTATTTGCAGTGTGTTAGATCCTAGTTAGCTTTATCTTTTATCCTTTTGGAAAACAACAGAAATTTTTCCATTGACTTCCAAATCCTCAGGATTTTTTCTGCACTCTCAGTTTTTACCCTGGAATATGTCAGTAGGACATGTGAATCTCTCACTCAGATCATCAAATCACAGCATCATAGCTATACAATATGGCATTTGAATTTCTAAATTCAGATAATTCATCCAAAGATCCCCTTCTCTGTCAACACCTATGGGTGGGTTTTATAGGTCCACAAGACTTTGAGCTGCTTAAGCAATATAAGGAAGCTAATGCATTATGGTTTTGCTTATTCTGTATACTTTAAATATTCAGAGCAAAAAGTTAATGAAGCCTCTCTTTAAGTATAATATTGTGCTTTTTCTCTTGCTATTCTTTTGAAGGATGTTTCTATATTTGGAGACCTTAAAGGGCACTCAGTAGCAGTTGTGTTTGCTCAGCTCTTTGGGTCACTGATTGTCAAGAGACAGTGGAGCACTTACAGCTGGCTTACAGCAGCGTGGCTTTTTTTAGTGGTAACCCAGAAAATGGTGTGTAACAGAAAAAAGAGAGAGAAAATCATGGGGATTCTGAGGACTTTCATATACTTGCCAAAGTTCAGAGACCTCAGGGCAAAACAGGAAAAAGAAAAGAAAAGAAGAGGGTTGAAAAGCAAAGTTCAACAGCTCTGTTTGGTGCTACTTGAAAGTGTATTACAGGCATCATACTAGATTTATCAGAAAAAATAACTGTGATCTTTCAAAATTAGTAAGCTAGGTGGCACATTCTGTTTGTCACAGTTCCATAGGGACTTTTTTTGGCCCAGCTGACTTCTATAGAATGGGTTTCATTATGATGTAACCAAAGCAAATATTGGTCCAAGAGTTAAGAATAACACTACAGCTTTTGCATTAAAAGGATATTCAGTTACATTGCAAAAAGAGTTCCTGTGAAGCAGGGTACCCACAGAGAACTTCAGAATAGGAACAGATCAACCTGCAGAGGTTTTTTTTTTTTTGGCTTTGTTAAATCTTTAAAACATTTATAGAGATTTTTAATGTTTTAGAATCCATTGTAAAAAGCATGAAACTTTTGTCAAACTTTGTAAAGGTATTATTCAGGATATAGTTTAAAAAAACAACCCAAAATAACTGTTCATGCTTATAGGAAGGATTGGGCTTTCAGCTGGGGATAATCAGCCTTGCTCTAGTGAATTCAGTAACTTTAAACTGGCTGTATGGTGTTGCAGGCACCAGCAGGAAGGAGTTTATCATGGAAGCACAAACCTTGTTCCAACTAATAGCAGATTTTTTTGAATTGATGGGATAACATTAATTTACAACCGATAAATATATTAATAAGTATCTATATAAGGCATATATGCATGTGAGACAGTACACATGAAGAAATTACCTTAAAAATTCCTAAATGTAATTACTAGGTATTATTGACCCTTTAAGACCAGTAAATTTTGACTTGCTTTTTTAATCATTAGTGTTTATGACATGAACTCCTAACCAGATTAATCTTTTCAACAGAGAACACGATGGCCTTTTGGTTTTTAAGTATGTTAACAAGTGTGTAGTATTTGGGGGGCATTTTTAGCCCCCTTAACAGATATGAGCTCTTGCATAATAAATAAGTCTCAATAACTGGCCTTAGATCACTTTGTGGACAGAAAAATCAGCAGTAAATTCCCCATTGTGCCTCCTTGAAAACAAGAGTTCCTAAGCAGATGAACAGTGGAAGGCAGGCAGTGGTTGGTGACACTGCACCCCTGGCACCCTGCCTTGCCTTCCGAGGTTGGAGGTGACCAGACTTTTTAAATGTCTGGCCCAGGTTCTCTGGTGTGCCTGAACTCTGAATTGTGCAGGCTCAGAAGGGAAAACACGACATTTCTGTTCTCTCTCTGCTTCTTCTTCCAGGACCTGCCAGGTGCCAGTTGCATCTTTGCCATAAAATATTTAACCCCAAGCTTGTCTGTTGTATGACCAACAACCCATAGCTGCTGAGGCCATTCCAGTACCAAAAGACCAGGAACTCCAATAGGCAGGAGGCCAAATATCTCCTTTTCAGCTGCATTTTCATGTTGGCAAAGTGGATGCTTTAGGAGCTATTGTGCTATTCTATATGCAAAAAGGTAAGATTCTAATGAGGTTGTGGGGTGAATCAGACTTGCTAATCAGGTCTGCTGTCCACATTGCCAGAGCTGCTGCTTCATGATAGCATAAACAGTTTCCCTAGATATTTTTGTTCAAGATCCTCTTCCTCCTTTAACTGCTTCATCTTTATTTGCTGAAGTCTGTGTTCTATCACAGTTTTCAAGAATTGTAGCTTCTTCCTGCTCACCGAGAGCAGGAAACAGCAGCACACCTCCCCACATCCTCATGGAAGTTTCAGAGACTGCTACTCCAGTGGCACTGATAGCCTGTGTCCTAAAGGGCCAAAACCTGTCCTGGCAGAAGAACAGCATATTTCATTGTTGATCTGAGCAATCCACCAACCTTATGGCTGCAATCACACACATAATGACCAGCGAAATGATACATCACATTCAGGAAGATGAAGTCCATTTTATTGAAGAACTGGCACAAGTGTGTCTCTTCATTAATCTTTTAGAGAGACCTGGCTAGCCCTGGAGGCTGGTACAGGCTCATATCTATGACACAAATTTCTGTATCTCACTCACAGGCTCCTCTGGCCTGTCATACAATCTGTGTATAAAACTTGCTGTTCAGTCCTTCTCATATATCCGTGCTAATTCTCAGGATGTGCCTTCAAATGGGATGCCTATGGTTTTCATATTCCAGTGTTCTAAAATTCTCAGCGATAAGCTGAGCTGGTACATCCTCCCCTAAGTGGCCACTAGGGCTCTTGCATTTATGATGCCCCTTCCTCCCACCCAGTTCTGCAGTGTTTGGAACAGGAACATCATAACCATTCTGATCTTGAGGTGTTATAGCTGTTTGAAGGAATTTTACTAGTTGATACTTCTTGCAGTGAGCCAGAGATGACAACCTTTTGCATTTGTGTTCTGATAAGGTGACACTTCAGGTTGTGCCTGCAGCAGCATGTGCCAAGAGAATTCATGAGGATACAGGACCTGTTAGAGGCATAGGACAGCTCCCTGCAGCAGAAGAAACACCAGGTGCAGACTTGTCTATGTGTCTGAGCAGTGCCTGGGCTGATCCAGCCATGGAGACGTGCCTGGGTTTTATCTGGTGACAGGAATTTACCTGTTTGTCTCCAGAAGGGATCCTGCAGGCGTGCAGAGTGGTTGGTCACAGCAAGAAGGCATCGAAATAAAACTGAAATAAAAGGGTCATCTGAATTGAGAGTGGAAATTTCACTGATATGTGCACAAGATATGATCCAGGGGGATTTATTAGAGACATGAAGATGGTACAAATGCAGTGAGAATAAGAGCAAGGAAAATGTGCTTAGCCATCTCTTAATCTCTAATTTCATGTAACTCTATATAATTATTTTCAGTAACAAAATCCATTGTAATCTCAGCAATGAAAGTCCTGAATTTCAGACAACTTTATTTTCCATTGCTGACACATTTCACTGTTTCCCTTTCACCTCCTTACCCCACAGCACTAATACAGCAAACAAGATACAGTGACAAGATCTTAAATATTTCTTTGTCAGTGTAGGAAATTAACTTTGGTCCTCTACTTTTATTGTGAAACTTGAAAAAGCCTATCTATATTAATTATATGGTTGTTCCATATACAAATATAATGTTGATTGCAGTGTTATTTTCAACATCTCAAACAGCCCTTGTACCATTCACTGTTTTCAAATATAGAGTGGTGCTCATGTAAAAACAAATTGTGGTGAAAAACACTCAAAAAAATGTTAATGTGTGTGAAGCAACTTAAAGCAATAACTGTGGCCTTGGACACACAGGCAATCATTCACACGGACTACAAAGCAATCATTTTGTCCAAGAAGAGAGAAAAATAGGTTGGAGCAACAATTTGTTAGTAAAAAAAATTGGAATCAGTTAATCAATTTGCAGTATCTATCTGATTTATTTGTGCAATAATATGAATGACAATTTACAGCCCTTTCCAATAAATTTCAAAGCCATGATTTGCTGCAGCCATAAGCTTTTTATTTTATAAAGATGACCTTTAATCTCTCTGATGATTGATTAATCAGTATATCATAAATAGATTCGTGAGAAGTGAAGAAAGATTTGCTTGATGATGACCAGCCTTCTGTTCCTAAAGATCTCTGCAGGTATATCCAGCACACAGAGAGCTGGATTAAAGACAGCAGAGGAGCACTAAGAAAACAACAGTATTTCTTAATATTAGTTCATTAAAAAAACACAATGATAAAAATAATCCTCCACTTGTAAGGAGTTAGCCTTTTGTTTCACAACACATCCTAAGAGGAAGATAGGTAATTAACCCCTGGGAAGAGGAGAGAATGGACTGTGGCTGTGAATTCAACATCCTCTTAGCCTTCCCCACTCTGGGGTGCTGAGTAAGTGCTTTATGTCATTTGGTAAACATTGTTTTCAGCTCTTCCACCTAAGGACCAGAGAGAGAGAGAGAGAGAGAGAGAGAGGGAGACAGAGAGAGACAGAGACAGAGAGAGATTGCTAGAGCGTCTCCCACGTCTTTTCCTCCTCTTCTGCTTCCTAACCATGCACTGGGAAGGGGAAATAGCAGGTAAGTATTGCTTATCCTCCTGACTGTTCAGCTAAATCTGCAGGATTATTCCCCCGTCTCTGGAGATGTGTTTTTGTGACATGGCTTCAGCTGCTGTAATTGGCTGTGCTCTCTGAAAAGGGGTTCTTTCCTTCCTCATGTCCATCTTTTCCTTGCCAGGCTCACGCTCCTGCTGTTTCTTTTTAGCACGTTTGGCTCTCAGGTGAATGTGCAGTAACTCTTGCTGAATGAGAGGGGAATACTCAACAACTCCTGTAGCTCAAGATTGGGTGAATGTCAGATCCAGTACCAGGGAGGTGTGTGGCGTGGCTGGGTGGAAAAGTCATTTCTGTGAAGGTGAGCATTCAGTTGGTTCTGTTGCAGATCTGAAACTAAACCTACAGAACCTCTAAACTGCTGCTGCTGTGGCTCCTTTCCTCCTTGGTTGCAGTCCCCTTGCTTCTTTTGTGCCTGTGGTCACACAATCAGCTGTGTCACATGCTGGGTGTCCACGTCAGAGGACAAGACAGGAAGGAGCAAAAGGCTCTGGAGAGGTGTGTGATTGTTTTACAGATTTAAGCTTTAATTTATAAAAAGTTTGCTTTGGGTTGTTTTGGTCAAAATTCAGTTGCTTACTTCCAAACAGTGTATTATAGGTTTGTTCATAAACCACTGTAAAATTAAATAAAAATACCTGCCACTGGGTTGTCACTTGATTTGTAGAGCTGCATGTGACTGTACCAGAAGAGATAAATGAGGAACCAGGACTACAGCATATTAAAATGAGTGATAGTTGAGGACAGGGTGACAATAGATGGGGAGTGGGTCTATGAAGTTATTCCATGCACTCTCCCGTTCCTAGATTGCAATTTTTTTTGTCTTATGAATCATGCAAATGGCAGACTTGATAATTCTTCCACCCCTTAGCACTGTCTGTGCAAGCATAATCTCTTAGAAACAGCAGAGTTGTCATCCTAGAAAGGAAGGAGAAGGAGTGATAGGTGCTGAGCTAGGAAAGAGACAGTTGGAGTAAGGGGTCATTCCCTGAGGAAAAGCTGAGCACAGAGGGGTAGTAAAACCCCAAACATGACCTGTCTCATGCTCTCTTCTCTTTGAATAAGCTCAGCAGGCCATTTAGATCTCTGCAATACCAGCAGTAAATCTGTAGGCTGGCTGACCATTTTTCTTTCCAGTCTTATGTTTCTGATACTCAGCTTTCCTATAGGTTACGTCAATACTGATGGCACAATATTCCCAGATCCTTCTGGCTTTTCAGAGACCTATTTAGTAGTATTTGAGTCTTTGGTGAATGGCTCTCTGCAGCTTTGGGCAAGCATGTCCCAGCAAGCAGTTCTACTTAGTGATTCACTCACTGGATTCTCTGTTAGAAGCTAGATGAAGTGACAGTGTCCTTTTTCTGCTCATGATTTTCACAGACATTTGAAATCTGATTATTTCACAAGTATATATCGCCCAGGGGAATCATAAGTATCTCTCACAGGGTTTTGGATTAAAAGGGAATGCAAAACTTGGGTTAAAAGTCACAGATGGTTTGATTGTTATGAATGGTAATGTTGTTATATTTATTTTCCAAAAACATGCTCTACAATAGCTGTGTGCTATTTTGCAATTTACATGTGCTAGAAGACTGAATTTGATCTGGAAGGAAACTGAATCTCAAGCTTTGGGTTGACAAAGTTCAACATCTGAAATCCAGAATACAAGCAGAGCTGGCCTGAAATACAATGATTTTTGCAACTCCGCCTCCTCTCCAGCAGAGTGTATGTTTCCAACATATAATTAACTCTGGATTTCACCTCATTAAGCCTTTATTTTTAGTGAAAAATAATATTATTGTCAGTCCCATCAAACAGGCACTGCCATAGGTTCAACAATGCCATGGAGCAAAGCATTAAGAGATGAAACTATTGCTTTATTTTGAGTCTTAGGAGGAGGAGGAAAGTCATTGGGATTTTTTTAATGCACATATTAAGTTGGCTGACAGAACATTTCAAGAGGAATGCCAAGCCAGCCAAAAGGTCTAGCCTATAACCTCTAATCTTATGGAGCTGAACTCTATTATTTGCCATAAAAATTAGATGTTACCGAGTTCTAACAGATGTCTTCAGCAGACACATTTTTATTATTGCAGAAGTTTAGGTAAATGGAAACTGAGCTTATTTTGTAAATTATGGGACTACTGTGCTTTGTGGTTGAGGCTGGCATTTTAAACATGAGTTATAAAAGCTTTTAGAAACCACACTAATTGATGTCTCAGTAGTTCTGCTGAATCACAATAAGAACACAGGCTGCCATGACAAAAAAAATTGTTGCAATAACCAGTTACCCAACAAACAGGCTCATTTTTTGCACAATGACTGACACTAGTTAGTGGGTCCATGTTGTGCATCTCCATGGAAGTATTTTAATTAACTGTTCTGAGGAAGCAAAGAAGGGGGTTAGATGAAAATCTTCCTGAAGAGCTGTAATAAAAACCATCTAAGAAGATGCATGATGGGATATGAAACATCTCTATGAATATGGCCCAGCACAGGTGTTTGAATAAAAACAAGAGGAATTAAGATAATCTCTGTATTTGTGTTTTTGTTCAACCAAATAAAGGTTCTTCAGAAACCATAAGAAACTTGTTTTAACAAAGCTATTTAAGCTAGGATATTGCATTAGCGTGAAACTGCCCTCTTCAGCTTGAAATGTCTAATATAAATCTGAATGTATCTATCTTCTGCAGCATGTGAGTACAGTTCCCTGTGCCTCTAGCACTGGATAAGAGACCCTGGCTTCAACAGTGCAGTGATATTCTTTTTCCAATTTAACAATACTATTCAAAGGCACTAGACAGTAAAATGAACTTAATAATTTCAATAATATTCCTCACTCCCTGAAGGTACAAGGGGAATAGAGTCTTAGATATATGGATCATGTTTGCTTTATGAACTTTTCAGGAAAGAGTTTGCTGTTTCTTCCTATTTTGCCTTAGGGCATGCTATTTCTATGATGGGAGAAGTAAAGGCATAATTAAAGAAAGGAGGGTCTTTTTGGTGTTCTGCTTTCCGAGTGTGCTCCAGTGTGCCAGCAGTGGGAGCAAGATGTCTGGACTTTGTGAGCCCTGAATGGCACTGTGAATGTTGTTGAAAATCGGCCTTTTCATTCTTTTAGAATTATTTTTGCTACATTCATAAGTAATTTTAAATTACATGTCAGATTGTAAAATATGATGCTTTATATGGCATGCAGTTCTTTCAGTAGTGCTTAAAAACAGAATAAAATAATAAAATAATTCCATAAAAGAAAAAAAATCTTGGTTTTACTTTCAAAAATCTGCTACTAGGGAGGTCAATAAAACAAGTTACTGGGGTTATTTGTGAAGTAAATCAACGTGAATGAGGTGGAGAACATTGCCCTAGGGAAGCAATCCTATCTTTTCCTCTGTAGTAGACCAATCAAGGCTGTAGTCACTGCATGTGAAAACCTCTTATGTTACTCTGGTAGTGTAATTAAAATCATCATTTTGCACCTTGACACAATTAATTATTGTTTTTAATTGCTATGGTAGATAGAAAAGAAAAAATAATGTATTTTCCATCTTCAATTATCTTCACTAAGCAAGCACTTTATGCAGAAGGATATGCTACTTCTGTACTGCTTTAGAAAACTGTACCTCCTACTTTTATATTGAAAGCATTTCTGACTTGGAAGAGGTTGTAAAGGATGTGCTTGTCAGGGACCATATTTCAGTGAGCTTAAAATGGCTTTAGGAAACATTTATTCTCTGAACAGTGTATGAGCGATGGCTTTGTAAATACACAGTAGATGCAATCTGCTTTATTTCTGTGTGCCTTGTACGTGGTACCATACACTCATTGCTGGTATTTTTAAATAGACTTGACCCATAAATCCATGACCTGAAGAAACTGTGGTATGAAGAATGTACTCCTGAAGGCTTCCATGTTTTGGTTTTTTCCCCAGCTTTATTTGTTATCCTCATGAAAGCTTTTGTCTGTCCTTTTGAAATAGGCCATTCATTAAAGGATGAGGTTTGATTTATGGGAGCATTATATTATTATTTTGCCAAAGAGGAAAGAACTTTGCAAAACTTAGGCATGTTTGCTGAGTACACGCATTTTGTGGCAGGGTAGAAAGTGGGCCAAGGCAAATGCATTGTGTTAACTTTGGGATACAAGGGGAAACACAGACTGTGCCTTTCCTTTGCCATCTGGAGCATGACAGAAGGGAACCAGGAGCACTGAAACACTTGTGGAGAGCATCAGCATTTAGAAACTTGCACTCTCTTGACTATAAACCTCTTAATTACGCTGGGACCTGTCCATGGAAAAGTGTCTGCATAAAGAAGTGGAAGTTGATTCACAGTGTAATGAAGGAGACCTGTGTCAAAGACTTTAGCTATGAGCAAGTGATGACTTTGTCTTCTGAAAAAGGGTTCATCAGCTGCAGGATGTGTCTCCCTGTTGACAGTCAAAGTCCTTGCCTTGGCTTTCCTGAACTTGTAGTCCAAGGGAGACAACGGAAAGGAGACCTATCAGCTCAGCTCCCTCCAGAAGGAGCACTTCCCCTTCCTCTGCTGCTGCCCCTTCCTCTGTCTTATTTACATGGGAGTGAGGAAAAATGAGCAGGACAGAGAACAAAAAGTAACACAGAGGTTTAGAGGTGCTACTGAACACTGGAGTTAGAGAATTTTGGTGTCCAAAGAGCTGAACTGTGACCAGAAACAGTGAGGAAACCGAGGCAGTAAATGAGGGCAGGTTGGTGACTACAGCAAGGAGCTTGTGGGTGGTAGAGGCTTATTGGGACTGTGGGGGAGGATACACAAACACTGGTGGCCAAGCACTCTATTCAATGGGATATTTTAAACCCCTTGATTTTGATTAATCATTTAAAATTAAATAACAGCAGTCCTTTTTGCCATCAGCTGAAGCATGGTCTTTACATACAATTATTTCTGCCGACATATAATTACTAGTTCAACAGTGCAGATATACAAAGAGGAGGAGTGAAAGATGAACATGCAGCCCTAAATTTGTCATTTTCCAACTTTTCAGTCCATGACTTAGTAACCTTAATGCTCGTCTTTAAAGGTGAGTTTCATGGGGAATATGCTTAAATTTTCTGTTTCATGACCTAGTTCCTTTGTTCTGAAGATTCAGTGCCGAGGTAAACTGTCAGAGCCCTGACAGCTGGCACCACAACAGAAATACCTGCGTTTTTTTAAGCTTCTCTCATAGATTAACTCCTCAAAGAGCTTGCACACTTGAGTGGCAGACCCTTCCAGATTCCACTTCATCATAGTCAACACTTTGACTTTTACTGAGGAGAGATTGCTCGGGATTCATTTGTTCTCTGCTCCGTTTTTAATGCATAAAGCTGATTTTCTAGCCAATTCTTTCTGGAAATGCATTTTTCCTGGATAGAAATTGAAAGAATTGTAGCCCTGTCCAGCGTGTCTCCCTGGGTAGGAACAATAGCAAGGCAGCTGAAGATTTCAGTAGCTCTGAAGCCTGTTTCTATAGCTTTAACATGTATTGCTTTAAGATGATTGATGAATTGTTTTTCCATACCAGGGCTAGTAGGAAGGAAGAATAATTTTAGCTGTGGGGTATTTGTAGGTATGTAATTATGAAGTGTATCACACATCCTTAACTACTGCACGTTGTCCTATGGCAGCTTTTCTACCTGCCTCTCAAACTGAGCAATTTGGGTGTGATTAGGTGCAAAAAACGCACAATGAACAATGTAATCCCAAAACTGAGCAACGTAATCCCAAAAACTGAACATTGTAATCCTAAAAACTGAACAATGTAATCCTAAAAACTGAACAATAGGAGTTCTTACCTCAGAAATTATTAGGTATCACGGTAAATGTACATTTCAATGTTACACACTGGTAGGGATTTGTTTGAACCCTGTAAGTTGCCTTATTACTGTACCAGAGAAATAGCTCTTTGATCTTTTTACTTTTTAATTTTCCCTTTGTCCATGAGCTTTTTTCTCACCCTTTCAACCCAGCTAATGCTCTAACCAGGAATGAATACATTACTCTGCTGAAATTTGAACAGAAGGCTAATTCTTAATCAAAATAGGCACTAATTTCTTTCAGTGCAAATTATCATCATTCATTGCAAATTTGCTCTCCTTGAACTATGCCAACATGTTGTACAAATTTCAGCACTTGGAGCCTGCTTCTTATAGTCATAAAATCAAATAATATATTGTTGGCTTTTTATTATTTCTGTTGCATATTTGCATTAAAAAAATAGTGTCAAAGACAATGAATAAATATTGTTACTGCTACTGGTATGATGAAAAGAAATATTTAAACTTTTGCTGGGTTTTTATACCAATAACAGATTTTTCAATTTTTTTTTTTTTTAAGAAGGAAATCCACCTGAAAATACTGAGAAACTAAATAACATGACACATTGTTTGTCTCTTTGTTGCTGAAACAGATCATCCATTGGGAATACAGAGCTTTCAGGAAAAAGATACTGCCGAGGTACCGGTGGAGATCTTTAGTCCGAAACCCAGTGGGTATTATTTTACAAGCACTGAAAAGATGGCATTTGATATTATGCAAAAGACACAGTGATCAGCCACGCTGGGAAACTGGCCCTCCCAGTTGGTGTACTTGTCTGTTTTAAATAGCTTTTGTGGCCTTCTAGGTGTCATCACATGTATGCCTACACATACGCGACGTCTTCAAACACCTCTTCCCAGATACAATAGTATTTTATAGCACCATCTGTTCAAAGGATGGATTTAATAGATTTATAATAATGCCATCAGGCAAATAGCTCTGCAAATTGCAAATATGGTTCAAATATACACAAAAGATACAAACATTAAACACAGCAATTATGGTTTTCCTTTTGGTCTTGAAACGTGTGCGTGTCTGGATGCAATTCCTTTTCTCCTGTGCTGAGGTATAATGCATATCTCTATGCAAACAGGATTTGGAAGGTTTTGTTAATAATTGGTTTTGTTCTTTTGTTTGCTGTTTTTTTCTTTCGAGATAGAAATCTCTAGTCTAATATACTGTTCCTTACATGTGAAACACATTGATTATAGTGTAAATGAAATAATTGAAAATATAAAATGTGTGAAATCTAATTACCTGCTGCTGAAGTGTCTGCTCCAAATAGTCTCCTCTAGCACTGGGCCTGTTTTATTCATGAAACTTACTTTTTAGGAGGAAGAAACTGCAAAAAGTGAGAAATAATATGTCACAGAAATTAAAAACACCTTGGAGTGAGATACCTAAAACTGAACTTCTGTCCTGCTTCTTTTACAGTATTTTAAAATCAGTAAAATATTTTCCAGTAGGAAGTTTATACAAGGCCTTTGATCTGTTTACTTTTTAGTCCTGGTTTTGGAAAACTCCCAAACAAAGTATTTAACATGTATACAGTTACCTGAAAATGTGGGAGATGGTCTTTATTGTAAAAGAAGGAGGTGATGGGATATTTCCTAAATCCTAGGCAAATCACAAAAAGGCAAGGCTGTATTTCACTTGACAATAAGATGATCTTAAATGCTATAATTAAAAACAAGAGAGTTACTTTCATTAAATAGTGAACCCCCATTGTGCCGATTATCCTCATAATGTTTTGCATAATGCTTGTGAATCTATAATGCTTAAAGATACAAGATGAAACACACTATAAAGACAGTGAGGAAAAAAAAAATACCACCTACCTCTAAATCATTAATTGAGTTTTTCTTTTTGTTGTGTTATGAGCTTTCTAGATAACTGATAGGAAACTTCTGTTCATCTATACTAAGGGTGAACATTTACATTCTGAGGAGAACAGAAGGTTTTCACGAGCAATTTTCTCAGTCACACAAAAATTTTGCAGGAGGGAGGATTTCTTGTGTTTCTTTTTTTCTGGTTTGGTAATGCTTCTTTGTTGTTTGGGGTGGTTTTTTGGGGTTTGGGCTGTTCGTTTTGTTTTTTCCCAGTGTGGACCAGCGCTGTAGCCTCCCCACTGTCACAGCCTTGTCCTGTAAACCCAGTAGAACGATGAGAGATCAGGAAGGAACCAGCAGAGGTGAGCTCTTGGCGATGTACAGTGGTTTCACTGGTGTGGCAGTGCCTCAAGGGGCTGGAGGTGCCTCATCTACTGTGTTGTGCTGTAGCTTGCTCAGCCCTAAGCAGCCCAGGCAGAGAGGGCCACAGCTATAGAACCTGTTCACAAATCAGCCAGCAAGAAAAGGAGTCCTCAGGTCAGGCAAGAGGAGCAATGCAGTGAAACTGCAGAAATAGTACTTAGGTGCTGAAGCCATTTCCAGCCGTGCCCGCTGTAACAAGCGCGGCGGCCGCGGCCTCCATGGCCGTGGCACCCAGCGAGCTGCAGATTTTCCTCCTGTCGCAAGGGAGAGGCAGAGTGGGGGCCCTGGGGCAGGAGGGGGGAAGCTGTGACCTGACTCACAGCTGTCACGTTTGTGTCCTCAGCTGCCAGCACGCTGTCTGCTCTCATGTCTGATAAGACGTGCTCCCTTCCCTTGGCTTGGCTTCTGCAGCTTGTAGGCCCATGGCCAGCTTGTCTTCCAGTAAGTTGCAGGATAAATCTTCCCATCATCCCTGCCGTTGCCTTGCACTCTCCAGTCATTTCTTATTTTTAGGCATATGTGCTTTTGGCTAATCTGTGCTGCCTGAGGCACGAGCTCTTTGTGTTCCTTTTCACTGTAATCAAAAAGAGCCTGAGCACAGAAGATGCCAAAAGACATCAGTTTCCCTTGTAGGCAGCGTAAGCTGAGTGTGTTCATTGACGCCAAAGATGTTTAACACACTTGTAAGATGAAGCCCTGAATACCTATTTATCCAAACCCAGAGCTTGCAGTGCAAAGGGCTGCATTTCATTTTTATTGAGGATTAATACTATATTTTAAAATTAATTTTCTCCAGCAGAAGTGAATTTTGAGGCTGTAAGGAATGCACTGTGTCCTAGAATCAAGATCACTATGTTGACTAGTCCAGATGAGCTCCACAGAACTGCAAGCAGCCTAAAGCAGTCTCATCAACAGGATTCATTCCTTAAGAAAACTATTACAAGAGGCTTTTTGTTTTCACTCCTGGATTTTATTATTTGTGGGTTTTCTTAATAATGTCTTCCACATATCCTTTCCCTCCTCTTTGCTTTTTACTGGCATCAGTAGTGCTAACCTGGAGTTGTCAATGTTTTGGAGCATACCAATGTTTAAATTCATTTTAGAGGAAAGGAAGTAATTAAATAATTTCCATTTAGTGGCTACAGCCTGTATAGACAGCTATGAGAGCAGAGGGATGTTTGTATGTGTGCATCTATATATGTGTGCATGAGCAAGCTCATAAATAATAACAGCTTCTTTCTTGTACTGAGTATTTTGCATGTGAGTGTATTTGTAGAAATGCCTGTATGTATTTCTCATTGTGATGCAATAATAAGAGCTTTAGAATAGCAGCAATGCAACTTCTGGGGACTAGAATACAGTAGCACACTGGATTATCTGTGTTACAAGTACACAACGGCAGTGTTGCAGCATGCCAAAGCATCTTCCTCAAGGAACCTCATTTTACTTCTCTGAGTATCTAAATAAATTATGAAAAATATAAAATACAATTCATGAAGTACACAAGAGAAGTGCCTACAAAGCATGGCAGATCTCAAGGAAATGTTGATGTTTTTAGTTCTGTCATCCATCACCATAATGAGTGCCAAAACTCCTTTGAAAATTAGCTGTCTGTGATTAGGCAGGTTTCAGAGTGCAGGTTGTTTCTGTATCTGATTCTGAAATATATTAATATGAATGTTATGCTAATTTGTCTACTTTTGACCTCGAGCTTATCTAAAAGATTCAAGAGGATATTGCCTCATTAAGTATCTCACTCGCAAAGTAAAACTACCTTCACCTTCTCACTTCATTAGATGGAATCGTTACTTTTTTTTCTTTTGGGGAAGACTGAATAAACAAGAGTCCTTCAAGATGCATTGCTTATTTCTACCTCAAGTATAGTTATCTTGTGCATACATAATAGAGGTCTTAAAATTAGTATTCAGCTCTAATTCTCTCCAGTCTAACTGATAGTGTTTTGATGAGTTTTGGAGTTTCTGCTCTGTCTGGGAATTTTAGTGATGAGGTAAGGAAGACAGACAGCAGCTTGGTTTTCATAAGCTGAGTTGACCTTGCGGGACATAGAGGCATGAAATGTTTATTGTGAAACTGAATAAATGCTCCTAACAGGCAATGAGTATGCATAAAGGAAAACAAAAAAACAGACACCTTTATAAATATCCCAGACTGACCAGGAATTCATATTATTACATTTCTCTAGGACAAAATCATCCCTCTTAAAATGTATGAGTCACATTTATTTTTAATATTGTAATTTTGATTTCTGCCTTTTCCTGACATTGCAGAGAGGATCTTCTACTTCCCCTACCCCCACCCAATCAGTGGGACAGTTTAGCTAGATTGTCCTCCTTCCCTAAAATCTTCCCTCCCTCTTACCTGCCCTCACCTACAATTTGGAGAGGGTTGAAAAGAGGAATTTGCACCCATACAATGATCTAAATTGCATAAAATTAGATTGTGTTGAAACCAGTCATTCGACTTTGAACCTTGCCATTTTTTTATTTAAAACCTAAATGAAATACTAGAGGAATACAAAATACTTTACATATCCTCACTGTCTGTTTTGAACTCTTCTCTGAGTCTTATATTTGATTGTAAATTTAATTAAAAAAAAAAAAAAAACCCTACAAGGAAGCTCTCTTCCATCATTTTACCACTATCACTAAAAAAAAGCGTGCAAGCAACCTCTCTGAATACTTCTTTGTCTTTTCAGCCCCAATGCAGGTCTGTTCAACTGTTGCAGAATCAGACTAACTCCTCTCTTTGACTTCCAATATCCTAAGTGATCCCTCAGTCTTTCTCAAGGAAACTCTCTTAGCACTGGGGATGTCCCCTAATTTTGATTTACTTCTGGCAACAGCCGCAGAAATCCAGGGACTTAAAGCGCAGCCCTGTTCCCTAAACTCTGTAATGATTGCTTATATCATTTGATTTAGGCCAGAGAATGGCCCAAAGAAGATTAAAATGCTTCCTTCTGCTGAGCTGAGATATACTGCTTTGCTGAAATATGTCCCTGACCTCTTCTGCTGATCTGTAATATGGAGGCTAATAGCCCTTATAAGTGTTATCCTACCTAGTGAGACTGCAAAGGCTGTGCTTCTTTATACGTTCCAAGTGGTTTGGTGTGCCTGTTTTTCCCTTTCCCCTTCCTTTTAATCTCAGTAAAACACCTTCATGCTGTCTCCTGAGGGTAATGACACATCCCTCTGTTCAAATCCCAGCATGTATGGCTTCATCTTTCCCTTCTTACGGAAGCTGACACGAGTCCTTTCTGGAGGAATGACTCACAGACCTGCCCTCAGCCAGGTGATGTCCTCGACTTACAGAAATGTCCTACTGCTACCCAAGGAGGGACAGTTCCAGAGAACTCCAGGAGCATAATGCTGCCCAAGGGTTTAAAATGCACTGGGATATGTCCATATATTCATTTGAACCAGACTGAATACTTGCTGTTTCCAGTCCTGTACTACTTAAACATCCTGGGTGTGTGTCTCTCATTCCCAGAGAAACACAAATTTCCAATCAGTACTTTAAAGGTTGTATTTAGTCCTGTGATTACTAAAGAAAAATTGGGTGATCTATGTGAATGCACCACAGTGAAAGTGTGTTGCCCTGCTTTACAGGGTGAATGTAGACCTCTGTAAAGCTACTGTAGAGAAAAACTAATATTTTCTAATTCTGTAAGTCTTGGCCTTTATTCTAGGAAGGAGCCAAGGTAGTGTAGCAAAGTAAATGGTTGAAGGTCATTGAATGAATGATAAATATCACGCCATATAGAGAGCAGCATAACCCCCTGATGGAACTGGAGCAGTGCTTATCTATGTACACTGCAATGATGCTGTTTATTTTTGGGATAAAAACTAAATTACTTGCCTATCCTCTTGGCTATCCCTTCCTTCCTACCGTCACATATTTCTCATGGATTTTATTGCACAGAACAACAATGCTGAGAGATAAGAGTATATAAATCTCATTTGGGCCACTGGAAAGTATTTGCATACTTTTTTTTTTTTTTTTAGTTACTATGTGCTGAGATAATGTAAAGCAGAAATGCAAATACTTTCACAAATTATTAATTTTTGGAAAAAAAAAAAAAAGCCAACCAACAAACAAAACCAGAACAAAACACAGTAAGTAACAATATGAAAGCCAGGGCTTAGTCCTGACTTGGCAGCAGTCAGTTAGTGTTTCAGTCTCAGATATTCCAGTGGAATCTGCCAGTGCAGCCAGGGGTAATATTTGCTAAGAAGTCAGTCAGATGTCAGCTTCAGCTTCTTAAAATTGCTCTATGTGCTGCTGAGAATGATGGCAAAATCCTATTCTCTGTTTCATTATTTACAGTTCACAAATATTTCTGCTGTTTTAATGATCTGTCCTCTATATAAGATTTGTGTTGCCGTGTTCTGGAATTTAAATTTTTGAACGATGCATCAATTAATTAGATGCTAATTTCAGAAGATTGGGAGCGGCAGAGGTGGTGATTGATGGAGGGAGTCACTAGTGTTTCTCTTAACAAAGTAACAATGCCTGGTACTTGTTATCCTCCTATTTCTTATTGCTGCTTTGCAATATGTTCTTAGGAGCAGACGTTATTTACTATAGAAACTTAAATGTCTTTATTGACAAATAGCAGGAGACAGACCCTCAGGAAGAGTAGCTTCATTAGCATGCAGCTTACACTATTTTACAAGAATATGTTTGAGCCTTTACACTTATTTTTGAACACTAAAATGCTGATAGTAAATGACAGTGGGAATAAGTGCAGCTGGCAGGATAAAACCAATGGTTTAAAAAGCCTCAATCTGTTTTCCTGATCTGTTTTCACCATGTGTGATACAGCCTTAAAAGCTATACATTTTTAAAATGATGGATGCAGTATTTATAGTTGTGATTTTTATATTTTCTTTTGCCAAGGAAGGGCAAAGAACTTAATTTTATATCACACAATTTACAAGCAAGGTATCACAAAGTTCTTTTCCAAGGAACTGCTACTGGGTGAGGACAGAAGCTGTGGGAACGTGACTGTAATAGTAACTGCTTCATTTTCAATCCTCAGCTTCATTTTTAAGAGCCTCATTTTGTGTAGACTATTGATGCAAAATGTCAGAAGGGAAAGAGAATGCAAAGAGTGCCTGAAGGGCTTTCTTCCACCTGTGTGAGCAGTTACCACCCCTGTGCTCAGCAAGGAGCAGGAATTCCTTCCCCCTTTTTCCCTGGGAGGATTCCCCCTGGCCAGGGACAGCAGAGGCGTTCCCAGGGGAGTCCCCACAGCTCCTCTGTGGCACACTCTGCTTTTCCCAGGTGGAATTCATCCCCTGCCTCAGAGTGCTGACGAGGTTACAGCAGAGGGGCTGGGCTCACAGGCCATGGCTGACTCTGTAGCACTGCATTCACCTACCTAACACAGCATGTATTTTTCCTCTTCACCTTCTTCAGGACCTCCTGGCCTCTGTCTCCCCTATCAAGGAGAGCTGATGAATAAGGACAAGTTGCTGTTAGGGCTCTTTCTGGCTCTGTAAAATCACACCGAGAAATGAAAAAATCTGGTTTTCATTAGGAACTAATAATCCTCCACTAACAGGACCCGTGGGCTGCTACTTGAACGTCTTCCAGACAAGTTCCTCTTCCTCCCACTGACAGCCAAATGAAAGCAAGTCCTGCTTGCAGTCTCTTCGATGGATTTGTACTAAACGAGAGAAGATAACACCCCAGCACACGGAAACAAATCACCTTGTCTTTCTTTATTAGTTCTCAAACGAGTTTACTTCTTTCTCGGGTTGCTTAGTACCCTCTCACTCCTTCTTTCTTTATGTTCTCAGAGCTGCTTGCCTTCCTCTCCTGCATCTGTAATTCCCCTAAATGCATCACAATAATAGCCATTTACATCAAAATTGGCATCTAATCCCTGTGCTAATCCAAGAATTAAGCAGTGCAAAGAGACGAAAAACAGGTAACGTTGATGTGATTTTGGAACACTGTTACATCTTTATTTCTAAAAGACACATATGATAGATGTTTTGTGCCTATCTACGCATGGGAGAAAAGGTTTTTAGAATACACGATCATGTAGTGACTTTTTTCACTGCCTTAGCTTGGAAAGATGATCGTAAAACAGAAAAACACAAGACTGCTGTTTCAAAACCAAAGTAAAATAGTAAAAAAAAAAAAAAAAAAAAAGACAGCATCCTATTTACTTATTTTATATTTGTAGGTCATGAGATAAAATGTTTTTATATATAGTGTTTACATCACCAGAGGTCTGACATACTACCTGTTAAAATTAATGGCAGATTGGACTGAGCTTTGGGCTATCTATTAAATCTGTGGGAATCGTGCCATTACTGCTAATATCAAAGCTGACAATTTTGAAAGCAAGTAACATGATATTTTAGCATAATTTATTAAAATTATGGTAAACTATATAAAAAAACCTGTAAATACGTCTACAGTCAAAAAAACATCAAGGCTGCTCGACATGCAACCTTAGTATGGAATTAAATAGACGGTATTAAAGTCTGTAGAATTTATTTATTTATCTTTTCCTTGATTGTTTTTTTAATATATAATGCTGGGAGAAATCAGTGAATTATGAGAAGGTTTCAGTTCAAATACAGGTTTATAGTTACAAGAGAGAGGAGGGTTACAGTGATGGTTTAGTCACTGATACTTTATCAATCTGATATATTAAAGTTGGGACACAGTCACTTATTGATGTAACAGTAAGATGTATCAGCTGTATTAATATATTTAGCTTCACATTTACTCTTATTGATGTTATGTCAGCATAATGTAATAACAGAAAAAGTAATTGTGTCTTAACTTTGAGATTTTCAGAGGACAGTCATTCTGTTCGATCCTGAACTGGTACCTGGGCTTTGAAATGTTTTTATAATTTTATACAGGATTGAACATTGTGACAATTTGGGAGAAATACAAAACTGTACTGAAATGTCCCTCTTTTTATGTGCAGGTGAACAAACTCCCTTGTTTTGGATGACGTTTTTGACACATAATTTGTCCACTTCCATGTGAACACACTTGCCTTTTCTTTGATAATGACAAACATTTTGTGACCCAAAACAGCACTTCCTCAAAACAGCACTTCCTCAAAACATCAGCAACAATGAATGAGAACATATGGGAAAAAACGTAACATAAATTCGTGTCTGGTTTCAAACAAATGGTTTTTTCCTACTTCTCTGATAATGGATAAATATATTCCTCTACTTTCTGTTCTACTTTAATTCAGCCTACTAATTGTCTAGTAATTCAGGTTTTTACCTTTATAGGTAAAAAAAAAAACAAAAACAACAAAACAAACAAGTAATCAAGGCCTTTACTGCATTTTCACTGTCTAGCTGTATATACATTTGTATCAGGTAGGCAGAAATGGTATTTCATACACATTTGGGTCCTCACAGGGCAGGCAGGTACATGACAGAATTTCTCCTGACAGCCCAGAGCAAACTGATACAATATAAATTAGTTCATTTAGAAGTTACCATCCTCTTCTGTTACTGCTTTGTAATGTTCCATCTGCTAATAATGTATGTGTTTAGAGCAAATTTTTTCCATTCATCTTTAGCCTATTAGTGGGTTTTGAGAATTTTTGGCATGTGGGCAGTTATTCCAGAGGTCTCATGGCAACAGCTGGAACAGGGGAAAATCTGTGCAGCCTAGAGATGGTTTCCAGACATTTTGTTTCTGTCTCATATATTGAAGTGGAAAAAATCTTTCTTTGTGGTCAGTCATGAGAATACTTTCGACATCCACTGCTTTGTGAGTATGCAAGGACACAATAATCTGGGTAATGATGAGTACCAAGTGTTTTGCAAAGACTGGCACTCTGCCTCACCAACACATCTGCCAAGATCAGACTTTTTAATATGAAGAAAGGAACAGTCTATTTATAGAGCATAGAGATCTTGGGTTTTCTGAGAGCGAATCTTGCCATCCTAAGATGAATGAACACACATGAACAGGGAGCACTGCAAGCACAGAACTGCTGTGGGAACATTACATCTTCGATGCTCATGGCACTTGATGTAGCTACTCAAATCAGTGCAAACAGGAAAGGCCCTTTGTGTTGGGAGTTTTACTTTGTCCTTAGGGCATGAATCCCACTTTTTTTCTTTCACTTTCTGCCTAAGAGGAGTTCTGAACTTCCTACATTCAGTCATTAGAGCAGCCCAGATGACTCTGCTATCCAAAAGCCTGTCTTTTCAAAATAGAAAACCCTAGTTTATTAATCTCCATTTAAATTGAATTCACTCATGAACACCACATTCAAAGTTATTTTCTGCAATCAGCTTTCCTTTTCTATCCTTGCCACTTACCAAAACCTCATCTAAAAATAGCACAGAATCATGTCTTGCTAACTCAGGAGGTATTTGGTGGTCTGTTTACTACTGCATCCTGAAATACATGCCCTTTATAATTGTACTTAGCATTAATTAGTCAGTCTGTACTACTTGCTCTGTTTCTGTTACTTCCACATTTTACTTCCTGGTCAATATAAGCTTTGACATTTGTGCTATAATTAGGTTATTAAGGATTAAATTTCGTATTTGTTCTTTAAAATTATGTGTAAAACCAAGGTTTGATGTCTGATGCTTATTGTTGACTGTAATTCCTGGGTGGTTTTAGCCTTTCTTTCCTTGGACAGCTTTGGAGACTCAGAAATTCCTCTCTAGAAGTCTAAACTTGGTGCTTTATTGTCCAGAAATTATAATAATGTAAAAGGTATTCTCAGAAACAGTCAAGCCCAGCGAAAACCCAATGTTTGCTGATGTTAACCAATTAAAACCAAATCCTAGAGAGCTTGATTATAGCTCTGTTTCTTTAGTATCTGCTTTTCCATCTGATAATGGTATATTATTTTTCTCTTTCATTTACAAAAACAGCTCAGATGTTTCCCACAGTCCAACCAAATTCTGTCACCTGGCTCACTGATACTCTCATCTTCATTGCTGAATATCTGCTTACCTGATAATTTTCTTTTGTGTACTAAAGCCAGATGGTGATTCACCTGACTTTTTTTCCTGACCTTCTCCCACCACTACTTTGTTTCTTTTTTTGTCATTTAAGCCTCATTAAATGCTATTTAGATGGCTAATTTCTTTTTTTATTTGTCGCTCGGCATTTGTGCCAAGATGTGTTTGTTGGCATTTCAGATGGAGACCTGGACTCTTGGGACTTGCATTTTTTAATGAGCAGCCTGTTTGATTAGATGGTAAACACATAGTGAAAATCAATCACTTAAATGCATTTATAGCTCAATCTTATTAAGAGTATTTTTTAGTTGCTCCAGGCACATTCACTTTTTATTTCTGGTTCCAACCCATTCCAACCAGCTCAATCCAGTTCTAATCAGATCTCAAACCAGATAAAACCAGTTTGAACAGGATGAAACTGGATCAGAGAGGATACAACCAGATCCCACAAGCTCAAACTTGATCCAACCAGTTCCAAACTGGTTAAAACTGAATCCAGACACAATCAAACCAGATTAAACCAATCAAACCAGTTTCAACCTGTTCAAACTGAATTTGACTGGTTCATCTGGTTCAAACTGGATCCAACCAGTTTAAAGGCTGACATCCTGATTTTTAGAGCCCAGATTGGGGGGTGGGGTGAACTGGGGTGAATTTGAGGGGATTGGGGCAAATTTTAGGGACTTTAGGGTATTTTGGTGGCTTTTCATGGGATTTTGAGATATTTGGGGGGCATTTGGGGAGTTGGTTGAAATTTTCATGATTTAGGAGAATTATGTGTAGATTTGTTGTGAATTTGGGGGTATCGGGTGAACTTGGGGAGAATTTTGGGGAATTTTCACTTATTTTGAATGAATTTGAGAATAATTTTGGTGGACCTGGGTAAATTTTGCATTACTTTTGTTGAAATTTGGTGGATTTGGTGGTATTTTGAGTGGATTTTGATGGAATTCAGGATTTTGTAGGATTTTGAAGTGAATTGGGGATTTTTTTATGTGAATATGGGAATATTTAAGATAGATTTGTGGGAATTTGTGTGATTCTTCAGATACTTTGTGTACATTTGGAGTGATTTAGGGACATTTTGGTGAGAATTTGATGGGATTTTGGGTGGAATTTGGAGGAATTTCATGGGATTCTTGGGATATTTTGGGGTATTTTTGCAAGAATTTATGTGAATGCACAGGGATGTTGGGACATTTTTGGGATGTATTTTCTGTCTATGTGAGGGAATTTTGCTGAGAATTTCGGGTATTTTGGGGTATTTTGGTGGAATTTTGTTGTTTGATGGAATGTTGGGGAATTTGGAGATATTTTAGTATGTATTGGTGTGGATTTGCATGGATTTGGTGGCATTATAATAATAGAAAAAGCAGAGCTGGCCATAACAATCCAGCCTCTTCCTAGAAGTGGGCATCACTGGCAGTGACTTTACAGCTGCTGGGAGAAAGGCAAGAGAGCACAGCTCTTGCTGCTTTCCTGAGCTTCCTGAGAACATGTCAGGTAAATCCACGGATGGGACGTGCCACAGGGCATCCTCACCCTGCAGCACAGAGCCCACCATGGCACCCGTGGAGAGGGATCCCCCCAGGACCCTCACTGGGGGCTGCTGGGGAGTGCAGCTATGAGCATCTGTTCCCCGGGATGGGGGAGGTTAATTACTGTGATCAAAAATATCCAGGGGGGAAAACGTTACACCAGACATTACCAATTAACCCATGAATCGAAACATGACAATTGCTGCAATTAATGCAATCCTACACTCAAACTAATTACCAGTCTGAGGGAGGAGGCTGGGAGGAAGGGAGAGATGGAGGGGGGAGCTTGCAGTCGGACTGGACCAGCAGACCCCAGGCCCAGCTGGGGCTGCTACAGGGGGTCCCACCTAGAGTTGTGCCCATATGAAAGTGTCAGAGGTGACCAGAGAGTTGAGGGCGTCTCTTGTGTTGAAACCTCTCCAGGGTGTTCGGGTCCTTCCACAAAACTTGTTAAATCTTCAGCAAACCAAACCTGCTCACGGTGGCATCGTGGTGTGTCCCCAGCTGGGTGTGAACAAACTGATCTGCAGCACTGCCATCACACAGGATTGAGGCTGGGAGAGGAGCTGATCCCATCCCCAGCCTCATTCCCCTCAGTTCAGGGGGTGCAGACCACACCATAACCATGCCGAGGTGGCTGGGGGAAGATGTAAAGAGAAAAATGACTGAAGAATTTAAATCACAAAGGTTGTAGCTGAGCTTTGTCAAAGCATTACAGTCAGATGTAGTATGTGAGCAGTGTGTCCAGACAGAACATTCAAACAACAAGGCTGAATATTTACTTTGTGCTCAGTGTTAAGGATAAATGAATTCTCTGCTGTCAGCCTGTCTTGTGTTGGGAAATGAAAGCAGTGCCCAGTATTCCCAACATGCCTAAATACAGAATGATTTTCAAGAACTCTCTCACACACATATTTTATTCTTTTTTTTTCTGTTTCTATTGATTAGCTTATTAGTCTGGGACAGGAGATTATACACCAGTAATGGGACATACAGCCTAGTAAAAATGGGCTTAATCCGAAAACAGGCCCTTGTCCTGGACCTCCTGATTTAAAGGTATGTATGTGTATGTATTCTTACTCTAGGTAAGCAAGGCTCATGTGACTTCATTCTATAATGTTCATATGTCTGTAAGTATGAATATATTAAAAAATATATCAATGTAAAATCTTTTATCTTCTAATTGCCTTCTACGACATGGTGACTCACTTAGTGGATGATGGAAAGGCTGTGGATATTGTCTACCTGGATGTTAGTAAAGTCTTTGACATTGTTTTCCACAGATTTTTTCCTGTTCTCTGACCTATGCACAACTTTACCAGAGCTTTTTGTTCTGGGAGATGACATCATGCTTCCAGTCCTGGGAAATTAGACCCAGGATCTTCTACCAGCTATCATGGATAAAAAACACAAACAATCCAACCAACAAACAAATAAAATCCCACAATAAAGCACCACAGAGATATAGACTGAATTTCAGAATTTTTCCTATATAAACCTTTGATTTCTTCACCTTAAATTCTGGAGCAGCTTTCCAAAACAGTTTTGTGAACCCATATGTTCTCATAAAGACTGTCACACCAGCTCAGTTGCCTTATCAGACACCAGATTCTACACTGGGAGTGTGAATGCCCCACTGAAAAGAAAAAAAAACCAACCTGACAGATTGGGAAGATTCAGAAATAAGACACAGGAAGGTGAGCTTCTTAAATTTTACTACTCACAAAACTACTTGTTTTTCTTGCTTGCAGATTTAAAGACATGTGACTGAGCTGTCACAGTGGCACAGAGGAGACATAATGAGCCATGAATTGTGCTGTCTGACTTAGTCAAGTATTTCAGCTCTCCCATGCTTCCAAGCAACCAAAGTCTCCAAACAAAACAAGTTGCTTTTGTTCTTTTGCTTTTGATTTAACTCAGAAAACGTGACTTCACATTCATTTGTACTGAAAAGAAATAAAGGACAGTGCACTTCTCTGTTTTAAAACTTCAAAATATCTTCGTGAAATAAGACTTGCTTACAGTATTATTCTAAACACAAGAATAAACAGGTTGATTTGGTCCCCAGGTAGAAAATCTCCAGAGGTTTCATTTAATGATATTTCGGCAAGGTATTTTTCCAGTATGTCGTTGAGACTTCCAAAACCAGTGAAATTCTTTTTCTATATTTACTGCCCCTCAACCACTATGTCTTCTAATAATTTATTCAGTTGTGCTTTGAATTCAGCTAAACCTTAAGCATTCATAGCACCCTGGAAAAAGATGCTGC
>WAAE01015576.1:0-19369 GCA_013400495.1 Nicator chloris
TAAGAAACCAAGATATGTATATTTATCTTTCAGACTTCACATGTAGTGCCTGAAAATTCAATAGTCTACCAGTCCTTAGTCATACAGTCTGTGCTTTATTTATATGGCATGGTGAATGATCATCAACCTACCTATAAAGTAATTTTTAGAAGACTAATTTATATTTAGAGCTTTTATTGTTTTAGAAAGAATTTCAGAGTGCAGGCGAGCAGAGAAATATCTTCAAAGTAATAAGATTTTTCTCAAAGGAGTAGAGTAGACTTTAGTGAAGATCAAAAAAATTCAAATCTATTAAAAGTGACTCTATGTGTGAGAAATCTACTAGAGAATTACATGAAAGTGGTAGGAGCAACTCCTGAAACGTGTAAGATAAAGCTGAAAAATAAGTTGAACCTCAAGCTGCCATTTGTTTTGCAGCTCAGTGATGTCACCGTGGCTGTCACAAGCTGTGTTGTCTTGCACATGGGGCTGGAAGCCTCATAGAGTAAATCCTTGTTCTCCCTTTGATTCCTCCGTGCCTTATCAGAAGAGAAATGCACACATATAACTATGCATAATGCAAGGCAGTATCATTTAACAGAGCGCCCCTGTGACATACGCAAACCACTCATTCCTTGTTAATATGGCAACTGCAGAATGTCTCCAGAGGTTTGTCCAGCCTTATAATGAGAGGCCTGTGTTATGTGCAGTTCTGGATACTCAGAAGTGGCCATGGATTCATCCCCTGCTGTGAAATTTGGCTGCTGCCTGAGGCCCTGTGGAAATCATGTTTCTTGCTATGCTCGACCACGTGCAAGCCTCCCTGCTGAGAAAAGCAAGGAAATTTGCTGAACTGCGTTCATCTATTTCTTCTCCCTCACCATCTGAGACAGAGAGAAAAGGATCTGCAAGGCAGTATTTCCATCCTGGTTTTTATTTGTGAGAGGGAAGTAGGATGGTTACCAGTACGTTCCTTAGGATGTGTTGACTGATAAAGTCAGTAAGGGACTTGATTTTTGGAGGACAGTCAGACAGACTAGGCAGATGGAGCAGATAATATCAGCAACTATGACCACATTGAAGAGACAGTGGAAGAAGCCTTGAATATTCCTTTCTCCTCAAGAAGTTCCAAGACCCCGGTGTAGGAGAAAAATGAAAGGTGTAATGCGTATCATCCCTGCTTTTGTTACAATGTGCCAAAATCAATGAAACAGTAAGAATCACATGCCTGTTTTTATAGTTTACATATCTAAACTCATGTAGTTAATGTCTACTCCCTCATTTTTCATCTGGGAGATGAGTTCCAAGAGCCAGTGAAATGTAAGGGACCAAATGCTGAAGAAAAGTCTGTCAAATGATGTATTTAAAAACCAAAAATAATTACATACAAAAAATACTGTTTGGAAAAAGGTATTTCGTATGCTGCAGTGCTGAAGTGTTTAGAAAACAACAAATCACAAAACTTACTATATTCCCCCCGGAATGTACAAGGATTTGATCTCAAATAGAAGGTGTGTTCAGTATTTGTTGGCGTCAGTCTGAAGAACGGTAAACCTGGAATGAAAGAAACAGTGTCTTAGATGAGTATAAATGGCAACTACTTTTGAGAATGCAACTGATGTGATGGGGGAGTAAAGACAATTTTATTCACTTTGTTTTCTTCTTTTCGGCCTGTTTCCTATTAAAAAACCTGCAAAGAGCTTCTCTGGTATAAATAGTAAGTGCATTGAAGTTAATAGGCTTGTCATAGTATATAATGATTTGAACTGGTCAAAGGAGAGATAAAATGTTGCTGATAATGTTAATAGCAAAGTTTTAATAAGCAGGCAGTAGACATGGGCTTTTTTGGTAGTTTATTTAGTTGTGCCACAGAATTAGGGAATAGTGGGCACCAAGACAAAGACTGGAGACAGCATTACAGGGAGCATTACTATAGCTGGAGAGAGATCCTTCACAAATGAGAAATGTAGCTTGTTATAGTGAGAGAAAAGAAGGCACTATATAAATACACATTGAAGAGGTGTGTGCTGGGAATGATTTCAGATGGACTGGAGGGAGAAGATCACAGGAAGTCAGTTCAGAAATCAATGGTTCCTTTCTCAGTGATTCAGAAAGGAGTGTCTGTTACAAAATAACAGATGCAAAGAAGAACAAAAGAAAATTGAGATGTAGCTCCTACCAAAAAGTAGAAGGTAGAAGAGTAATGTAATAAGGAAGTAAAGATTTCAGCTTTTTACGTATCTTTTTTATATCTATATATTCATCCATATTTTTAACATAAAGAAACAGCTGCTGGTGTTTGTACGTGTGTATATACAGCATGCAGGGGCTGTGAAGTGTAAGTTCTTTGTTTCTTTTGAGAAATAATAATGAAGCATCATACATCTTGTAACCCATGAAATACTGCATTTGCAGTGTTTTCTGTCACAGTATGCATATATACATACATATACTAATATGGATCTTTTCAGTAGAATACTATGTTTTCAATATATTTTTTAAGTATAGCTTATGACCTAGTTTAAGACTGATGAGTGGTAACATTTGTGGGAATCCTATAGGATTCTGTCTTTAGGTCTTTTTTTGCAATAAGGAACTATCATAAATTCTTTTGCCAGACTGCTGAGCGCACCAAAAAAAACCAAAACCCAAACCACCCCCCCCACCCTCCCCAAAAACAAAACAAAAAAGTAATTTGTTTCACCTATTATCCTCATCATACTTCGGAGATAGAATATGTAGAATTATGTGGATATATAACCAAGCTGCTTTTGAAAACCATTATATTTCCTGGTTCACATGACATGCTAAAATATTAAATATTTTCCCTTTTTAATTCTTTTTATAAAATCAATGGGCTATGTGAAATCATTCCTTAAAGTCAAGAAAATTTCAGTAAAAAGATTAGTTTTTGTTCTGAGGCAGGAAAAGAAATCTAGTGCATTTAAATTAAAGGATTTTATGTGGTGATTTGGAATTGGTAAGTCAAACAGTAGGTAGATTTAGATAGTGCAACTAATGTAGAATAGTCAAGTGTCCTAAAATTGAGCTATACGTATAAAGAGGGAGAAAAAAACCTACTCTTGCTGGCAGTTGCATGAAGGTGGGAAAAAACTCTTCAAATATTGCTATAATCCAGTAATTCTAGAGTATGATAATACAGCTGATACACAGTATTCTTTTTACCTCCCTAGAGTCTATTTCCTTTAGACCACATGAACAAAAAACCCAAAACCTTCTCCATTAGGACTTAAAAAAACGTTTTTCATCACACCAGTTGTCATCTTGGCTTCCTTATCTGGATGATATTTTACTTCTATTTTTTTAAATTGTTATAGATGACTATTCAACACTACTATACCATTTCCAAATCTAGTAAGCTTTTTTTTCATGTTTTTTAATATCTATTAATATAATGTTTGCAATTCTTTGTCTAGATTGCTCTATAAAATATTTTGCTGCAGTCTTCCTCTGTGAATTTTTTTGCTGTCTCAGGTGAATAATCTGTAGGGCAGTTCAGTTCAACTGCATAAAAAAAAATAAAGGGTGTCACGTCATTGTGAGCCCCACTTTTTTATAATATTTGGGTTCAAATTTTAGAAGGAACTGAAGTACTTTCTAGGTAACAATATAGTCTGTATTACTGCTTTTATTTGTGACTTTGGGTATAAACTGAAGTGTGGGAAAAGCAGCTGAAAACATGGATAAAAGTCAAATGCAGGATTATTGTAGACCCTGTCAAAATAAATGGTAGAATATTTTTTAGTATGTAATTAAATGTCAAGATTTGTGAGTTAATGGAATTTCTGTAGTCACATCAAGGTCAGACGAGCAATTACTGTTTATGAATTATCTGAAATCTTTTATAGCCTCTTCTAGCTAGTCTTATAGCATCTATTTATATTAGACATCTTTGCCATTTCTGATGTTTCTCCCCCATAGTTTCTGTTAACAGCAATGTGGTGCATTTTGTCAATTCTGTAGTTGTTTGCAAAACCTTCCTTTATTTCACTGAAGTGCTTGCAATTAGCCCACTTCTCCCCATTGAGAAGCATCTTTGTAATAACAGCTTTCCTGGCAGACCTTTTGTTAGGGAGATTTTAAAATCAAGAGTCTACAAAGGTTGGGAAAAATCCAATCATACAAAAGTTCAGCAAATCCCTTTCAAGGTCATATCAGCTAAGATTACGTAGATTTTCCACTTCAGCAAACAGTAGAGTTTTGCATTTTTAGGGATGAATTCAGAATGATAGAATTAACAAAATAAACCAATTTTAAAAGAAATTGCTTGCTAAACTCAAAGAAAAGCCTGGATGCATCCCCCTGCCCCCACCCCCACGGTCTTTAGTGGGGTTACCTTTCTCCCCCATGTAGCCTCTTGTATCACTTCCTTTGAAGTCGTTCACAGCGTTTGCTTTGACAGCCACTGGGTGTGGGAAGTATAAGGCTATAGCAAGTATATCCATAGCATAATCCTCCCAGCCACTGTTGGTCACTGATCCAGCTGCATGCAGCAGCTTAGTAGTCAAAGGGCATGGTAATTCCCTCCTTCTCTCTTTTCTTTCTTCCAAGGCAAAATCTTCACCTGGTGTTTTTGATTCATGCATTCTAATTATGATGGCTGCCATCATCAGCCCTGTGGGTGACACTAGAAATTCTCTGAGCCAACAGCTAATACCACAGCTTGTTAAGCGACCATGTCAGCCTGATTTTAGGGCCCATTTTGCAGTTCACCGCAGGCCTATCTAAAAGCATCAGGAGTCTCCGTCTAGCAGGACAGGCTCATTGTCTTTCTAAATGTCTCCTTCTGATAAGCAGATCCAAATATGGTGCATTCACTGTGGATTTGAAGGCACAGTGGGGAACTTGGCTCACACAGTGGATGCAACAAAATGCTTAATATTTTCACTTGGTATAGAGCTAAAGAACCCAATTTTCAATTTCAGGACACAAACATTTGCTCCCTGCCTATGATCAAGAGTTTGAAATTTAAATCAGAAGTCTTCGAAAGCTATTCTAATTCTCAAAGGAACAGGCTTTCCCATACTTAGTACAAAGAAAATCCTTGGTTTGTATCAGAGTTTGAGCACACACAATTCACACGATGACCAGAAGTATCCTTTGTTGCCTAAAGATATTGTAGGAATTTTTTCTCTGAATAATTTTGTGTGAACTATACGATTCTGGTAACTGTGAGGTTACTAACAGCGCTATGAATGCTTCAGTCTGATCTGCCTTGCAAACTTTATTTGCTTTTAAATAATTGCTTCAAATACATATTTGTCTATGCTGCTCCATGTATTTCTTTTTAATGTTTTGTCTAACGCAGGCTCTAGCAGTAGAAGACGAATATCTTTCAGTTGCAGGAAATGAGAGTTTTTTCAAAAAGTATACTATTGTGACTCTGGGTATTTAACTGAGTCTCTGATCTGCAAACTACTGTTTTTTATAGCTAGAAACAGGGCTAAGTTTTCTCTGACTTCATAGGCATATTTTTAACCAGAAAACAAATAGGTGGCCTTTCCTGCCACATAAATCCACAATTATAATATTAATGCAACAGTTTTTGTTCTCTAAGAAGAAAATCAGTTACTTACCAATGAGGTATGTAAAAGTGCTTATCTTGCAGAACTATCAGTGTGAACCAGTATGCATATGGGAAGAGCTAATTTAAGATCTCCACAGGAAATTAGAGTGGCTCTTTTATTATCAGCATCCATTTCCTAAATACTGTGTTGCTTTTGGCTTATATTCCATTGACCTATAATAATGATGCTGCAGACTTATTTCATCTCTTTGTAAGTTGGCAAACTGGCAGCCATGCCAATGGCTTTCTTGTGGAGATAACTAGGAAGTCCATTTTTTTACAGAAAACTCTAGAATTTTGTAGCCTGTGTTCACTTTAATGATTGTGCTTTTGTGTGTAACATGCTATTGAGAAGCTTCCCCCTTATCCTCCTCAAAGGATTTTATAGAAAGAGGTACACCATAATCGTGCTTTGGCTGACTTTATGTTTTTCCATTTTTGCAGTGTAGATTCACTGTTGTAACCAAGTATCTGAGGCAAACCTTTGCGGCTGCACAAGACAATAAAAAAATATAAAGACTTGATTGTGATAGATAGGGATTAAATCTCACAAAATTTATGTATTTCTCTAAATATTAAATTTAACCAAAGAGGCAGAATTTACATTCTCCTTATTTTCTATCCGCTTTTCCTCTAATGTGTCTAGAAGGCATTTTAACATGGTATAAAACTGTGACAGAAACCTGAGTACAAAGTGGAGCAAAAACTGTTCTTGTAGAGCTACACCATCGTATACGGACTTAAAATAATAGAGGTAGGGATAGATGTCTAAAATTAGACAAAAAGAATCCGATCATTCAGAAAGAATAAAATTAGTTCCATCATGTGGAACATACAGAAAAACCAGGTGATCAGGGTCAGCCAGCATGAATTTATGAAAGGCAGGTCCTGCTTGACCAGCTTGATCTCCTTCTATGACAAGGTGATCCACGTAGTGGATGAGAGAAAAGCTGTGCGTGTTGTCTACCTGAACTTCAGTAAAGCCTGTGTCATTAATTCCCACAACATTCTCCTGGAGAAACTGGCTATTCATGGCTTGGTTGTTGGATGGGTTAGGAGCTGGCTGGACAGACGAACCCAGAGTGTGGTGGTGAATGGAGTTAAATCCAGCTGGCTGCGGGTCACAAGTGGTGTTTCCCAGGGCACCGTCCCGGGGCCAGTCCTGTTTAACATCTTTATCCATGATCTGGACAAGGGGCTTGACTGCACTCTCTGTAAGTTCTCAGAGCACACCAAGTTAGGTGTGAGTGTTGGTCTGTTGGAGGGTGGGAATGCTCCACAGAGGGATTTGGACAGGCTGGATCGAAGGGCTGAGGCCAGCTGTAGGAGGTCCAACAAAGCCACGTGCCAGGTCCCGTACATGGCTCTCACAAGCCCATGTAGCACTACAGCCTGGGAACAGAGTTGCTGGAAAGCTGTGTGGTGTGAAAGAACCTGGAGGTACTGGTCAACAGCTGGCTGAACATGAGCCAGCAGTGTGCCCAGGTGGCCAAGGCGGCCAGTGACATCCTGGTTTGGATCAGAAATAGCATGGCCAGCAGGACCAGGGCAGTNTGGTTTGGATCAGAAATAGCATGGCCAGCAGGACCAGGGCAGTGATAGGCACTGGTGAAGCTGCACATTAAATACAGGGTTCAGTTTGGGGCACCTCACATCATGAAAGACACTGAGGTGCTGGAGCATGTCCAGAGAAGGGCAACAATGCTGAAGTAGTCTTATGAGGGGTGGCTGAGGGAGCTGAGGTTGTTTAGCCTAGAAAAAAGAGGGTTCAGGGGAGACCTTATTGGTCTCTTCACTACCTGAAAGGGCACTGTAGAGAAGTGGGGGTTGGTCTTTTCTCCCAGGTATGCCACAGAATTGGATGAAATGGCCTCAAATTGTACCCAAGGAGATTTAGATTTTGGATATTAAGAAAAATGTCTTTACCAAAAGGGTTGTCAAGTATTGGAACAGTCTGACCAGGAAAGGTTCTGAGTCACCACCCTGGACGTATTTAAAAGATGTGTAGATGTAGCTCTTAGGAATACGGTATCGTCGGACTTGGCACTGCTTGGTTAATGGTTGTTGGACTGAATGATCTAGAAGGTATTTTCCAACCTAAATTATTTTTTAATATGAGATATTTTGTGGAAGTAAAAAGACAGCAATAGGCTGAGGATTCACTCCCGCCGCTGTGGTATAGAGCTTCTTATGGAGAATTGCATTATATTGGATCTGCTAGTGTGGTTTGTGAGCCTTAAGCTTATTTGGGTTTTATTGAGTCTGGTCTACACAAGGTCATAACAGAGCTTAAACTTGAGTCCAGCACCATTATCTCTTCTCATAATCCTAAAATATAAAACATCTTTCCACTTATGAAAATATCCTTCGTCACTGTAAATATTTTTAGATTGTGGTTAGGAGTAAATACAGTTAATTCCAAAGTGAACCAGCAAAAGTATTCCAGAATTGTTATTAAGGGATGAGCAAATGGATTTCACCAAAAAAGTCCCTCAACCCCAGCCAGGATGTATTAAGAGGACCAAAACCCCACCATTATTATAAATCACATTTGGTTTTAATTTGTTCACACATGCAAACTCTTACAACTTGTATTAACAAGTGTTGTATTTTTCTGTATGACTTTGTATGAGAGAATACTGCTTATGATTTTGGTTCTTGTGGACCAGTCTGCATGCTGTCAATCAAAGTATCCTGTCTGGACTTTATCTCTCTCCATTCTTTCCAGCAGGCTGCAGGCTGCTTTCAGGTCTCAGAAGATATAAGCCTGTCCTTTAAAAATAACCAAGAGCTTAGCAATGAATAGTACTGCTCCATTATAACATCCTGCCTAATGCTTTTCACTTTACTTTTCATTTCCTTCGTAGTGCTGAGATCTGGAAAAATTAAGATCTGTGGTACTCCGTATTTAAGCGTATATTTGAGACTTGCAGCTTGCAGCATTCTCGCATGATCTCTGCTATTAGTGAATGCAAAAACAGTTTCTACCCATCTCCTTCTTCCTATTTCCTGAACTAATAGATCAGTGGGAGAAATTTTCCATGCATAATGTGAAGAAAGAGCAGCTTAGCTCAAAGATTTTTTTTTTTTTTGGTTTGCCATTGATCAGAGGAGATGAGGAGAATCCAGAAATTCTTTTTATTTTCTTTTTTTTTTTAATGACTTTCTGCCTAGAATTACACCTCTAATAAAAACATTATCCTGTTTCTGGTGCTAGGACTGGCAAAGAGCTGATAACTTCTACTATAAACTTATTTTAATGAGTTAGCAAAATGCCTGGATGATTCTAGAAGAGTAATATAAGCATTTTATAGGACAACTTGGCAGGGGGAAAAACAACCATGAAGCATTCATTTGGGTACTGGTCAGCCATAGAAAGCTCATTATTACATTGGACTGTTACCATTAAGGCTAATGAGCAGGTATCAGAGTTGAAAGTACAGATCACCATGATTACATGCAAGTACTAAGCGTCCTGTTCTTTGTAGAACTTCAGGATCAGAGGGCATAACAGATCTTTGCAGTGTATCTTGCTTTCTCGTAAAATACATAGCTAGCACTGAAGAATCAATTTTAGTAAGAAGACTTTTTTTTTTTTTTCTAGTATGTGCATGAGCTCAGTCCCCTGATTCTGTTTGGAACTCCTAAATTATCTCATTCCTGCCATCATCAAATGCTTTGCTTCTTGTTGCAAAGCAATCTCACAGCACACAAATTACGTATCTCTTGATTAAAACAAAACTTGGAGATATTCTGGCAATATGCTTTATCTGCTAAAATTCCTAAATATTTAGTCTGTGGGGTCAAGACAAAAGACACAGATAGCCCATAACAGAGTCTGAAACAGAGTGTGTGCTGGGGTCTCAGTATCCACTGCTGAACTTTACAAATCTACTCTTATGGAATCACACTAATATGAAGACATAGCCATAGTTTCTTCTGTTTTGTGTAGGTTGATTTACTCATATCAGTAACTTGATAATTGTCTTATAAACTGCAGGAAATCTGGGAGAAATTGAAAGTGCCCTTGATGGGTGTCTCAGCACCCAACAGTACTGGGAAGAAGAGCCTTAGGAAATACATCTTAGCTCTTTTCTATCCTTTTGTATTAATAAACATTCTTCCCTGCTGAGAAGAAAATGTTGGAAGTCTGATGTCTGTGTCGGAGATGCTTTAGCAACTTCCCTGAACAATTTAGCCTTTGAATGTTTTGTCCTTAATTCCTAAACCTGATATTTCATTTTTACAGTTAGTATGTATTTAACAAATAACATTTCAAATAGAATTTAGAATACTGTAAGATATATTCTATGCAGGGAGAAAGGACAAAAAATATATTCTTTCAAATAATAACAAGGTCTGTGAAAAAGCAGCTCATCAAAAATGTAAATGTAACTGAATTACTTAGTTCTCATTTTCTGAGTAGCAGCAATTAAATAAACTTGAAACTGGTGGCTATAATCCTCAAGGTTGGATTTGATTAATAAGCAAATGATAGCCTGCTGATTTTAAAGTAAAAAGCTGAATAAATACATGTTGCCATTTGCAGCAATAAAGTAATAAACTATTTAGAGTAATTGTGATTGTCATAAAATAATGTTAGAAACAATGTCTAATGCACTCAAAAAAAAGGATGTTAGCATGCATTTCCATCAAATACATGCAGAGTTTGATTCAGATTTGGGATGACAGATATGGTAACGAATTATTCATGGCATAAATTATGCCCTAACTAGTGCTGCAATAGCAGTATTTATTTAATCAGAGCATAATCATTGTTTGACAATTACTTTTAAAAACTCCCCTAAAATCAAATAGATAATATTTGTACAATTGTAATAGCTCAACTATGCAAGCAATTGGAAGACTTACACAGCTTTCCAAGGGAGTAAGGACCTAAAAGAATTTGGCACATCAAATCATTGCAATACAGCAACTAACAAAATAAAACACTTTCTGCTAATGGAATTAATTGCATATTATGAAAGCAGAAATTGCTGTTTGCTATCTCAAACCTGAGAATTAGCGTGCAAGAAACAGAGAAGCTGGTAGCCATGCAAATTTCATGGGAAAGTACAGGTTGTTTCCTTTCCAGTATGGCACATTTCTGGAAGTGCTTTAACTCGTCAGATTATGACAATGGCCACAGCAGATCAGGCAGTAGTTGTACCTAACCTCTGAGTCTGTCACGAAGAGTGGCCATAGATGGATACACAAGGGAGGAGAGCTGTGCAAGGCATGTCTTTCATTCCCTAATATTCTTCCAATTACCGGCTCTTTTAAGCTTAGGCCTGTACAGAGACAGATGTGGTCGTATGTGCGTGTCTTGTTATTTGTGAGTCTTTCTTTTGTCTCTCTTTTCCAGTCTCCCCTCAAGCCCATGAGGACTTTGCATATGTATAGCCTTTCTTAGCAGTGTCTTGTAGAAGTATCCTCTCCTTTTCTTTCAAGCATATCTTCTAGTTTCATTCCTGGTCCCTAGTTTTTGTAAGAGATGACCAATCCCTATCCACCATCTCAATAAGACTTTGGATGTAAACTTCTGAAACCCACACAAATAGATCTTCTAACAGATAAATGGACCTTAAGCTGTGCTGTTCTTCTTCAAAAAACCATGCTCCCACTGTTTGGATAGCTACAGAACTCCGTTCTGAACCTTTCTGAAATTTCTGAGGTGGGGAAACACATGGTATTCAAGGCATGGGAGAACTATTATTTTGGGTGTAATGAAAATAGTACGGTGATGTTCACTGTGTTTCATTGTGATCTGTTCCTAATACTTAGATCACTTTCTGCTGCTAACCCTAACTTGCCCTTTGTGTTAGAAGTCATTTGGACATGAGTTGTCTCAACTGGACCACTCTGTACCAGTGGTGGATCATACCCATGCTCCATGACTCTTCAAAAGAGCTTCAAGGTTTGCCAAAGTTATGTTTCCCAAGTAGAAAATGTCTATCCATGTGACCATTAATCAGAATATTAATTTGCCTGGCACAGACATCAGGATTATATATAGGCATACAATTCCTCAGATTTCTCCTGCCTTCCTTCATTATCTTTGTAATCAAGGAAGATTTAAGGAAGAGATTTTATACTAACATTAATAGTACATACATTTCATCTCTGGGTTCTCTTAGAAAATCTGAGTGAATACCATCTGTCCTGAGGTGTTTATTGCCTTTCATTTTTTTTTCATTGTGTTCTGTCATAAATTCAACAATCTCTGTAGTGTCAGATCCTCTGGTGATTCTCTGCCAGACAGTGGCTAGCAAGGGATTGTTCCCAGTTTCTTCCACAATGAATGCAGGGAATTAACTTAGTTTTTCTGAAATGACCTTAGGTTGTCTGACAATTGTTTTGTATCATCCTCATAAACTGGTGCTAGAGAATCCCCAGAATGTGTCTTTCTCCTAATACATTTTAACGAAGTTTTATTATTATTGTGTATCTTTCCTACTAGTTGTTCCTCAAACTCCCTTTTTAGACTGTTTGGTTTTCCTTTTACATTTCATCTGCCAGAGTTCATTTTTTTTTTCTTTTACTCATTCTAATAAGATCTCAAGTATTTGAAGTGTAATTTTTTCTTTGTCATAACCCCTTTAACCCTTTTTTGATTGGCAATATGCACCTGGGATTTTTTTTCCCAATGTGGTATCTTTAAATAATTTCCATACTATAATTCCCACAGTGTATGTAGAGATTTACTTCTCTTAGTTGCCCTCTGTAGCTTCTTTTCAATAAGTGTCCTTAAATTTATACTTGAAAAGCCTTAAAAACATGGTTCCTGAAATCTTCATGAGGAAGAAGGATACTATTTCACAGTGAGAAGCTTATACCAGACATATCACAGCATAATTTTCCATAACTTATGCTGTCTGGGGTTATAATGACAATGTTATTTTTATTTTTCAATTCTCTAACAGAAGAATTATATCAGCATGTACCAGAAGGATATTATTAAACATTTCCTACAAAAACACATTCCGTGTTTTCTGACCTTCATTAGAGAGTTTTAAAGTTTGATCTGGTACTTCCATAAAAGATCCCTGATAACAGGAAAATATTGGAGTTGTTAGTGCAGCCTGTTGTCTAACAAAGAAAGCAATTCAGTTTTCCAGGTGAGATGTTTTAGTTTTAATAGTGCATACATGCTGTCTTGACACCAGGGCAGCCCTTCCTTCCTTGGCTTTTAAATTATGGCACAAACATTTCTCATCGATTGCAATTTTAGAGCCATTTGAAAGCTCCGATTTGGCCCCATGGTTTCACTGTGCCTGTACAATTGAGGAGAATAACTTCAGTGATGGGTACTATTACGGTCATTGTGTTCCTGTGAGGTGGACCTACGTTTCTGCTGAAGCTGAGACAAGTGTCTGCAGTCCTGAGTATTGCTGAGGGATTTCTGTGAACTCTAAAGGTGTTAAGTGTGCTGTTTTCTCTGTTCCATGCAGGCCATGAAAATATACCAATTTTTCAAAGGTTGCCTATTTTTTACAGTTGCCACTACTCCATGGTTAATATTTAATTTCAAGAAATAGGCTGTGTAAAGAGGGGGCTTTGCATGAGGCTTCCTGAGTTTATGGAAGTAAATAATGGAAGTATTAGTAAGAGGAAGTAAATAATCCTCTGATGGTTTGAAATCAAGCGCTTAAGTGCCTTTTTCCACAATGACAGTTTTTTAAGCGTGATTCTTCAACTGGGTGCTTTTTGCCTGCACAATTGAAATTCATGGAGTGCACTTTTATGTTTAAAGGATACCTATTTTGTGAGATTTATCATCTTTTATATTTAACATATTGTCCATACTTTGAGTGTGTATTAATACACAGAATTTTGCGGAACTGAAAGTTTCAGAAATCCATTTCACAGCAACTACTTGCACTGCTCCAACTAGTATTAGCATAGCAATATTAAAATCATATTTATTAATATCTTTTTCAGGATTTTATAAACTAGGCGTAACTTTTCTCCAAACGTTTTAAATGTTGTTGTTAATTATTATCTGTTCATCTGCTTAGAGGTATTTGACTTAGACATTGGTATTACCAGAATTCAAGATGTAACTCAAGAAAAATGAAGAGCAGTTTGTCATAAAAACGGCAGCCCTTACTAGTGATTCACCATATTATCATGAAACCATAGTTTCCTAGTTCTCATACCTTTACTATCTGCATATACCTTTGGCCACAGCCAAAGACAAAATCATTGGCTGGAAGAACTTGTGATGTGGTCTTGCTCATGAAACTTGTAAAATTTGCAAATACCAGATGGCAGTAGCTGAATAGTCAAGTCTGTTGACTAAACTGGTGACCTATATTTTTATTTTTCCAAGTACTTCAAGCACAAATTACTTCTTGGCCAAGAAAAATATTTTTGTTAAACAAGCTTGAAATTTTCTGGAAAGAAGCTTTAGTTGTGCTGCCTGTATGTTTCACCTTTAATTCCCCAGTCCTGTGTAGTAGAATAGAAGCACATGTAATCGTAAGCACTCTCAATTACTTCTGCCAGAGCAGATTATATATTGTGCCTGTTTTCGATTTGCTTAATCCTTTTTGGAAAGTGTAGAATTTAATTCTGGTCAAAATGGGAAATAATTAACCTAGAAACGTAAAATGGTTTAAAAAAAAAAACATTAAAAAGACTTTAAAAATCATCTAGTTGCAGACCCCCCAGACAGCACCATGGGCAGGCAGGGACACCACCATCTGTACCGGGGCTCATCCAATTTTGAACACCCCATCTTGAATACAGATGGAGTGTTCAAAACTTGTCTGGGCAGCCTGTTCCAGTGCCTCACTAGCTTCTGAGTAAAGAATTGCTTCCTAACATCTAATCTAAATCTCTCCTCTTTCACTCGAAATTCATTCCCCCTTGGCCTATAGCTCTCGCCCTTTGTAAAGCCTCTAGCAGACGTATTTTTGTTGGAGAAAGAGCTAGTTGTTACTATTTGTGTGTGTTCAGGGAACTGAATGGAGCCCAAATCCTGCTCAAAGTTTCAATTTTCGGGCTTGTTTGGATCTACAGTTTGCTTTCCTAAATCTCATGAGGGATCTTCAAACTTCTTTCTAGGCAATTTAATAAAGCTCTTTATCTTCTAATTCTCTTTTATTCTTGAAGTAAAACTCATCTCTGCCTGTAAACGCAGATGGGGAAATTAATATTCTGAACTGTAATTATTCTTCATAATTTCCCAGAATTGCTGTTGATAGGTTCCCTCTTCTTTTAGGTAGAAACAGTAAGATGTCTGTGGTGTTCAGTTTTTCACAGATATACTTTGTTCCAAGGAGTCTATTATATTTACTAATGTTGCCTTCTTCGTTCCGTTGGTTAAAAAATCTCCCTTTTACCCATTCCTTCAAGATCTGAATGTAGTGATCTAATTCTCTAACTACAAAATATTTAATCTATTCTTTCATTTAGCCTATTCGTGCATAATGACATTTAATGAAATGCTATGTTTATTTCCAGGTTACTTTAAATATTTTTCTCTCAAACATTACTTTGCTAAACATATTACTGAACTAAAAATAATGATGTCAGCCTAAAAAGTCAAGCAAATCTAACAACTCATAAATAACTTCTCAAAGGTGGACATTAAATTGCTCTATTCACACACTTAATTCAGAAATTTTTTTCCCAACTGTTAGGCAATTCACTATTTACATAAACTAACTTACTTGATCTAAATGACTAGTTTTGGGAAAAAATTATTAGTCTTAATCCAGAAAAACAAATAGAAAAACTTAGGAGAAAAATTTCTCATTTGGGGATGCTGAAGAGTTTTCTGTTCAAACTGCATTAATAGAAAAATATATGTAGCTAAAAAGAACTTGTGCAACTTCTAAAAATGACTGTCAGTCTTATGAGCTGAGAGCTTTGCACTGCATTACTACACAGTTTCTCAGAGTTTTCTCACATGGAGTCGCCTTGGTCTTTAGGCCACATGTACCCAAGGCCTGTCTGCAGGCATTCAGACAGCTATGCCCTCAGCTTGTCTCGTCCCTCCATCTTCTACTATCCTTCTTTCCCTCTCTTTGAAGATCAGCCTATACGCTCTTTTTTTTAACGAACCATGAAATTCTCTCTTAGTCACTCAGAAAAGGGTACTGGGAATTTACAAATAAAAAAAACCGTTGTGAGACTCAGCTTCTCTCTTTGCTTTCCTAATTCCTATCAACTCAGTGTTAATTGGAAGAGCGGGTATTTCATTCTTTCACACAGACAAACATTTTATCGTTCTGTAAAAACGGTTGCTTGCTACTCTCTGAATAGACCTCACTATTTCAAGCTGCTTTCCACACACTGCATTTTCTAGGTCACTGAGACCTCATTAGGTATTTCAGAGCTGTGTTTGCAGATTCCTAATACTTGTAAGCCTGAAGTAAGTATTGTGTCCAAATGCTGAGAAACAATCTTTAAGCTTCATTCAAATGGCATGTAGTTTGCTGTTATTTTTCTTTAGACATCATTAGATCTGTAAATCTGGAATTTAAAAGTCTCGCCAGAATGTTTATGGCTTTAATAAAAAAATGAAATCCCCAGATTATGACATTTCAGAAAGGTTCAAACCAGAATAGTGCAGTTCAAAATGAATGTACTATTACATTGCAAATTACAATTCATCTTGATTTTTTTTAATAATTTATAATACCTTTTCTGAAGTTAATTTCAGTGAATTGTATTAATGCTGAGGGCACATTTGGAAGTCAGCTTTCAGTCAAAGCCGTAAGACTACGAATCCAAGTTATAAACACTTTTCAGAATACATAGCAAAATTATGCTTCTTTGGTCACCAAAAATACACTGTTATGAATATGCTGTAATTTATGGGGGAATTTCCTCCATGGTTGCACTTGCTGAACATTAAATTTAGAATTTAGATTATCTTCTGAATTTATATAGTCCCTATAAACTATAGTCCCTAAACTGCAGCGTGTAAAAATTTTTCTACGTTCAGACTTTAATGAAAGATGAAAAGGATGAAGCAAGCAATCAGCATAGCCATTCAACAGGACTGGGTATTGTACACTCAAGAATGGCACCAGGAACCCCCATGGGGAAGTGACAGGATGAGAGTAGGAAATGTTTGTGACTAAGAGGATACTAAAAGTTCTTTCACTTTCTCATGTAAACAGGTTCAAATTAACCATAGGGTAGCACTTCCCCTGGGGGTCACCTGAATATTTTATCAAAAGAGTTATAGAAAGAGGACTGAAAATCTACCATGTCTTCTAGTGCCCAACCACAGTTAAAATAAATTGATTACACTTCTTTTGGTTTCAGAGGTTTGTAGATAACAATTTATAATTCTGAATTTCATCATGACATTGAAAATGTAAGCTGTTGCAATAGCAACTTAGATTTCAGAGGCTGTTAAAAATAAGGTATCTCTTCATAGCACTGACTTTGAAATCCTAAAGTATAGAACAGATTATTTGTACTACCTGCTATCACCAAAGAACAGAACTTAGCATCATTGTGAATTGCTCTCTATCCATTTTAAAGCATAAATTTTTTTTCATCATATTATATCATGTTGTTTTGGAAAGCATACAGCGCTAATTCTCAGCAGTATTTAAAGTATAGTGCAGTATCATCAACTTTAATTGAACTCATCAGGCTGCTAACTAACTTAAATTAAAAGTTCACATAGAATTATATGAACAGAAATATGTATTAAGTTATATCTATAGAAAATTCTTTGGTTATAAATATGGACAAGGAAATGTCTATGATTCAGAAATTTTTTTATGCAGTCTTACATTTGAAAATATATTGACTGGTAAAAGCAGGTGTTCACCTGATGTCAGTTTGTAGCAGAGGACTTTGTGATAAGTAATTGGTATTACTTGAAAATTCATCTATGTCGTTGGAGGGAATGCTGCAGATTCTGGAGGTAGTGGAAGGTAGCCATAACTATCTATGCACAGGTCTTTGAGCTTAGGAGAAGCTGGAATTAGATCCAAGCTCTTGGTCTGTGGGTCTTGTATGAATATAAAAAGCACAGATTCTATACTAAAGAAACAATGCTCTTGTAAACACAAATGGAAATCTCTATGAATCTCATCTTGCTTACACACAAGGGGGGTGTATTCTTCACTGAAGTCTAATGGGATGTGCATCGAGGGGAGAATAATATGCACCATTGCCTTGTTCACTAACAGGTGAAGGGTAATATAGATGAAATTGGAGAACTAATGGGCAAGACAGTTCCATTAGCATATACACGGCAGTTTCACATTTTGCAGCAAAGTAAAGGCAAAGTAGTGGCATAAACCAAGGAAAGATTAAGTCTAAGACCTGCTGTCGATGTGATGAAAACAACTTGACATTTGAGTGTTTCAAGTGCTGGTTTATCACATGAGTGGCTCAAATGATTACTTTCCCTGTAGAATCTCACAATGAGAGAGCCTGAAGGACCTGCACACCATATCAGATATGGTGCAAAAGAAATGTTGAACTGTATGAATTTGGAGATACAGCATGCAGTTGTCATTATTTTACACTTTTATAGTAAATGACTGAAGGGAGCCACCTGCCTAAAGGAGTAGTGTGATATTTTTGCTAAATAATAAACCGGTCAATCAATTGATCGATCAATATTTCAAAACCTCAATCAATTCAAGGCTCATGTCAATGATGTTTTAGCATTGTAAAATTCAAAGGTTCACAGTACATACGGACACACTTCCTTTTCTTCCAGTTCAGATGTAAAGTTGTTTTTTTTTCATTCCTCAATAGATATCCAAGGATGAATTGCACTTAAATGAGGCAATTCAAATATATACCATATGATGTTTTAAATGTGTTTTTGAAACTTTTTAATATTGTGAACAGATCTTCCATCTGGAGAAACACATATTTTTTCAGTATTCTCAGTTAAAAAAAAAAAGGTCTTGCAGAACTGCTGATCAAAGGTGATTGTGCTCCAAAATTAAAACACCTCAAAATAGCAATATTAAGAAAAATGCTTTATAGTGCTCTAAATATGAAACAAACATATATAAGAGCTGTCGTATTACTATTGAATAGCTCCAGAAGATCTTTAATCTCATTTTGACAGGCTAACAATGCATCTGTGAGAAATCAGAAGTCTTTCCTTGGTTTATTAGAAATAACAGAATAACACCTGCATAGGAGTCTTAGTATTCAGTGATACCAATTAAAAGCTGTGCATTGTTTTCTCTTACAAGACTATTTATATGCAATCATCTTTTTTATTTTTGTCTTCTAATAATCCATTATGTTTTCTAGAGGTAGCAAGAGGAAATACAGAGTCCCTTGGTTGGACCAAGAGGTTTATCACATTCAATGTATTGTCATTGTAGCAGCACTGAGTAGTTCTTTCTCGCTATGGGCATGAATGACAGCAGTATACAGTATCTAAAATATCTGTCTACTGACAGAGCCTACATAGTACATAATCATAATTAACACAATTCCTCCAAGTTGAGTAGTCAGCATAATACAAGGTATATAGACCTGTAAGATTGAATCTTTTGACTATAAGAGATCTATAATTGTGTCTCTGATTGCATTCAGAGAATGATGATGAAGTAAATTCTTGTACAAAGTGAGTTTTCAAAAAATATCTACTGATTTCATTTAAGTAGATTTTACTAGGTTCCCATTAAAATACTTTTCATTTTAATATAAAATTTATTTTTAAAAGTAGCAAATCTCAATCCTGATTAACACAAACAATTTTCATTAATCTTTTTAGCAATATTTTGGAAAGCCACTCTTGTTTGTAGTAAACAAATTCTTGAAACAAAAGCTCATTTAATTTTTTTTTTATATTTT
>WAAE01015577.1:0-12653 GCA_013400495.1 Nicator chloris
TTTTCTGAGTATGCAGGCCTATTGAACACACCTTCAGAAAACTGTTTTTGCAGATCTTATTCCTTTTTTTCTTCCTGTTCTTCCGTGATCAGCCTTTCATACCCACATCCTCTGAGGCCTTTAAAACCAGTTGTTAACTCACATAGTTAATGTCTGTCTTGAGATACAGGAAAAAAAATAAAAAAAGGAAAAAAATGTTAAAAAAAAGTAAAATAGTCCCATCAGACTATCCTTCTCAGTAGAACAAGGAGAGACACTGCTGGTCGATGAAGTGCAATCTCCATGAGACCCTGGGATCAGCTAATGATAAAAGACACTCTCCAGTGGAATTTGTCCTACACAGATCTACACTGAAGTGCTCAGCAGGCAACAAAGCCAGCCCTGATCTTCACACGTTAGTTCTTTTGTTGTGTGTAATTTGGTTGCATGTTTTGTGCAGATGTATGTGTGTATCTGGTAGATAAAGCCATGTAGGTACACAGGTCTTCTTTTCAATTGTATTAGAAAGAAATTACATTAATGAGATAGAAATTTAAAATTATCTCTTTAGAGTAATTTTATGTTCAGTGGATACATTTCCAGATATACATCCTTTCCCTTTTTGTTTTATTATAGATAGAAATTTTCCCAAGATATTTCCAGCTGTTAGTTTTAACCTTAGATAGCAAACTGGGATTTCTGACTGTAAGATTTAAAAAAAGAAAAAAAAAATAGTCTTCTTACTTCTCTCCTTATAACATAACAACAGGAACAGATTTTATAAGGGCTCAGACTCCATTTCACCACTGCCTTCTGATTAATTTGAGCCCATCCCTCGTTACTGGCACAGTCCTCTCCAGAGGTACCACATGCTGACCTCCTTCGTGTTGCCTTTTGAATTTTTGATTTCCAGCAGGTGAATAGGGGCAAGAAAATGAAGCTCCATCTTCTAATGAAGCTCCTTTGTGTCCTGCATTTGCTACATATTCCAAACTGACTGACATTATCTTGCAATTATTACCTTACAGCTTTCATCCTGTGTAAGAGTCTATTGGATGACACGATCTTTAAGAGATGAAAGTGATTATTTTCCTACTTTATTTTCTATCATTTGCTTTGGTATTTGGAAATAGTCATATTAATATTTTAATTGTTTTTCTGACCCATAATATCTTTAAATCTTTACATATTCTTTTGCTTCCAGATGAGTTTAGCTACTGTGTAAAGTTTGTGCAGCACCTCTTTCGGCTGATATTACAACATGGTGCATTATGAATGATACTAGGTGAAATTATCGGAGGGGAGTCCAGACACCAGCACAAAGTTTCCATGCTCCATCAGCACTGGAGTTGGAACTTGCTCTTTCACTTCAGTTAAAACAGTGGTGTTCCCAAGCAGAAAGTAGAGAAATGGCAAAGTGGTTGTAAGAATAGCCGGGAGGGAGAGTGCAATTGCAGTTCAAAATCTGGCATTAGAGCATCAGCAACAAAAGTGAAAAATAAAAAAACAATCCAAACCAAATAAAACCTTAAACCCTTTGTGCTACAATCCTTTAGTAATCCTTGAAGCCTAGGTAGAGCTAAGCACTTGTTTCTGCTTTCTACTGCCTCTGAGAGATCTATTGTAATAAAGTCTAAGTACACAATGTCCGTTTTGAGATCAGTTTGGCTGATGAGCATATGGGAGGAAGGCAGAAGGGAATGCAGTGCCTATTAAAATGCTTATGAAAAATAGATAAAGCCTTTCAAACTTTAATAACATGCTATTTGATTCTGTCAGCAGATAGCATTATGCACAAAGTATTGCATAGCCAGGTTTAAAGGGCTTGAAAGTCATCAGTCTAAGAAGGATTCCAAGAGACACAGTGCAGGATAGCACATATTGACAACCTGCCAGATTTGAGGGCATGAGGAGGACACAAGAACCATAGTTTTACTTGATTTTGTGGAAAGGAGATGGATAGTGTCATCAGGAGTGAACAGACAGGGCAGACATCAACTGGACCAAAAGAGAAAAATTCTGTACAGGCTTTCTGTGCAGGCAAGATGTAGTAAGTGAAGCATTGCTAAATGTATTTATGTCCTTCCAGAGATTCTCTACAGAATAGCTTTATGCCATAAGTTTCTAAATTCTCATTAAAAAAAAAACAAAAACAAAACCAAAAAACACGAATAGCCAAACAAGCAAACCAAAACTCCTGCAAAAAGCATAAATGACAGAAGGATTCTTGGAGCTATGTTGTTTATACTCAGGGGGTTTAGGGTCAGATCACAGATAGAATGATATGAGCCATGACATTCATCAGAATCGCTTGATCTGATATGCTTGGGAAAAAAAAAAGTCATTGTTTCTCTTTACACCACTTTGCCTGTTTCCCTTGGATTTGTCCTTACTGTATGCAGAAGGAATAAATCCCTTTCCATTGCCTACATGGCACTCTGCCATTCCAGCAATACTCATGGAAGAACCCCTAACTCCACGATGAGGTATTTCTGTATCTGGTGTAAATGTTGCTGTAAATCTGGCGTAGTGAGTTTTCAGTCAGCACAATGGTGTTGCTCCTGTCCCCTGCCCACCCTGCGCTGATCCCAGAGTGCTGGCAGAATAGTGGGAAAGCTGATCTCTCCCTCTGCTGCACACACCTCCCAACAACACAGCTAGCAGGCTTTATAACTTCTCCTATTTATTCTTATTCTTATTTAGTGTTTTGACCTCAATCCTGGTTGCCGTGCTTAATATGATTTATTTATTCATAAGATGCTAAACTAACAATATTGAGTTTAGTGTGGACTGCCCATGAGACACTGAAAAGAAATGCTGACATGTTATTGCTAAGGGCAATGGGCAGATTAGTCTGCCTCACATTCACATGGTGCATTTATTCACCTATGAGCATTTTTATAGTGACTGTAATTGTAACACCTGGGCAATATATGTGCACTATAAAAGTGCTGAAAACTGTCCATTAGGACAATTAATTCTCTGTCCAGCTTCTGGTTTAATTGAGACGTTGTGCCTTTGGCTGTGTTATTGTTTTTAATTTAAGGCATGCAGTAGGGCAAAGCTAATTCTCACAGCTGTGAAAATACGTGGGTAGGTGCTTGGATGCTGGAGGCTGAGGCAAAGCAGCAGAGGGACAGAGAGTGTGTTACAGAAGCAGTTCCAGCACTGTTTTAAAGATCGTATTGTTTTCTTTGTTGTAATGACACTGGGCAAATCTTTTTTCAAGCCTGGTAATTAGGATAGAAAATTGAGCTTAAAGGGGCCTGAAATTAATCAAGGTTGAATTTGACTAATAGTTCTGGTCAGAACAAAAGCAGGGAGAAATTTTAAAAATGTCAAAACATATCATTTTGACCTTTCTGAAATGAAATGTTTCATTTTGGAAATGCCAAACCATTTCATTTTGACATTTGTAAAATGAAACTTTGACTTTTTGATTCAAAATGTCACTTTTTTTTTCCTTTTAAAACTGACCTACATTGCTCACATGGTAGAAAACTAATGTAAAATTAAGGTAAAATAAATCCAGACCGCTTTGAGCTGAATAAAATTTTCAAATTTTCAAAAAGACGTAAAGGAATTCCACTTTTCTTGCAATTATTTTCTTTATTTGTTTTGCCTGTTCCTGTTGATATTATGGTGGTATTATTATTGTGTTTTCATATCTAAATTTCCTTTTTTGCCCCTCTGTTTTACACTAACTTGGAAAATTTGTGCTTGTTTTATTATACTTCAGTTTGAGATTTTTCTTGGGAAGTATTTCTCTCTGCAGTTATTTGAGGTTGTTTGTTTGTTTTTCCTTTAATTTATTGGAGATCTTTGATTACATTCAAAAACTAGCACAAGAATGATAGCTCTAACTTTAGGATGGTGCTGCCGCAAAATATTAGGTGCGTGGTCTAGTCAAGTTATACACATCACCACATGCATATTGCAGCACAAGAAACCAATGAAAAGTGTCTTTGAGCTGCTGAATCTTGAATTCTCCAACGTGCTTGTTAAGTTTGAAATGGATTCTTGGGAATTTCCCAATCAATGAAAAGACCAAAGCAGTAGCACACTGAAGCAGAATGTTTAATGCTTCTGTCGGTAACAGGCGTTTGCCAACAGACATCTTCACTACAGTCTAGGAAATGGCTCCTTTCAAGAACCTCATTTCTTTTTATGATTTTAAAGTAGACACAAATATAGAAATGCCTGATGGACTGCCAGGCGGTGAATGAACCTATACCAAATCTGGTTCCTAAACTAGAACTGCACAGACACATAGTTTAGCTCAGTAAATTCACTGGCAATGAAGAGCAGTACTGAGTTTGATACCCAGTCTTCTGCTTTTTCCAGAACTCTTTGATGAGAATATTTTTCTGATAGTCAAGTTAGATTTGGTCCTGTAGGGTGCAAAGCTTAGGGTCAGTAAAACACCACCCTTGGAAGACAGAGTTTACTGCTTAAGCAACAAGGACAGGCAGGAAAATGAGTGTACAGGTATGATCAAAGTTCTCTAAATAATTTAGTAGGATAATGGTGTATTTGGAAATCAAAGTGTAAAAATTATTGCACAGTAATGAGCAAGACTTGGAGAAGTTTTTAGAGAAGGAAAGCAAGTGGGTAGTTTATCTGTTTAGGTGAAATTTGAGTACAAGCATGATGCAAGTATAGAAACAACACTGAAGGCCACTTATTACAGTTGAAATGAAAAAAAAAAAAGAGTAAGGGATTCTTGTAGTTATTTTTGCAGCTGATGAGCCACATCACACCATAAATGTGATATATTTCTTTCAATGGTTTACGTCACCATCCAGATTACACCCTTTATTAAGGTGCTATCCTTGTGAGAGTCGGAACTTAATATTGGCACTTTTCTTCAGCTGACAGTGGTGTATGATTAGATTGTTAGACTGGTTTTTTAAAATCCCCTGATTATGAGCAAAAAAATAAAATAACTGAAGCTTAAGCAATGGACTCATAATCCCAAAATCAAACCAAACTAAGCTTGTTAGACCAGACAAAACATTTTGTGAGATGACCTATGGAAGAACACTGGAACTTCTTGAATGTCATGGGCTATTTGATGCTCTAAGTGTGCAGAACAGGACAAGAATCCCTGGGCAAAGCAATTGGCTCTTAAACAGAGTGACAAATGGAGTTTGTCAATGCTGTACTGTGGTTTTCTGGATGGTGATGTAAATTCCAGGAATACTTGCTCCAACTCCTCTTCCACTTGAGAAAGCCATGAGAGAAAAGTAAGAAAACATTTTCTGTATTGCTTTGAAAATTATAGGAAAAACCTAAAAAAAGGTATTTGTTCTAATCTACAGTAACATAATTCCTGTATTCTGCTAAGAGCATCTCACAGGCTTTTAGTTTAACATGCAACAGAATGTTCCTGAAGCTAAGTTTCTTCACAAGAGCTTTTGATTTATGGAAGAACAAAAGTTGTATCTCATGGAGTTTTCTGCTAAATGAATTTGACTTGGACATAGCTAATTTTAAAGTAGTAATCCGAAGCCTGATGTAACCGAATGAGGAAAAATATCTTTGTTCCTTGGAGAGTGGAATGAATGAAGTCTAATTTTCCACCCATTGTGTCTCCTAGCGGGAGTCTTTAGGTGTAATCTTTTCACATACTTTAGGTATTTACAGTGTTGCTGTCCTATAGACGCACTGAAGTGTCTCATAATGGTTGAGTTGATGCTGCATCCTTTTTCAAAGTGATGAAACTAATTCAGTGTTTGCCTATTTCTCAAGAACATTGTAAATACTTAATGGCTTTAATATTCCTAATTTTCGTTCAAATGTGGCTGCAATATTTAAACAGTTACTCAAAATTTAATAAAGAAGAGAAATAATAGGATGCAGGAAAACAATATTGGATGCTACTAATTTTTCACATTTTGGAACATATAGACAGGCCAGATAAACAGGCCAAGACCAGTGATTAAACAAGACCAGGTGCCAGGTCCTACTCTTGGCCACCACAATCCCATGCAGTGCTGTAGCCTGGGGAAAGAGTGTCTGGAAAGTGGCCCTGCAGAAAAGGATGTGGGGTTGCTGGTCAGCATTGGCTGAACATGAGCCAGCAGTGGCCAGCTGGGCAGGGAGGCCAAGGACATCCTGGCCTGTATCAGCAATGATGTGGCCAGAGGAGCAGGGCAGTGACCACTCCCCTGTACTGGGCACTGGTGAGGTAACACCTCGAATCCTGCGTCCAGGTTTGGGCTCCTCGGTTCTGGAGGACATTGGGGTGCTGGCGCAGATCTGGAGAAGGGCAGTGGACATGGTGAAGGGTCTGGAGCACAAGTCTGATGGGGAACAGCTGAGGGAGCTGTTCAGCCTAGAGAAAAGGAGGCTCAGGGGTGACCTTATCAATCTCTACAACTCCCTGAAAGGAGAGTATAGGGTAAATGATGAGAAGACATCTAGAAACATATGACTGTGGCTTAAGTATCTATCATACATGAACACTCAAAAAGCAGGAAGGTAGAGAGCATCTCATTTTCCTATGTAAGATTCCCTAAAATGTAATAAAAATATGTTTAACCAGTATCATTAATTGGACTAGAGAGCATTGTGTTTTGTGGGTTATGAATTTCTTCTAAGTATACGGCTATAAATATTTTCACATTTTTAAGGTTTGTAGTAACTTCATAGTTAAATTCATGGGGTTTTTTTTGTTTATTAATTTTTTATGTCAACCTTGCTCAGTCCTGTAGAGTTAAAAGTACAAACAGCAAGGATTTCCCTATAAACTATCACAGAAAACAAGAAATTCATTAGAAAATTTAATATAGAAGATATGAAGGACAGAGGCAGAGGGAATAAGAGGATCACCAGTCAATTAATGCTAAAAGTGACAAATAACCAGAGTGGCTGATGAATGGCATAATAACGATACAGATAGCCAAACTGTCTGAGCTTTCTAAGATAAATACTATGACATTACTGAAAAATACAGCCTTTTCATATTTACAATGGTTATAGATGTTGCAGTGCTCAGTTACTTGCTTTTATATTCTTATTTTTCAAGTATTGAAGCAGTATTTAAAGCCCACAAACCTTCTCATATGTTTTGCGTTTAAAAGTAAACAACAGTCCCTTTTTGCAATTATTGACATATGTTTCTTCTCAACATCCCCTGAGACTCCACTTGGGAAAGTAGTTAACACATTTATCTGTTTTGCTTATAGGTTAGCCTGAAATAGATGAGAAGTTCACCCTCTTCTCTGAGTTGCTGAAGTTCTTCCTTATGGCTGATTATTTACGTGTGTGTATATATGGAGTTATTAATTCTTTTTTTAATTGGTTTTAAGTTTTTTTGACTTTTTATGTGTTTATACATTTGTTTGTGTATCAGGGTGTCTTTCTAGTCTAGAACATGTGTAGTCTGGTCATGTGTAGGTGACTGCTTGTTTCCGCACTGATCCTGTGGAGTATACCAGAAACTTTGAATGATACCCAAGGCTGCCTGAGAGTAACTGGAAAACTAAAAGAAATACAGTGTCTTTCACATAAATACTTTAACATCAGCTATTTATGATGAGAGCACCAGGGTCCAAAGGGGATTTTCCCTCTGAGGGACTTCACACTATCTCCTGAGGGACAGGCCTATCTTGGAATGGGACATCCAAATATTAGTGAGCAGAGAAATCTCTACTCTATGCTGAGAACTGCTGGGTAAAAGCACACCACTCAAGTAATATTTTAGATCCTCTGGGATAACTTCTTGCCTTCCACTTCTGAATGATGATTTTCTCCAGTCTTCTGTACACAAGTCCCCAAAAAATCTGTTTGGGATAAAATGGGTTTCTAAATATAATATTAGACATCTATGCCCAAACAACTGGCCTGCATTTATTAGATGTGCTTTAGAGTAAAAACTTTCCAGCCATCTCTGCCTGTTTGCTACTGCTAATTTCCCAGTTCTTTTAAGACACAGATTGCAGGCAGATTTAGGGAGCTGCTGAAATAGTTCTGTGTGACTACTGAGGAGTCACTAATATCATGTTTTCATACGTATGAATTGTTTTTATTTAGTAGCTACTGTGGAACAGGGAAAAAGAAATCATTATATGTGCATTACTCAGATTTGCAGGATATTCTAATTCATTTTTATTTTCACCAATTTTTTGGATTTTATACCCTGCCAAACCAAGTGTCTAAAACGTAAATATCTGTGTGTGGATCAGTTGCATAATAGCCCAAGCTCAATCCTCAGATATTACAAGTTTTTTGTAGTTGAAGGAGTTACATTGGGGTTGCACGTCTTCTACTCTGTGCTGTGTAAGCAGATGTGTCTTGTTCTCTATTATATGAAATAGCTTCCTCTCTGTTTTATTTAAGAGTAAATTTTCTCAAGTATTCTTCCTATGAATCAGTGCTGCCAGCACAATTCCCACAAACTGACACCTGTTGCTTTTACAGCTACAATATCTTTTACATGCCTTAAAGTTCTATCGCTTCAGTAGAGATACACAAGAGGTGATTATGTGCAGTTCTAATTTTTTTTTTTTAATTTTCATAACACTGGTCAAAATTAACTTTCAGTTTTGGTTTCCCGCTGAGATAACCGATTTGTCTTTGCAGGCTGTTTTGGGATTATTTAGTTTTTAAGCTAATTGACTGTATAAATGCTCTTGCTGGTAGATGATGCTGTGAATACTCAGTAGTTCTCCAAATCAGGTGCTCAGGAATAAATAGAAATTGGTTTAGTAAGTTACTTTTGTCGCATCGCAGTTTCACTTGCAAGCTTCTCACTATTGGCTGAAATAAATATGTATTTAGATATATTCTCTTTAACAGAGAAATGGCAAAGCAGTTCAGGATTATTCCTCCTTTGGCCTCCAGCCAGGGTCTAAAATAAAATGGGAAGAGGGAGAAAGGCAGAAGCTGGCAGTAGAGTTGCCAACAGGAGGAGGACTAACTTCCCTCCCATTTCCTCTCTTTTCCTCTTTCCTGTACTGCCCAGATCCTCATCTTGCTGTTGGTAGGTGGCAAGCAGAGACTGAGCCCAAGGACACTGGAGTATCTCTTGAAATTAGAGTCAGGGAGTAAGAATATGCTGTGCAGAGATAAAATGAAGTTTTAATTTAGGAAACAGGCTGTATTTCTGATAGATGGACCATCCTTCTGAACCATATAGCCTCCAGCCCCATCCTGCCAGTGAGGAACACGTCAGCCTGAAAGATTAAAGTTCAGCAAAATTATAGTCCACCAAAATCAGGCCTTTATAATGGGAACTGTCATCTGACTTGAATAATAGTCTAATTCATAATACTTATACTGGATGTTAATCTCACTTAAAGTGAAATTACTCCAGAGACTTAAAATAGGGGTATTTGTAATTTAAATGTCTTCTGAGACTCTTTACACCTTGGATATAGGGTACAAAGATGAGCTATGTGTACTTTCTACATACGTGTCTGCATGTGTGTACAACTATGTTTTTTTTTTAATAAATAGATATTTTCATGCAGATAATTATGAAACCAAGGGGCATAATGATGGTTTTCTTCTTTAATTATTCCTAACACATTTTTTTTAAACATCTGACAAAATATTATTTTCTGTTTGCCTTTCCACTGGCAATATAAGAGTAAAATAGAGTGGAGAGTTCAGAGGAAAGAGAAAAATGAAGAGCAAAAGAAAAAATGCGGGTAATGAAAAGAAAACTATTGTTATGATCAACTGTAGAGGGGGAAAAGAAAAAACCTCAGACAAAATTAAATATTTCTCTGTAGAAAAGTATTCTATTGAAAGGACTATAAGGCATCCATACAGCCTTTGTTTTATGACCAAAGCTACCAAATAATTTCTGTGCTCAGGACTGAGCACTAGAAACACTGAATTGAATTTTCGCACGGTTAAAAATTCTTTAAATATTTTTAGCATACATCTTTACCATTACTCATAAATTTGCTATTAGAGACATGCTCACAGTGAACTCTCAGTGGGATACACAATTTCATGCTCCTTATGCAGTGCTGGCCACAGCTTCTCCTCTCCAGCAAAAGCTCATCAGTTCCTGCAAATTATCGTTGCTCTTGCAGGTAGAACTTCATTATAGATGATGCACATATGCCAGACTCATCTAATATTATAACACTTTCTGTCACCTTCATCCAAACAACATCTGGCAGCAGTCCCCAAAGTGACATTTCAGACATGGAAGCAGAACTAATATGAAGAAAAATATGGTGGCAGTGACGATACAACCAGAGAACAACTTCCTCCCCAATTAAGTCAACATGCTGCTATCCTTCAGTGTCTCAGGATTCCCTTCTCTTTCCCATATCTCTTGTGTAGCTTGCTAGTCCCATTTTCCACAGTGCTCTAGGTCAAATCCTCTCCATGAGAGAGGGTGGCAAAGGCTGAATACAGCTTTTTGAACCTGACATCCAAGACCCAGGTAAATATACTCACCTAAGAGTTTGTAAGGTCCTGTACACAAGCATGTTTTTTCTCTGTGTTTAACGTGCTGTGAACTGAATTCGATGCAACATCACTTCAAAGTCCCCTTAAGCAGAAAACTTACTTTCACTCACTGCAATGTCAGATTGTGTTGTTGCATGCCACTACATAGGCACTTTTTCCAAAGCATTCACTCAAATCAACCAAAATTATAAAAAGTAAGAAAAAAATTATAAAATCATTGTTTTATTAGATGCTTCAACATAGTTTTATGGTATTAATATATTGTTCTTAATTAATAAACCTTAAGTTTGAATATAAATGCAAATTTAAAGAAATTCTGACCAAGCTACAGTTTACAATTTCCAGAGGAACTTTAAAGAATTTTAAGTGTCAAGTATTTTTGCTGAGAAATTCAAACATACCTATTGTTCAGTTGTGTTTTGACAATGTTTATTAGCTTCACTAAAAGCATATAAAATTTCAAAGCCAAACAGGTTGTAGACTTTACCTTGTCACTGTTTACCTACAAAACAGAAGAGGAAACTTTAATAAAGAGCTTCAGAGTATTGCACAGACAGGCTTCCCACAGTAAGACATCACTCTCTGGGTTATAGATCTGTATCACACAGCAGCAGCAGACCCAGTCCCTTCATTGGGTCACTCACCCTTCATGGCTTAAGTAATTCTTACTTCTGCTTTAAAAACTGGGTTATTTGCCCTAATCTGGAGGATTAAATATAGATTATCTGCTATTTCTTATGGGACTTTTTTTATATTTACAGTGTAGCTTTTTTCAGCCTTGATATAGCAAATTTATCTCAGAATTCTTTTTGCCCCCCCTTTTTTCCCCTTGTCTCTTGCTCTACCATGAAGTTTTTTATATTTCTGTTTTGTTCTTTCTATGCTTCTTCCTTAATCACTATGGCTTCTCCTTTCCTTGCAAGCCACCTGCACGTATCTTCTGTAACTTCCTATATAAAACCTAAAGACAAAAGAAAACCAGATGCATTCTAACATATCGGGAAGAACGATAAATATTTTAAAAGCCACAGGTCATAATCAGCACTGCCACAAACCAAAGTAATGTTAATATTTGAAAGCTCCTGTTGTTATTGTTGCTTTCGGTTAAATGTGAGGAGGAAATTCTTTGGTGAGGCACTGGCACAGGTTGCCCAGAGGAGTGTTGCTCCATCCCTGGTGGTGTTCAAGGCCAGGTTGGATGGGGTCTTGAGAAGCCTGGAAAAGTGGAGAGTGTCCCTGCCCATGGCAGGGGGTTGGGATGAGATGATGTTTAAGATCCCTTCCAACCCAAACCTTTCCATGATTCTATGGTTCAGAGGCAACCTTGAGAAACTCCCCTTATATACTGAACAGTTTTTAATTAATTCCCTGCTGCAAACATTGGAATTCACCCTGTCTCCTCTTTGTTTACCATTCCGTCCCCAAGGGACCAAGGAAAGGAGAATGCAAAATCAATTTCCATCCTTACAGCTTTCTGAACAAGCACTTATAACCATTTGGAGGAAAAAGAATTGTAACATACTTAATACTTTGGGGATCCAAATCAGGTTGCTATCTTTTGTGTATTTAAGAATCAAAGAAGTCAGAAAAGGAAAAAAAACTATCAGAATTTATCATCTGGCCACAAACTTTGTAAATGCAGCAAATTCTTCTCCAAGAGATGCTGCAAATAGAAGGCAATGAGAACTGAAACTTCATCATTACTTTCCCAGGAACTAAATGCACAGGTTGAATAACTTTACACTGACTTCAGTGGCACCCTGCAACCACCAGTCTTCATCACTTTGTTTGCATGCCACCATCTTCTGATGTAGCCATGGGACACCCTGCCTGCAGGTGACAGTGTCCTGTGCTTCAGCCAGGTTCCTTCCCTCCACCTGTGGCTGTTTCCCATGTGGGGAATATCTTGCAACATGATGGACCCAACAGAGAAGCAGAATATTGTGACAGATCTGGAAGCTTTCAGTCAGGTTTCTGATAAGAAAAGGAAAGACAGATCTTCCCAAAGTTCCCAAATACTAGCAGAGAAAATGCAGAGGATTTGCCTCCAGATTTGTACTCAGCTGCTGAGCCTGGTTGTTGTCACTGGACTTGCTCTTTGGCTCAGGTAGTGTGGGACAATCCCTTCTGGCAAGGCCTCAGTGTAAAATCTAGTGTGAGTTATCAGCAAGTAACTGCTCTGCTGAACATGTAATCCAGGCAGAATTTGGCAGGTGCCTTTATATATATATATATTGTTT
>WAAE01015578.1:0-28793 GCA_013400495.1 Nicator chloris
TTGGGGTTTTTTTTCCTTTTTTTGCTACACATCTAATGATCACACATGTTTCAGAGCTCTGTAGTGAAACAGCTAGATTTTCTAGTAGGGATGAATACAAAGGCTACCAAATGCTGACTCTGAGTCCCTTTTCCATGTGACATTATTGATACCAGTGGAACTGTGTGATATGATTAAGTGCAAAACATTGTCAACAGTTTGTTTGGCTCGGAGGAAACAGTGCAGTATTTGTTCTTACATGTATAGTGTACTGGATGTAAATTGACAATTAAGGTGAATATATTTATAATGCATGAAATACCAAAAATGTTTTGGAATATTTTTCTGTAATGATCTGAAAATGCCAGTAGCCTAAAGAAAAGTTATTAGAGCAGATAAAAATGTAAATAATTGTAATATTTCTGCAATTTATATTGGACATACCCCAAGAAAAGGTGGCATCTTTATTTTTTCCTCATCTGTTAATTATGTCTTTCTCTTTCTTCTGCATTTTAACTGAAGTTATTTCATCCATCTTTTCTTTCTCTATTATGTCTGTTTTTTGCATTCTTATCTGTGTGTATGCAGAAACATCAAGCTTCATTCTTGTGTAGAATTCAGTCCCTTCATAAAGATCTTACAAAATGACATCTTAATGGCTTTTTCTTTAATAAAGCATGAAAAAGAGCAGGATTTTGTGCCTTGTTATTCCCTTGTCTCAATAGGGTGTGGGCTGCATTTCTTACTGATTTACTGTTGAGAAAAGGGTATTAGCTTTCAGAGGTCTTCAGGTCCTCTGCCCCCTCTTCCATTATTTTGTTGCTGTTTGCTTCAGGAAATAGAGTTTTCCTCTCAGCAAACAGAAATAAAGTCTTTATTGATCCACTCTTATGTCATTTCAGGCAGTTTAATTTCATTGGGTTTTCTCATGCTGTAAACCATTTTCTGTGTATGTTCTCAGCCTGTCTCCCTGAGACTGAAGCATGCTAATACTCTTTTCCTTCAAAGGTCTTGGACAAAACTGAGCTTAGCTGGTTCCTATCTCTTGCTTTTATATTTCTCTTATTTTTTTTAAGCTGAATGTTTTACATTGACTTTTTAATAAGGATAATGCTGCCCTGATACAAAACTGGGTTTCTGGTCAGGGCGAATAAGGAATGCATCTTTTGTAGATCTGTAAGTTCTGCATAACCTTAGTTAATAAAATTTGACATTTTTTGAACTTAACCTAAAGACAGAAGCAGTTTTATGTCAGAACCAAGTGTCATGCACTATGTTAAAATGCATATTTTAAAACTGTTTTGTTATTATTAATGCCTGATTGTTGTTTCCTTGTCTATTGCTACAGTAACATTAACATTTATAGAAAAATCAATATTTTTCCTTAATTCCACTCAAGCAATGTGAGAATTAAGTGATCACACTATATAAATGGAAATCAAACATTAATTAAATTTTGGATTTATTGGAAAACTGAGCAATTATTTAATCTCAACTTTAAAATTGTCTTTGGCTATTCTTTGAGATAATTCTTTTCTTTTTCTTTGAGAATAGAAGGTAAAGGGTACACCCAGTGTACCTTTACATTTTTTTCTTTGCTGATTTTTGCACAGATTTTCGGCAAAACTCAGTGGCAAAGTTATTTACCATGAGAATTTTAAAGAAAATGGAGTGGCTCAAAAAAAAAAAAAAAAAAAAAGAGCAACTAGGGTTGTTTTTTTTCTCTTCTAAAACATAAATTTAAGTTGATCAGAATATCAGCTTTTAGTAAATGCAAGGCATTACCAGCTAACTGTTTCCCCATGTTTTCCTCCTGCTTTATCCCTCTTGTCTTTCCGCTATACTCTTACTGGCTAACTGTGCATGTTTGACCCAGTGTTCTACTCCTGTGCCTGTCCTGTCTCTGCCCTCAGATATACAAGGAACAGCTGAACACCAGGGTGGTTCTCGTTGCTGTGGAGACTTGGACAGACAGAGATCGCATTCATATTCACCCTGACCCTCTGCAGATGCTCCACGATTTCTCCAAGTACCGGCAGCACTACATCAAGCAGCATGCTGATGCTGTGCACCTGCTCTCGTATGTACCCTTGGCCGTGGCTTAGAATGTTATTTCCTGTCTTCTGCTTTTCTCTACTTGTCTCTTCTTTCTTACTCTTCTTGCTTGGTATTCTCTGTATCAATCAATATCTGTCTTCCTTTAGGAAGCTTAATTGATATTTAACACCTGCTTTTCATAGCTGTAATATTTACCATGGTCTTGTCGATATATATCTATAATGATATTTGAATGTCTTTGCAACCTGGAGACAGTGTCACATGTGAAGTGTCTTTTGATGAGCCCTTAAGCAGGACACTTAGCTTTGTTAATCAGGTGTGTAATGTGCTGCTTTTCCAGTTATGATCAGAAGAGGGCAGAGCTGACAGGATTATGTGTTCCCACAAGAGTGTTTCAGTTAGTAAATTTATTCACACATGTAGCTACAGTGATGATTTGTTAATGGAAGATTTTCTCCTTTAGAGCTGTAATGAATTATTCTGAGACACAATGCATTTTGAGGGGAAATTCCACTTGCATCACTAGGCACGACTTCAGCCTTGAGCAAGGATTGTTTTACTTCATGGCGTTGTAAGCAAAGAGGAGGAAATGTGTGTTCCCCTGTGCAGCATAAAGATCTTAAGCTGTCTCCCAGCAGCATGACATACTGTGAGGATGGAGTAACTAATGTCTTCCATGGGATTCTCCTGTAGTTCATCTTCTGCAGAAGAAGATAAAAATAGGGGATGAAGAATTTCCTCCAGATTTCCTTAATACAAGCATTGCAATTCAACGCTGATTTTGTTCTTCATAATACAGGCACAGTGCTGCTGATATGCACTCTTAGTGACTGCCATTCATGCTTTGTGTCACCTGCAGAAGAGTTTGCCAGCAACAGGCTCTTCTCATGGTGAAAAATCCAACATGAAATACAAGAAATTCCATTTAAACATAGGGGAAAAAACCCTTTCACTGTGAAGGTGATCAGATGCTGGAACAGGCTGCACAGAGAGACTATGGTGTGCCCATGCTTGGAGATTTTCCAAAGCTGATGGAACATGGCATGCTCCAGCTGAGCCTCCTTGGAGCTGGGCTGGGGGGAGATGAACTAAAACATTTCCAGAAGTGCCTGTCAGGCTCAGCCCTTACTACAGTCTTGTCTGTTGTAAAGCCCCTGGCTGCAAGTGTTTAGTTAAGCTGCAGTCTGAAAGTTCTGATGGCTGTTAGAATGTTCTGAAAAATAAATACATACCTGTATGGAGTAACCTGTAATTAAAAAAAAACAAAACAAAACAAAAAAAACCCCAAAAACAACAAACCACACATTAATTTTCAAAGATCAGGTAATTTGTACATCATGCAGGGTCACTGTAGGTTGTTTGTAGTCTGTGTAAATTTGTTATGATTACTGTGAAGTTAAAATGTGATTCATAGTAATTTAATTTTTGAATTTAAAGGTGTGGATCATAGTAATTTATAGGCAGTTTATTGAATAATTTAGATCTTCCAGATTACATTACTTAACTAAATTATTTGGGGCTTATTAGCAATAAATGAAAGGAGGCAAGGTTAAAGAGCAGTATTAAATTACTTTCCCTTTACGTATACTTCTCAGTCTTTTCATTTGGATTTGAAACTAGAACTTAAATTGGTTTGGATTAAGATAATAATTTTAAAAAGTTCTCAATACTGGTACATTGCAGAACAGAATTCCTTCCTGACAGAGCATAAATTGGAATATATTGTTAACTTTTTAAAGAAACGTTATCACTATATTGTCTTATGAGTCTGGCACTCAAGCTTTCTGTGCTTGGTTTGTTGGTGGTTTAAGACTGATTCTGACTCTACAAGAGAAAAGTAGGGGTTTTTTTTGTCAAAGCTTATATAAAGCCACCTCTTTCAGTGTTGTTGTTCTGTTTGTAAATTTGCAGTTGCTTTTTATGCTAGAAATAGATGAATGTACATGCAATCTATCATAGTATGTGTGAGCGTATGATCTTTCAATAAGCTCTTGGTGCCCAATGTCAATGTTACAGTTTCTTCATTTCTATTTGTTTGTAAGGAATGTGACATTTCATTACAAAAGGAGCAGCTTAAGTTACTTTGGAGGTGTTTGCTCTGTGGCCAGAGGAGTAGGAGTAAATGAGGTAATTTTTTTGCATGACTAAAGTGAAATAAAGTAGAATCTCTACATTATAATCTCAAGAGTTTATATGTTTCAGTATTCAGGGTTTTAAAGATAACTGACATATTAAAAAGCTAGGATTCTCACAGCTAGCCTTCTTGATCATCATCAAACAACTGCTCAGAGTGCTTTTCTTTTTAGAAAGTATTTCTCCTGTCTGCATTATTCTCTTAAAAAGAACTTAAATTGGCTTTTATTATATTTGACAGAAATTTAGACCCAAAAATCTCAGACAGGAGTTGAAACACAGCAGTGAATATCTTTGTCTTACCACTGTAAGACACTTGATCTTCTGAGGTACCAATGGCTTGTAATTCTTCCTGAAATTTTTAAACATTGAAATTAGAAAACAAATTGTTCCTGTGTATTAATTTTTTACTACTTTTTTTTTCTAAGTGCAGTGTTAAATTGATAATGAAATTCTCCTGTTTTTACATGGGTTAAATCCTACTGTTACAGAACTGTATTGCATATATATCAAATAGACTTCTTTCTTTGGATTAATCAGTGAGGAGAGATTGCCTGAGGCTAGGAGAGGAATATTTTATCTGTTATGTACTTCAATGAGTTTATTTTCATAATATGCACACAGAATTGTGATTGATTGCACTGAATTATTGACATAGTAGGTATGTGGTAAGCCAGAATGAGCCAGTGTAGTGTTCATTGCAATTAACTGATGGGTTGGGTTTTTTTTTTATAATTGTGCTCCTCTTGGAATGCAGTATGGCCTCCCTTTGCCCATGGCACAGGAACTAGCACAGAGTCTTGCTCAGAATCTTGGAATACAATGGGAGCCAGCTGCCAGAAAACCGAGTATGTACATGGACTCTTTTGTCTTCCTTAGCTAAGTACATAAACACTTCCTTTATTGTGTTTGAAAGAAATGCCAAAATTGCTGTAACTATAGAACAAGAATTGCTGCTTTTGGAAATATATGTAGTGAAATTTCAGCTTCACCAAAGTAAGAGCCGCCAGTTTAACAACATTTTGCATGACCTCAGTGATGCCCTGTGTCAAGAGGTTAGATTGATAACCAATATTCAAAGGTATATTGGTAAAAAAACCAGTAATTTGATTTAGAACTCCTTTTCTATCATAATGAAATCTGCAATTCCAATAGAACAATTGCTGCTTTCTTAAAATGCAAAAATACCTGATTTACAATTGAAGAAATGGTAAGGAGTTGTATCCTATTCCAGTGTGACATTTGCTCAACTTGATATCTTGCTGCCTCACAGCTAGACCAAATTTGTGTGGCCTTAACACATATTGGTACAAAAACTGCTGGAAAACCATTTTCAAGGCTAAAGAAAATGATTTGGTTTTTCACTTGCATTTTGTAAGCAGTTTGGCTACCTTTTCTTCGTTTCCCCTTAAAAACGTGAATGATAATGTTGACTTTATTGTGGAATCACTTCAAAAATCTGTGAATTAGGAAACCATGCTTAGGAGTATTGTTTTGCAAAGCATTGCTTCTGAATTGTGTAAACTAGAAATTTGCTAAAATATTTTCTATCTATATCGGGTTTTTTGTTACTGGTAAAACAGAATTAATATAATTTCAAAATCAGAATTTTTTTAACTGAAAGATAGAGGTTTTTGATGTAATAGCTTAGTGTCCTTATTCGGATGTCCTTTATAGAGAAAGATTAATGAAAGACCTGGGGAGAGTAGAAATAACCATATAAATAATCTCTCAATATTTTCCATGGAGAAACTCTGGATTTCCGGTAGTAACTACAGTACATCTATCTTTGGTAGATCATTTTTATGGGCAGTTTGCAGCTTGTTTTACCAACCATAAGGTGCTGATCTTTTGTTTTATGTTATAAATTCGGTTACTGTTGACTTACATGCTATAGCTGTAAGTAAACTATAAATCCATTTTCATTCAACTGCTTTTTCAAATGAATGTTTGATTGGCTGGTTCACATATTACTGTTAATAATTTTATGCCAAAGGAAAAAAGCCTAGTCTGTCCAGTAACATTCCTCTTTTGGGGTATTCTGTATTTTTAGAGAGGAGAAAATGTGAACATTTAAAATCATCAGTATTATGTGTACTGTACACAGCCTTGTGCTGCTTATTCTGAGAGCATGTAGGGAAGAACCTTGGCAACTATTTTTAGCTTTGTGTACTGCCTGAAATTTTGTGTTGAGTCTTAAGAACCTGCAGATATGGTAATCTGAAAGTACCTTATTTATTTAATGTATTAGTATGTCTTCAAGTTGGCTGGTTTCCTTTTTGGGGCTAGAGTTTGTACAGCAAGCAACCATCAGATCTTTATATAATTAGTCAAGCTCCATTTGTATAGTGAGTACTTTGTATTTATTGTAAGCATATTTATAACTTCTCTCCTTTTCTGTTGTATTTTGGTCTTGTCTGAGAAGAGTGTGACTGCACTGAATCCTGGGGTGGTTGCATCATGGAGGAAACAGGGTATGTCATAAATATCAGTAATTGAGGTCTCTGGAATGAGTTCATAGTTTGTGTTATGACAGAAATATTTACGCATTGAGTTTTATCCATGTGTTTTAGTGCTAATAAACAAAAAAGTAGCAACAGTTGGAACTCAATCCTTAGGTAAATAAATGGTTAGTGAAGTCTGAAGGGGAAGCAAATCTATATGGGAGGAATTTCATTGCCCTCCACCCTCACACACTGCCAAAGGTTCGTTTCTCTATACTGTAAGCAACAGATTAGAAAAGGATAACTTCTGAAATATAGGGGTTTGAGTCTTATAAATCACTTCCTGTCAGTGTCTTGCTCACTATGGAAGCTTGATCACAAAACTCATGGAGAAAATTAGTTACAAATAAGACAGAAGGAGCTCAGTTTCTTTGTATGGTACTTGGAAATTGGTTCTTCAGTAGAGTTACTTTGTGGCTTCCCTGTAAACTTGTAATTGTCAGCCACTGTATGAATCAGCAGAAAATCATTCTATCAATCTGCTTCTGGTCCGAAGTAAGGCATTGATCAGAATAGATACTGGCTTCCTTCATATGGTGAACTCATGAAAGTGTTGGTCTTGGATGGAAGTATCAGAAGAGGCGGCTGTAGAATAAGCCACTTCTTTAGAAAAGGTTAACAGTAAACAAAAGCCAGGAACAGAGGATGGTCATGTAGAAGCTGAAAAAGGACTGACTGATGAAATGAGTGAAAAATTAGCTGCACTTTAAAGCCTTTTCACTTAACTCCATCAGTGTCAGGTATCATTTTTTCTATATGGAATAATTCAGTAGGAAAATAGCTCAGTAGCAGTGAACTGTTAGGAAAGGAATGGAGAACCTCCTTATGGCATGGTTACCCCAATCTTTAACAGTGTGAACAGATATCATTCCCAGATCTCAAAACATGACAAATAAACATATCAGACAATTTCTGAGTGAGAAATTACTAATAAAGTATATTTTCAGTAGTCTGGGAAAAAAGATTGAGTTGAGGAAATGTTAGAGAAGTCTGTAACATCATGAACAAATGATTACTCTTTCTTCCAGTATAGGAACTAGGGAGACATGAAATGAGATTAGCAAATATGACAGAACAAAATGGGATGAAACAGTTCTTCTACCAGTCTGTATTAAGCTGTGAAACCTCTTACTGTAGCATCTTCTGGATGCTAAAAACAAACCTGAGAGGATACTGATTATGCATGCAGTAGAAAGGCTGAATAACAGCTACTGTGACAATGTGGGTTTACCTTATTAAGAAGTTTAAAAGCTACAGTTTTGTTATTGTACATTCATAAAGAAGAAATATAAAAAAACCAAAATGTTTTAAAATTTTTCTGTTGTTCTGATTTTATTGTTTGAGCATAAGACTGAGCTGTCATACTATCACACACAGTGGTTGTAAGAAACTGGGATTTACAGTATTTAAAGATGTTTTGACCCCTTTGCCCCTTTCCAGTAGCTGGAGGTGTTTCAAGGCATTTACTCACCTAACTCTTTGCCATTTTAGGGTATACCATTCCAGGAAATTCTCCAAATGCAGCATTGCAGAATACAAAGAATTTTTACTTCGTGGGGGAGGTGCCTGTCTTTTTAACAGGCCAACAAAGGTAATAACTAAGTTGGTAGTCAGGACATCTGCTACACATTGTAATGAAAATGTAATAATTTCACTGACATCATGCGTTCTCAAATTTATTTAGATATCTATATGGGTATTCTTTTGAAGCTGTAATTACGTGTTCAACCCCATAGCATTTCAAAATAATATTGAGAGGAATACAACTTGTTTTCCATAATTCTTCATACTCAAATAATGATAAATATCGCATCCTGCATAAATGCACTGCTTACTAAGCTAGAAGTAGTGCAAAATAAATCCGTAAATGAGGTCATAGTGTATGCTCCACCTACTCTAAATTCTTGGACTTGAGGTTGTTAAAAAGAATGCCAGTTACCACGTTAGGAAATAGAAATCCATAGATGATTTCATATTGACAGTAGCAGCTTTTGGTTGTTCACAACATTAGCTTCATTTGATTTCAAATGTACATCTATCAAACTCTGTCATTCATAGCTGTTTCCTTGTATCATTGCTTTTTTGCCTAAAAACTTACTTATAATTTTTTCTAAGACAATGTTAGCCTGACATCCCTCTAAAGCTGAGCAGTATAAAAATATTCCATGTGGCTCTTTTTGCCAAGTAAGAGCAGTCCAAAGCATTAATATTCTATTTAATCTTAGTGTCAAACTGCTGTCCTTGTAGAATTTAATATCACATGAGGCTATTAGGCTGTTCAGTTTACTGTGCTATACCCTTTGGTGGACCATCACCTTGCACAATTAACAAAAAAATATTTTGCTTGTTTGAGTGGTTTTGAATCTTTTCCCAGGGTAGCAATCTTTGCTTATAGAATAAGAATGCAAGAATTCTTACACAAAGGAATAAATAGGGAAATAGAAAAACACAGCTTCAATTTTTAGTGATAGTTGTCAGGCAAAGTAATGTGAAGAAGTTGTCTGTTTGACTCAATTTGACAGAATAAAAATCTGATTTATTTTGGGGAAAAGCCTCCTGGGGAAATGGTTGAATTATCCTTATGTATTATCTGTGCCAGTACCTCACAGGTTTAAAGTATTTTGCAGGGGAAAAATAATCATACAATGTTTAGAATGCTGTTATTTGGAGGCAAGGTAGAAAATTGTGTGTTTAATCCTTAGGTAAGTAAAACAGAGTTGTTAAGCAGTCACCATGATGCCATTTTTAAAATTATATCCTGAGTTATGCTCTGACATGTGTATGAACAATTAATGGTTCCTGATTGCCATAGGAAATTTGTGTGTGCCTGCTTGTGTTCTGTAATTTTCTTGTTTGATAGAAAAATGAAGTTCAATTTCAGAGTAAGAGATCTTGCTGTTTGCACCAAAGTGTAGTAGAAACCAGAGCTTACAGAGGGGGGAAAAAAAGAAAAATTAAATAGCTTTTTTAATCCTCAACATTACTGATGAAGAAGAGCACATATGGATATTTCTTCACTATTGTTTTGCTTCTGGCACCCAAAATTCTAGGTGCTATTGATTACCTATATGGTCTGTACAACAAAAGTGAAATGTTGTATTTCATTTTTATTAGGCATGATTCCCCCTGCCCCAACCAAAACTACCAAAGAAGAATTCCAAGTTTATATATAATTTGTGTTATATTATATGTTGTGTTTCATATCTTGATGATTCTCCTCAGCTTTACTTCCACTAAGCCCATGCAGAAAGGTTTACTCACATCTTTCACCCTTAGATTTATCTGTTCACGTTTTAACTTGTTAACTTCTAACTTCTTGCTTCAACCATGTTCTAGTGAATGTGTTTCTGCTGCTAATATTCCAATTAAATTGGAGATTCCTCATATTCATATATGATTTTAAAGCAGAATTATATTGAAAACAGACAAGCTTCTTGCAAAATTATTTCTGTGGCAAGACTGAAAATTACCTTTAATCAAAATTATTATGTGTGTAACTACTGTAGAATCTGCATCATCCTGAACTGCAGAATTTATCTGCATTGCATGTATCTGGTTCTAGGATTAGCCGTTTAGTACTATCTATATGTGGTTGTGTATAACTCACTAACAAGGCCCATAGGACTTCCTTTGGGCAGTATTTCTTTCTATTTATTATTTTCATGCCCAAACGTTGCACAGGAACAGACAGTAGCTCAATGCATAAGCATATGTGGGTAACTGAGCAAATCCCAAAAATTATATTGTGAACCGATTTCTTGAAGGAATTGTCAGAAAACTGGGAGTCCATGGAACAGGAATGAAATTCAGATGTCATCCCCTTAAATATTATTGCAGTGTGTCTCTATTTATCATGGTTTTCTGAGATCAGTATTCTCGTAAAGAGGACCAGCATTCCTGTGATTTAGCTGTATGCCTTTCATGTCTGAAACATTCTGATGAGCAGCACTCGAAAACCACGCTGCCTTTCCATCAACGAGGCATGGCACCTGCATTGTCTGGGACTGCACATTTGTGTAGCATTGCAGAAATGGGTTGAGTGTGACACAGAAGTCACTTGGCAGTAGTTTTATTCTTACTTTGGGGTGGGGACATTTTTCTTTCAGCTCTTTGAAGCCACCGAGTGTGGAAATGGATATGTAGAACCAGGAGAAGAATGTGATTGTGGTTTCCGAATGGTAAGTAGTTATATATTACTCCACAAGTCTTTCTTACAAAATCTATTAAGATAAATTAAGTCATTGGTAAGAGATGGGGGAAAGATTATGGAAATGAATTTGTTTTGCCTGTTGTTTGGGAACAATTTCATTAAAGGCCTGTGTTAAAACATTTTTTCAAATGACATTGAGTGCAAAGCCTGTCCTCTTGTCTCAGTTTGAAAGACAGGTGTCTGCTGGGGAGAGCAGGGCCCCTCTTGGGATGGACAATTCAAACTTCTCTCTGGATTATCACAATTTTCAAAATTAACGGGGCTCTCAGGCAAAAATATTGAGGGTAGGAATAGCAGTTCTTGACTTATATATATATATATAAACAAAACAAAACAACAACGACTATTGCATTAACAATAAAACACAACCAGGAACCTCGAGGGGCTTTGCTTCACAAAGCCCAGGGCAGTCTGATGTCGGTGCTCCTGGGGACCTCTGAAAGCAGAGCTGGAACAGTGGAAAATCTCGGGTTGGTGGATGAGACAAATCAGGAGCTGTGTGGTGGCAGGTGGATGGCAGGATGTCCTGGCAGGATGTCCTGGCAGGGCGGGTGCAGGGCCGCACCGTAGCATAAGGAAAGAAGCAGCGCCGGCGGAGTGGTAGCGGCGGGGCAGGGCCGGCAAGAAGAGACGAGATCAGAGTTCCCAGGCACACGAGCAGATGATGGTAGCTTCTCTAGGCCGGAATCAGTGGTGACCGTGAAGTCATCTCGCAGCAAGCAAAAATCTGCCCTCTAGATTTGAGTCCTTGTTCTAGTATTTAAATATAATTGCACCTTTAATTAGGTTGGAGGGTTTTTTCCTGCATTGAATACTATCGAACTAAGCAGCATAATTTTGGCACAGGCTTCAGAAGATGTGAATCCCTGTGCTGCTATAGCATTGTATGTCACTGTTTTCCCTTTAGTATTTGAGTATTGCAAAGGCTTCTTCCAGCTGATAATTTCAAATCATCAGTGCTAAACTGAATCTTTTGTCTGCTCATATGTAATAGTTTATTGTTGGAAAGATTGTGAAGAAAAAAAACTTGCTTAAAATGGAAAACTAAATTTTGGATTAATTTTTTCTTCAGGAATGCTACGCAGACTGTTGTAAGAAGTGCTCTCTTTCTAACGGCGCTCATTGTAGTGATGGACCCTGCTGTAATACATCGTGTCTTGTGAGTGTTGCTTCCATGTATCAATTGTTCTTTTCAGTTATCCATGGCAGTCATGTGCAGCCTGTTAAAGTGTGTTTTAGGTAGAAGGAAAAGGAGCGGCTTATGTAGATGTATTCTTGGTGCTAAGCTATATTTCTCATTTTCTAGTTTTTCCCACGAGGTTATGACTGTCGATATGCAGTGAATGAGTGTGACATTGCAGAGTTCTGCACTGGGGATTCTGGGCAGGTATGTGTGCAGAAATGTTCTCTGTTTGGACTGCTGATGTTTGTTTGCACTCTTTTTTTTGTATTCATGTAACAGAAAAATTGTATTAAACTGCACAGTCATATGCTCAAAATGATGATGTAATAATGGAGTATAAACTATTGTAAACTCATGAAAACAATAATCTAAATGGACTCAAAAGATAATTTCTCTAGGTTTATTTGGTTTTTATAACTCTTGGGGTTTTGCGTATAATATTTGTGTCAGACATCCTTCTTTACTCTTTGCCTCATCTATAACTTAAATAATAAGAATACGCTGCAAATGTGAATGATTCAAAGGTAATAACACTAAGATTTTATGAAATAAAATACCTTAAAATATTACTGTAGAAAACTACAGCTAATGGAGTATAGAAACATAGAATCATTTAGTTTGGAAAAGACCTTTTAGACTGAGTGTAACAATCACCCCAGTACTGCCAACTCAACCACTAAACCACATCCCTAAATGCCACATCTACGCGTGTTTTAAGTACCTCCAGGGATGGTGATGTTACCGCGTCTCTGGGCAGCCTGTTGCAATGTTTGACAACCGTTTTGGTGAAGAATTTTTTCCTAATATCCAACCTAAACCTATCCAGCACAAGTTAAGGCCATTTCCTCTCATCCTGTCATTTGTTACCTGAGCAGAAGAGGCTGACCTCTATGTCTCTAGAACCTCCTTTCAGGGAGTTGTAGAGAGTGAGAAGGTCCTCCCTGAATCTCCTCTTGTCCACGCTAAACAACCCAAGATCCCTCAATTGCTCCTTGTAATACTTGTATAAAGTGTGTTACGTTTTCTAAGAGTGTGCATATGTATGAGAATTTTAAAAGTTGTGCATCTTACGCATTTGTCCTGAAAACATTTGGCTAATATAGTCAAAAATATAGGAATAAACAGCAAACAAAATTTTTCCATTTGAGTTCTTTTAAATAGTCAACAGTCTGTACATTTTCCAATTTCACAGCAACTTTGGTGCTTTAGGTGACATATACTCCTTTTCAATATCGAATGCTTATGTACTTTATTTATATAAATATTTCAAGTTTATATAAGAACTTCATAACTGATGTAGTCATCTACTGCATCAAGTTCTTAGCTTTGAAGAAATGACATTCAGGACAGATCACAAACTCTTTGGGCATTGGCTGTAGTTATAAATGCCAATAAATTAACAATAACTTCCTTTAATTTTATCATCTGAGATGTCAACACATAGACAAGTAGCTATTGCCAGTATTTTATAGTAAATCTTCTGCTCTGTAGATGCAGCATTCTTAATGAGAGAGAGAAGGGCTTTCTCAAGCTCCCCTCAGAGTATAGGCTAACACAGTCCAATGCAGCAACATACTCTTCCCAAATTTTCACAGGTCCCTTTTAGATAAGGAAAAACCTTAAGAATGGTTTAAAGTGAGTCCTTACTTTAGTATTCTGAGGCTTCTGGACCTAGTGACTTGTTTGTACCAAAGAATATCCAGTGCCAAGGGGACATAACAACATCATTAACCCCCCCTGAAACTCTGTAAGCAATAGACTGATAGGCTGTGACCAGGTGCTCCCTCATTGTTGTAGTGGAACTGACTGTGCATGTGGTGGCAGTGTTGCAAACATGGCCCCAATATTAGCTACCAAATAGCCTCTTACTGAACATATTGGCTTTCTTTTTGCCTCACCTCCTTAATTTATTCTTGGACTATGCAGGAAGTTAGACTTGAACCTTATATTTCATGGCTCAAGATGTTAATTTTTTCATTTCTGTTTGTAGCTATGAAGATTATTGCACTAATTATGTTTTCAACCCCCTTTATATGTTGTGCAATTTTCTTAAAAGCAGGAAAATTCCATATGTGATACTCTGATGTATTATTACAGTACACATGACAAAAAAGATTCCTAATTTTTTTCAGTGTCCACCAAATCTTCATAAACAAGATGGGTATGCCTGTGATTCTAATCAGGTATGCAATATTTTAAAATCCCTGTACAGCAGTGAATAGAAATCAACCAAATACACATTCTTGTTTTGTTTTGGTGTTGATTTTTTAAAATCGTGTATTCCATATTTCTTCATAAATTTTATCCTTTAAACATCAATGTTATTTGTGCTTTATGCACTGTATGAATAGTAATAATTTCTACTTTGAGTGAAATCCGCTTGCTATCTCTACATTTTATATGTAGATATTTTACTACACTCCATGTTAATAAGGTCTTTACAGCTGAGTAAAAGTATAAAGCAACTGCTTAAATGTCAGTATGTATTGGACACAAACTGGCTTTGGGCATCTGGGCCAAAATGTGTACTTCATCTACCCAAATTCATGAAATCTACATCCCAACATGTGTGTGAAGAATGAAAATGAGACATTTGTTGTGGGAGGGGAAGGAGATGAAGTTGTTTTCAGTTCTCATTCCTAACATGTTGTGTTTTGTTTAGGGTCGTTGCTATAATGGTGAATGCAAGACAAGAGATAATCAGTGCAAATATATCTGGGGATCTAGTAGGTTGACTTTAACTACCTTAAATGTATTTTAATTCTAGTTAATTCCTGCCTTTGCTTTGGATTTTTTGTTTGGTTTTTTTTTTCTTGTCACTCCAAGTTAAAGGTTTCTGATCAGTAGAGCGAGTAGACTGCAGTGGGAGAATGGCTTGGTTGCCAAGTGGAATTCTGCATCTGGGAGTGGTGTCAGTGAGAGAGTTCTGGCATGATGTGGCTGCAGATCTGGGTAGGGCAGCAAATGCTGCTGGGGGCAGGGGGTTGAGGATTTTTTGGGTATAGTTCAAAAACAAATGTGGGGTTTTTCTTAATGACAGTCACCAGTTCCATTATCACATCAGTGGTTCGTGCCAAAGCTGCTCCACCTTGCCTCTCCTTCCTATACTATCCTCCAAGTCAGGAAAATTAGTACATTGGTGTGAACTTGAATACACATGATATGGATTTAAGTCCAGAGTTGTTGAGTTAAATAGAATTGCAATTGCAATGGGCTTTGCTTGCAGCAGAGAGGGGCTGAATGTTCTGTGTAATGACTTTGAAACAATTCAGCAGAGTAGAACTACCAGGACGTCCTGTGCTCTGGCATTTAGTGTGTTCTTGTGCATTTTGTCTAATCATAACTGCCACTGAGGCCACTCTGTCTTATTATTTTGTCTTCCTCTATATATTTGTTGTGCTTTTCTAGTTTCTGCTTTGAACTCATTTTTAGAAAAAACAAATTAGCTCATCAGTACATAATTACAGGTTTAAAACCTATTAGTTCAGAATTTTACTCCTAAATATAAGTAAAAATTACACTTTGTTTGAGTTTGGTTTCCTGTGAACATCTGAAAATTAAAATAAAATCAACACTGAGTTGACGTCAGAACATAGGCTTATCATAAATGTCCTATATAGGATGTTCTGAAATGCAGATCAGGCAAAACTGCAGTGAAAAACAACTACATTAAATCTATGTGCAACTGTTATAAAGTGAACAAAATTAGACCACAGATAGATTTCATATGCAGAATACAATTCAGAGACACCTTGGAGGCTACTTTTAGAAGTTCAGAGCAAATTTTGATCATATCAGTAGGTATTTCAGTTTAGCCTGTTCTTCCTTTTAGTCACTGGAAAATACTGTCTGTGCACATACACATGTATTTAAATTGATGTTTCGTATTAAAAAAATTACAGACAACACCTGCAATAAAATATGCAGGTTTCAAAGCTGTCATGTTCCTAGTGGAAAGCATGTTTCTTTTCTTTTCATCAACAGAGTCTTCAGGATCTGACAAATTTTGTTATGAAAAGCTTAATACAGAAGGCACAACAAAAGGAAACTGTGGAAAGGATGGAGACCGATGGATTCAGTGCAGCAAACAGTAAGTTCAGTTTGGTAGAGATTATTTGTAATTTAAATAGATTGGTAATGTTTTAATATTGTCTACTTTTTCATGCATGTTTCAGCAGCTTGGTTTGCAATATTTTGAATCTTCTTTCTGTCACGAGGTTTGCATCTTGAAAAAGTTGCACTCGACAAATCTATGAGTGACTCAGCAATACACTTGTGAAGAATTCTAGATTTTCAGAAGAATATACTGTGACTTCAATTATTTCAGAGGAGCTGAGGGACAAGACAACAAAAAGTCACAGGTTCATAACATAAAAACACCTCAGCCTTGGGAGGGATAAATTAGGCTGCAAATACACACACTCTGTTCACTTGCTCTGGGACTTAGGCCAGATTATGCTGTTTCAAGTTTGTTCCAACCTTTATTTTGACCAGAGAGGACCATTAGACATTTGGATGCTATAGAGAAAAGGCCTGATTCATTTCCATGTGATCATTACTGCATGAATATTTGATTAAATTTGTTTTTCAAGGTAATGACCATTAGTAGATAGACTTAAATTTCTCCTGATTTCCTTCTGTTTTGTAATTTTTAATTATGTACATCCAAATTTCAGTTTTGGAATAGCGTTTTCCTTCTTTGACTATTTGATGCTTGTATAGATGCTTTTTATTATTATTAGTTTTCAGACAGGATCATAAGGAAAGGAGTTATTTAATGGATTTTTTTTATATTTAGATGTAGATAGTGTGTTTTAATGTGTGTGTTAAAGCCCTCATTTCCATAAAAGCTGTTTTTTGTTGGTAGAGAGACGAAGGACAATGATCTGGCTAAAGGGCTATTTACAGCTTTTTTCAGTTTAAACAAAGTCAGTTTCCAGCATTCATCCAGCTGCTTCTGTGACTTAGGACAATCAGTATTAGCTGATATCCTTCTATTGAAGAAATAAAATATATGTTGTATATATTATATAAAATATATTTAAATATATGCAGATATAAAATAACATTAAAAAAGCAGATTCTTTACCAAAACTTGGACACGCACAACTGCACACTAAAAATTGTTGTTATGGTTCTGTTGTCCTGCAAGGGAAATAAAATGCAATGAAAATTTCAAACTTGACATTAATGTATGGTGTGTAAGCTGCCAGAGAGAGGGAAAAGCAGTTCAGCCCAACATGACAAAGCTTTCTACAGTTTGGCCTCTTCTAATTGTACTGGATTGTTCTTATCTGTTCACAGAACAGATACGTTCTGTGCTCATGTGAGCATTCACTGGTGCATTGGAATGAATGATGACTTGTTTCTGCCTCTTGCCATTTAAATGAAATAATATTTTATTTCCAGGCTTGCACTCTGAAAGTCTGTCATGTAGCTTATGGCAATATATTACTGTGATCAGCAGCACCATTGACAGACATTTTTTTTTGTAAGTTTACCTCATATTATTCCAGTAATATTTTGATATATGTTTTCATTTTCCAGTGATGTTTTCTGTGGCTTTTTGCTCTGTACTAATCTTACTAGAGTTCCACGAGTTGGTCAAGTTCAAGGAGAAATTATCCCAAATTCTTTTTATCATCAAGGACGCATAGTGGACTGCAGGTAAATGATAATGCAGTATTCCAACATGATTTATCTCTGTCAAACCTAATTGAATTAAGATGGACATAAATGTGAGATTCTGTGAATTTTAGGTAATTGCAGCAAAATCATTATTCTGAGAGGTATTTCTTTTGATTAAAAAAAAAACCCAAAACCATAAAAAGCCTAATATTCCACATTCTAAGAGGGTAAAATATGGGTTATATTCCTGAATCTTCTGCTTGATCCCTCTGATAGCAGAACTTCACAGTCAGAGCTTAATTCCAGCATTATGTTTTTCTAAGGGTGGAAAAGTCTGTGATTGCCGAAGACCCATATTTTAAATATAATGATTTTGAGTATTAAATACTCAAAGAAACAGCTATAGTGAAGTGAAGGCTGAGAGGGAGGAAACTGCAGAGTTATGGCAGGATAAGATGCTCAGCTGCAGTTCAGTTAAAGAACAGGTAAATGAACTTCAGTCTGCTGCACTACTGGGTCTGTGCACAATACTGGATTTGTATTTTGAAGACATTGGCAACATTATGTCACCCTAGGAACCCTAGGAACACTCTCTTACATAGTTGGATCCTGAGTGGACAGTGAACAGTGAATCTTAATTCTTCCGTTATTCCACTAGTGTTTTTATTTAAATCACATGAGAAGTTAGTTTTTTAGTATTTTTTCTAGCAATAGTATTTCACAGCATTAAAAAAAAAAAGGAAAAAAAAAGAAAAAAGCATGATCTGTCAGAGACTTAAAAAACGCCAAAGCCTAACGTGCCCTTCTTGAGTATTTAAGTCCTAATCTAAACATATTTTTATTTTGACAATTGGAACACGTTGTCATTGCTGTGGATGGACAGAAAAACTCTACAGTTCTGTTCAGTCTGTCTGAATGCTTAAATGAAAGAAAGGTGTCTACACTGACGTGCTTTTAATATTTTCCAACTATTCCAGTCATAATACTAATACTGTCTTAAAACTTATTTCTCCTAGTGGTGCTCATGTTCTATTAGATGACGATACGGATTTAGGTTATGTGGAGGATGGAGCTCCATGTGGACCTCAAATGATGTGTCTGGACAAAAAGTGCCTGCCAATTCAGTCCTTGAACATAAGCAGCTGTCCCATTGGTTCCAATGGAAAAGTCTGTTCTGGTCATGGGGTGAGTCTGTACTGGAAATGAGCAGCTCAGCTTCCCCAGCTTTCTGCTCTACCTCATCCTAACACTTGAAAGTCTTCCTAAGACCTTTTGATCTGAAACCACAAATGTTGGATTCAGGGGAAGACTGCCATTTTGTGATGCATAAAGTAATTTTAGAAAGGAAAGTTCTCAAATTGTTTCTGCAGTCATATCCAAAGAGTTGGGTTTGTTAGTAGCAAGAAAGACCTTTGATATTAGTTGTTGTAAGGACTTATGTAATGTACTACCCATATTTCAAGCTACTTGCCATCTTCAATTAAACTTTTTGCTGCACACTAACAACTTTATAAAGTTGGTCTTGTGTTCATAGATTTATAGTCCATGGCTTAAATAATTAAAATTCCAAACTGTGGGTCCTCAGCAGAGAGTCTTTGAACAGATCCAAAGTGTATCATTTTACATTCAGGCACATTATGTTCTGTTATTCTACCCATAAGTTCATTTGTCTAAAATGTCAAGTCTCTTTTGATGAACAGATCACAGTTTTAAATACCAATAAAACCTTTCCACTGTGGGATTCAGTGAGAGAAATACTTGCCTAAAGGGCTAGACTTTGTACAAGAAGGAGGTTCTTTCTTCTTATTGTCTATACTTGAATATGAAATTGAGTCTTTCGAACTAGGGGGTTAGGTTCAAAATCAAAGAGAAAAATTTTAAAATTGGAAAGTAAAGTATCTAGGAGATTAGAAATCATCTTGGTGCTTTTTGAGAGTGACATGAAAGGCGAGTGAACTATCTTACCTGTTCTGTTTTGGATTATTACAATTCCTAATTTTAAAAGGGTATTTCAGTTGATCAAACCCGCCATAAAATATGTTTATCTTCAACTTCTTAGGAAACATTCTCCAGTGAGTGCTTCTTAAAAGCAGAGCATGATAAAAGTTGAATTTAAAAAATCACATGTGCTACTTAGAATCATTTGTGGGTAGGTTGTTTTCTGGGTTTTTTTCACATTATGTTCCACTGTCCAAAAGACATTATTAGCTGTTTGTCTAATGATCGACTTAATTTCTAGTTCTGTAATCAAAATTTCATTCTTTGTCTGTTTCTTGTGTGATGCTTTTTTCCACAGTAACCTCTTCTAGCAACATCATTCCATGTTCTTTTTCATATGGAAAGTTTGTAGCTGTTAAGTCTTACTATTGATTTGATGGTTTAGATAGATTTTTCTCTATCTAATAAATATACTGCCAATTTTAGAGTGCTAAGTCCTTTCTTAGAGGTCATTCAGGTAAATGTATACTTAGGAAGAACTGTCCCCTCTCTTGTAGAAGCCAGACAAACATTCCTCATTGCTGCTTAGGAAAAATGCTGACAAAGCCAGTGAAAATGTATTGACTTTGTTCTACATGGGAGCAAGCTGTAAATGAGAGGATGGGATGTGTGACCTTGTCTCAAACCTTTTCAAAGACAAATGTTTGTATCCCTTCTGGGCATCGAGGCTCAAAGTCCAGATAGTTGGCTGGTGAAGAGCTAACTAGTCTAGCTAAATTGCTGTTATTTTTCACAGCCTGTGCAGGTGTGTAGTCCCAGCGATGACAGAACCAGTTCTGCTTCTCCTAGCATGTGAGAGTATTAGGAGGGTTAAGGCAAACTTCCAGGTGTGTTATGTCATTCCAAAGACTCAGTGCTATAGTTACAATATATAAATAGGTAAGTTTTATATTGTGAATTAAATGTCTAATTACAGGTTAAATAAATGCAGTATGACATGTTAATAAAATGTAGTTAAAAACTAGCTGCTGTCACTTTTTTTTTCCCCCAGGTTTGTAGTAATGAAGCCACTTGCATTTGTAATTTCTCCTGGGCTGGGACAGACTGCAGCATTGATGATCCTGTCAGGGATACTGGTGGCAAGAAGGATGAAGGACCCAAGGGTTTGTGTTTTGTTTCAGTTTTTATGTTCTTTTAAGTATTTCTGATGTTTTTCTGTTGATACATGGTAGCAGAATTAGCATATAAAAAACGAATACTATTGTACAGCTGTGTTTAGACCCAGACAGTAAAATTCTGCTTCATGTAGAGGAAGTACTTTTTCTACTTTGAGAATTGATAAAACTTTTACTTTTCTAACATAAATTTGGGGAAGATTTCAACAGGTTTTTTCTTTTTGTCCCTTATTCTCTATTTTTAATGATCGTTTTCGTTATGATTGGAATCTGACTTATTGTAGCTCTTATTTTTTATATGATAGTAGAATATTTATTTTACTAGAGATTTTCAGTTTTCTTAGTCAACTAATTCAGAGAGCTGTAGCATAAAAAAGGGAAAAGCGGAATGTCCCTGGTAAAATCAGTTTCCTTGAAATCATATTGCAATGAAAGAAAAAAGAAATTAAGATTTTTGAGAACTTAAATTATTCTTACAATCATTGTTGCTTGTTTTTATGTACTTGATATTTCAACGACACATGAAGTACAAATACAAAGAGGAGATACTGAGCAAATAATCCAAAAGTTTTTTCAAAGAGGAAGGAAAGTATTTGAGTTTCTCTCTGACTCCTCTGCCAAAGAATATCTTTGGATATCTTTGGACTTGTGCTGTCCAGGGTTTTTTTTTAATGTCTTTGCTGTCATGGGGGTGCTGTTCACCATCAGACTATATTCATCCAGTCTTATGCATTTACAGACAAAGTTCCCAGTTCCAGGTTCTCCTGCTCCATTAGCAAGGCAGATGGAGAAAAGAGTTGTTCAAAAATGTAGTCCTGAGGACTCGGACTCTAATTGATTACTCTAGAAGTACCAAGGTTTCAAGGAACGACAGGATTTTGATATGTCCTTCTGGAATGGCTCTACATCTGTCTCGTGTGCCTTTTTCTGTTACCCCTTAGCAGAACGGTTCCAGTAGACCTTTGCCAAGAACTGTTTGAAGAGATCATCTTGAAACAAGTTACTGTTATGAAGGAGGCTCTGTAGACTAGTCCAGATTTGTACAGGAAATCTGTACAGGTGCTTCCTGGACTCCCAATCCCAACACTGTTCAGGGTGGAGCTGCCTGGTTTGTACTCTGCCTGACAAACCATTTGTCATTCCATTTCCTCTAAAAACCTTCCTGACAGTGGAATGCTGCTCAGAGTCTTAAAAAAAAAAAAATGGAGACCAACACTGCAGAGCTGTTCAGTTCTTTGTGTATGTGGATAAGGAGAGCAGGATTTACAGCTGTCACACTGAGAGCACATGAATTTTACTTTGTTCATTTCCAAATCTGGTATGTAAGAAATGATTCCCTCATCTCTGAAAAGGTATATAGGAAGAGTAACACAGAAGGTACACTTACCTTTGATAAATTACCGTCAGATTAACTCATCTAGTTCAGAATGGAAATACCTTTGTGAAAATTAAAACATCAATGTTGAAATATTTGGGGAAAAAGCCTTAAATAAATATGAAAGTATGCGCATGGATTTCTACCACCAGGTACAGACAAAGTTTAGACTGCATTTTTCAATGGAGTCCTCTGCAAAATGGCAGACTGCACTTTTGCTCATGGTGGCTCAATGATCTCAAAAGATTGATTATTTTTCTTAGTGTTACAGTAATTTATTGATGTTGAATCACCTAGAAACGAATTTAGGAGACTGAACACTATGATCTCTTTCTGTGTGCTTATAGAGGAATTCCTTTGTGAGATTTCAGAAGCGTACAGTAGTAGTTTTATTTGTTGTAATGACCCAACATACTCAAGAGTAGCTTCCATTAAGTTTTTATCCCTTATTACTCTCTATGTCATATGCCAGTTTACAAGTCTAAGACAGAAACCAAAATACTTGTTTTTCCTTAGCCATAAGGTTGAATGAAGTGAAACACTCATGATGTGAAAATTCATCTAATAGGTTTGAGATTTTTCACACCAAAACTCCAATCATTTTTCTTGATACAATTAGAACATGTATAGTTAGGGAGTGTTGCAATTTATTTATGTATTGTTGTGATAATTGACAATTGACTGGTATTCTACTGCACTTTTCAGACTTTTCCATCATCCATCAATTGCTTTTTGGCTCCATTCTCTATTTCAGGATAAAAAAATTAGTGGTCCTTAATTATGCTGCTATTAATCCATGACTCTTGAATTACTCTAAACTCAGCAACCTACTGTATCCTGTATGAGCAGACGTACACAGCATTTAGCGGTTCGGGGAAGACAAAGAGTTCTTGCTGTTAGTTTTTGTTACTGCAGAACTTTGAATTATTTTAGAGTGCAGGTGAGGAGGTTTGAAATCAGTGGGACTCCATATACACGAGACTCTTCTTTGCAATTTAATTTGCAGAATTAGGCCTTTATTTGACTAGTGGAGTAGTGTTTCTTTATTTCAATGTAGAACTTATGTCTCAAGTGTGTATGTGTGTTTGTGTGTGTATATATTTATGAAACAGGAAAAAAAATTCCAAAATATTTTAAAACACACTTCACTCAGCATGGAGTCTATAAAATCTTTGTCCCTAAGTTCCCATTTGACAGGGAATTCAACTGCTTGCTTGTGGTCTATTGGGACTCAATGATGCTATCAAACTTTTCATCTCTAACATAGGAGATGTGCAGAATTTTTTCCTCAAAAGAGTTCCCTTAAGGATTAAAAATAAGGCCTCGATGTCTTGAGAGACTATCTGAACATATCAAAATTTCTAGGGTGTTACCTGAAGCATGTTTCTAGAGGAGGTTTTTGCTTTTAAAAGGTGTTACCCATTTTTCGGTCATATGGATAAACAGAGAGTCCTATTGATAAATGCAGTAACAAAGAAAAATACTACTAATTAAAGGAATTAATTAAAAAGTTGGGGGGTTTTTTTTGTTTTTTTTTTTTTTTCCTGAGGTGGAATTGTTTCCAAACTGTTTTCATTTTCTTAATTATACTATGGATACAGTAAGTTTCTGGTGATCAAAAAGAAAATTTTCTTATTGGCAATCTATTTACATTTTAGCTGTTTTAAATAAGCAGTAGGTTGAGGATGTTCCCTTTTCGAGTAAATAATAGAATCAGAAGCTGAAATGAATTTGCAGGAAAACTTCTCATTGAAATATTTGCAAGCATTCAAAGAAAACCAAATTGAGCTCATTGCAGAATTTTTAAAGCTACATTATTTGGTAAACAAAGGTTTGTGAGGAGACTTGAATTGTTTATCCAACAGTGGATTATATCATAAAGTGTTCCTTTGAGGAATTATTTCATGTTTTCATTTCAGACATATATGTGATGATTTCCTGAAAAATTCTTCCCTTTTCCCTCCACACAGTGAGCATGGCCGCTAACAGGCTAATAGGTGCAGTGGCAGGGACCATTCTGGCCTTGGGGGTGATTTTTGGAGGCACAGGGTGGGGAATAGAGTAAGCACTTTTCTTAGTTTGAGTTCTCTGTCTGGTGCCTTAGTGTGTGAGGTAACCGTATGCACCTGAGCCCTGTGTTGCCCCTTAGCTTTGTCCTGTGGTGACCGTATTTGTCGTGTGATTTGACTGTGTCTGTGTCATGTGGTTTGCTCATGCAGTGTTGAACCTTCTCCTGTCTGGGATAATGTGGGGCATAAAACAATAACTTTGTGGATTTTTACATTGTCACCATAAAATTAAATGNTGTTTTTTTAATTTGCCTAAAAAAAGTAAATGATCAAATGTTTCAATTAGAAAAAAAAAAAAAAAAAAAAAAAAAAAAAAAAAAAAGAAAGAAAAAAAAGTTGAATTTCTTGATTATTTTGCAAAATAGACTTAACTGTTTCATTACATGCAGGGCTTCTTGTCTAATGATCAGGATAGACAGATGAAAGCTGATGATAGTCATACAGACAGGTAGTTTTACAGTAAAGCTTCTGAAGGTTCTGTTGCTACGATTCTGTTACCTCAAGATAGCAGTGCTGGAGTGTAGTATTCATGTATAAAGAATAAGTATGAGTAATTTTTATTGTCTTTTCATAGTTCTAGGAAATGGTAATCCTAAGTGTAATCCCAGTACCTCAATTTTAACAACGGCTATGATTCATATAAATTTGTGTTCATGTATATATACACATATAAAACGGCCCATGTAAGAGCTGTCTTCATTCTGCTTTCACTGTGCCAACTACAGATGATGACTGCTATTTTGCTGCTCTGAGATTTCCAGCTTCTCTGTGTTTCTAGTACTATATATGACATCTGGCATGTGCCAGTGGCACCTCTCTGAAGGGGGCTCGTTGGCAGGACAGTCTGTGATTTCCAATCAGGCTGAGTGCAAAGGCATTCACACACAGTTCTAGTCCAGTGAGGCAGCACTTGGTGTGCCTGAGTCTGCAACCCTAGGACTCTGTCCATACATGAAACTGATCCAAGATTCTCGGAAGAGTAGAGACCTTTGCGCTCATAAAGGACAATTATTAGAAAATAAATAGAAGGAAGAAGGTAATAGGTAATTTCCTTGAGAAAGATCAGATCTGTGTTTTACTGGTAGCTTGTGCAACTGTTTGCTAAAAACTGAAGACTATGGAAGTTGTAGAGGTTTGGGGGACAGATTCTGGAGCAGAAAATTTACCAACAAGTTGAGGACCACTTGCCTTTTGCTTACATTCTGCCTTGTTCCCTTCTGTTTGTCTTTTCCCGCACCTGCTGTCTCAAGGCACTCAGCTCTGACCAGTGTCCCTGACCATTTGTTCTTGCTCCTGTATCCTGTACCAATGCCAGCTTTTCTTCATCTTTTCTCTGCTTTTATTGCTCACTACCTGGCTCATTCTTTTTGTTTCTATTCATTCTTTTTTCCTGCATCTCACCAATATTTCTCTGTCCTCCGGTTTCTTCGGATGTAACCGTGCATCCAAGGCGAGCCACTGCTACTTTTTGTTGGTTTATCGAAAGCATGCAGGGAATGCAAATTCTCTCTCTGTTCCTAATGCCCTTCAGGCCCTGCTGGCTGTTACCATGAGTGGCTCCAGGGAAGGGTGTGATCATCACAACCTGATGCCAGGACTTGTCTTTCTTCCCCCTTCCTCGCCACTTCACTTGCAAATTGTAAATGTTTGTTCAAAGTGCTGAAATAACTTTAATTACTTAATGCTTTATGAACTTATTTCAGGAATCATAGGGGACAAAATGGTGCAGTAGGTTTTGTTCCAGATTTCATACCAAAATGGATACTTAGCTTTGATAACTTAAACCAGAGGATTTGGCTGGCAAAGTGACAGGCGAGAAAAGACATGAGATCACCAGAGCTGTTGTTACCTGCAGGACAGTTTGTAGTAAACTTGTCTTTTCTAATACTGGCAGAGTTTCAAATGGTATGTATTAGTTCTTGTGGAGTCTATTTGATGATGATGAAGATTTAGGGAATAGTCTTAAGTCTACTGAAGTTACAGGTGTGTTCTGCTTTAACACCCTCAGCAGGATTTTTATCAGGGTCCTAAAGGATGGTCAGGGATGGTACAATAACCATGCCAGAGCACTGTCCTTGCAGGAAAATAAGGTGTTCCAGGCAGTTATCTGCTGGAATTTCCACCACATAAATCTGTGTCTGCAGGTTATAGCAGTAGTGGTGGAAAGAACGAATGTACCAAACTGTTGCCTCTTGTGATAGTCTGGATGGAAAAGGATCCCACAGTATGGGGGTTATTAAAACCTTCCTCTTACTTCTGGTTTGTCAAGCATCTGAGTTCAGTGACTAGAGAGGCTTATTGAGCTGAAACATGGATTTTCATTTTTCTTCATAAATGTCCCTTTACTGGTAGCAAAATTCTGGTTTATTAATAGTACAATTTATTTGGTAATGCTTAATAAAACACAGGGCATAGACCCTTACCGTAAGGCATAAGACATAAAAGTAATATCATTTTAAGTACTTCTATGTGCACAGTCTGTCTTAAAATGACATATCAGTGATCCTCTTAGATCTCTGTATTTTGAAACTGGGATTCAACAGTTGGAGCACTTCAGTCTCAGAAATAAGTGGTTGCTTTTTAGTCATATTACCTATCCTACAAGCTTGATTTTTTAGATTTATACTTTTCTGTTACCTGACCCTAATTGTTTCATATATTATCTTCTTCTGTTTAAATTGATGGAATTATTTAATATTTATAGTAAATTAAACCAATACTGATTTTCTTTATTGAAAGAATAAACTGCTGTTTGGTGATTAGATATGCACTATGAAATGGATATACATCCCTGGGCATTTAACAACCAGGGAACATAGTGAGAATAGGGATGTAAAAAGTGGTGGTTCGGCACATCTTTATCTAATTTATGACTATGTTACTACCAATTAATCATTGTACCTCTCTTGTGAGGAAATGGCATTCTATGGCTAGAAAGAAATTGTCCTAAGCCTTGAAAAATGCTAATGAAATTTATTACAGACAAATCACTTGCTGTGTTTTCAGTCATTTGTTCCGTGAAATCATTTGATGAAATCCAGAGTAAACCATAGATCTCAGTCAGATATGGTAGCTCATTAGGCTGCTCTTGCAAGCAAGCCTTTACTGGAACCACAATGCCTGCAGCATGGCACTTACCCTCCACCATGTTCACGCCTGTAATTTGAGCCTGGTGTGACTTAAAGATACATTCTTCCAAATTGTGCAAAATTACCTTTTGGTTTTTGTTGTCAAATTTGTGCACTGTTCATCTGTAAAGCTCACTATGTTTTTCTTCAGACTAAGTATTTTATTAATATTCCCGAATACTCTTTGTATAGGAACTGCAGGAAGCAATTTTTAAAACTTGGTTTTCTTTTACCTAATCAGAATCTCCAGAAGCACTGAGGTGAGAAACATGTAGTGGAGGCAATAAAGTTAGGTGGCTGCAGTAAATTTTAAAACCTAGAGCTTTATTGCAATGTGTGTGGCTGGGCAGGAGGTTTTATGATACCAACCTAACAGCTTAAAACTTTCAGTTGTTGCACCTGCCCTTGCTCTTTCTTTGCTGCTCTCTGGCTGCTCCTCTTTCCTCCTTGTATGAGCTGTGTGACAGTTTTCCAAACTCAGTTTCAGAACAATTAATTAGGAAATTTCAATTGCTGTGTAGAAGTGTTGGTTTGGGGAGAGTGGGATAGGAGGTAAGAATTGTTTTTGAAGGCTGTTCCTGAATATGTAAATGGTTAAACAAAAAGTGTGATATGCTGCAGAAAAACTGTTGAATTGCTTTCATTTTGCCTTGAGTTCAGATGCAATGTTTTACATCAAAGTCTGCAATAGGAAGTTTTGTATAGAGCAAATGTTACTCAAGCCTATTGTCAGTTTTCCTCTGTCCTGGGTAAACAGAGCATTTCAGGGTCAATTATTAATATCTTATTTAGATGTTGTCTTGCCCTCTTCAGAAAATTGCACAGACATATTTTGTGTTGCTTCGTTTTGTTGCTCTTTTTTTCTGCTCCACCCTTCCCCACTTTGTTGTTCAGTAGCTTCTTGAGGATGATGAAGAGATGCTTTGATGTTTGGAAAGCTTAGTGGAAATAAACTTTTATTTCAACTTTCATTCCCTGTTATATAATCCTTTGCTTTTGTCAAACAACTGTAAATTTAGCATTGATGTAACTGCAGGGAGTCTGGACTCTGATGAGTAAGTGGTGCTAGATGCTCTCAGCTCAAATTAAAATATCTACACCTTTCAGGAGCTCCATGAAAAAAGAGAGGGCTTTTTGATTTTTATTTCTTTCTCATTTTCTGTAGTCTTAAAACATACAGCATTCATACTTTTCCCTCTAAGTTAAGGAATTGTTCACAACTATCTTAGTGTCCTCAGCTGACTGTTCATGCAGCAGATAATGGAGTAAGTTACAATGGAATTCACTGTCTAACACTAGGTTTTTATCTATGGTAGAAGTCAGCATAGCATAATGCAAAGACCAACAGCTTTGTTTGCTCCTATTGTTAAAGACAAGTAAGTTAAGTTGGGCTTGTTGAGACTGTCTAGAGGC
>WAAE01015579.1:0-32878 GCA_013400495.1 Nicator chloris
GGAAGTGCAGAACCAGCATTACTTTGTTTCAGTTATTTTAATTTGTACACATGTAAAGATAATGTCTTAAATATAGGGTACCATATCACTTCTTAGGATAAATGGGATTCAGGTAATGAGCTCTTCATTGATGAATTTGGGGTCCTAGTCTGTCTTTGCTGAACTTTATGTAAGCTCTACTGTATAGTAAAGATAAGTATGTTACAGAAAGATTGAAGGCTGTGGTGAGATCTGACATTGGGGTAGTTGTAGTTGTTGACTCAGACACTAAGCTATAACCAAGGAAATGTTCTGCAAAAAAGTTTTATACTTTCTATCATGAGTGGTGCTAATACCTCCACTTGGCCTTCATTTGTAGCTGGAGGAGAAAATGATTAGACCACATTGTGGCATTAGTGTATCATCACTTCATGAATTTTTCTATTTGATTTCACGTTTGTAGCCCCACACTTCAGAACAGAGAAGAAAGATGTCAGTTAAGACTACTGTCTTACAGATGTTTTGGAGGGTCTAGAGCAAGAGACTGTAGGCTTGTCTCCTTTTTGATCTTTCCTAACAGCCCAGAATTGGTCAGAAGCAAGGATTGGATTGCGTTAGATGGATCTGATTCTCCCATCACAAGTGGGAAGTAATATTATTGACTGTCTTCCACTGCTGCTTGTCGATTTCTCCTCAGATGTGTGGTAGTCGTGATCCTCTTTTTGCTATAGTGATGAACCAAGAATCAGAAACACTTCAGTAGGTCTGAAGAAGGAGCCACAGAAGTGCGTGCTGTAGAGATGATCTGGTCTCTGAAACTACAAGGATAAATACCATCTATTTACCATAAGGCTAAAATAGACCAATTGATGTACAGCTTACATTTCTTTGGTAAGATGATGAAGAACAAAAGAGATAGTCTGTAATGGTTTTGGCTGGGGTGGAGTTAGCTTTATTTATAATAGCTTGTACATTGCAATGTTTTGAAAAGAATGTTGATAACACAGACATGTTTTAGTTAGTGCTGAGCAAAGCCTACACAGTGCCAGGGATTTTTCTGCTTCCTAAGCTGGAAGCATTAATGAGTAGGCAGGCAGCAGACAAGAAGTTTGGATGCGTCTGACGACAAAAGTGATATACCAAACCATATAATGTCATGCTCAACAATAAATGCTAGTGGAGAATAGGATGAGAAGGATGGGTGTTTGATGTTATGGCTTTTATATTCCAAAGTAACCGTTACATATGGTGGGACCCTGCTTTCCTGGATATGACTAAACTTCTGGCTGTGACTGGAAAAAAAAAAAAGAATGAATTCTTTCTTCTGTTTTGATTAAGCACACAACTTTTGCTTCACCTACTAAGGTATATTGATCTCAATCCATCAGTTTTTGCTCTTTTATCCTCTAATTTTCTCCCCCACCCTACTGTTGGGGAGAATGAGTGAACTACTGTGTGACACTTGTCTGCCATCTGTGGTTAAATCATGACATGGTCAAACAATGAACTTTTTGTTATTATTCTGTTAGGAAGATTCTCCTAAATTAACGCAAACTTCTGAAAATATTTGTCAAGCATTGCCAAGAGCTATCTACAAGGAGTAATGCAATTCCCTAGAGTTAATTCTGATTTTCTTCATATTACAGTGGATAAATGCAATAAAGAAGCTTTGTTTTTTCTTGCAAGCATCTATTCTCAGTAATGTAAAGGACTTCTTGAAAGCTTTCTAGTTCAGAGACAGGAATTGCTAAAAAAAAGAAATAGGTGAAAAGAAAAGGTATTTGTTGTTAAATCTTTTTCAGTAACATAGATTAATTGTTGTTGTACAGTCATTTGACGCTTTTCACCTGAAAACAATTTTTGCATATAATTGAAAATGGTGCTGCCATTCTCATCTTGTTATTCATTTAATTATGAATCCAGATTATTTAATAGAAAAAGAAGTGTGTTGGAACTGATTTAATAAAAAAAAATTGAAACAAAGCAATGCACCTCTGACTTCTGCCTTTATTCTGGTTGTTACCAGCCCGCTTCGAAAACCTAAGTAGGTCATAAAGATAGGCTTTGTCTACATAACGCTATCTTATTTGGGATGGGAGAGCCTTGAGATGCTCAGATGGGCTTCAGAGAACTGTCTTATACACTTGACAGAGCTGACATGATGGATTCTAACATATCTACCCTGAGGTTAAAAGAATGGATGAAAATATTTAGGTGATGTACAAATTTTACATTTGGGAGGAAGCAGCTAAAACTCATTGAGTGGTGAACGATCACTGTGGTTGATTCTGTTTGGTGACAAGGACTAAAGGACACTTCAATCTTTTCAATCTAATTAATAGAAAGAATGACTAAATGGAGGCCGACACACGTAACAAGTGATGATGAGAGGGAATTTTGGAACCAAGCAGCATGGTGGCAATGGTATCAAAAAGCTTCCCTTTTTATAGCTTTCCCATACATCACCTCACCTAATAGAGCAGATAAGATCAACTCAACACTATTCTTATATTTAAAGATGAGAATAGAATTGACCAGCACATTCTGTTACTATTTTGACACCCTTGACAAACATAGGACATCATAAAAAGAGTACCTGAAAGTAGATGTCATCAGAAATTAATGAAAGAAATTAATGAAAGAATAGTTTCTTATCAGTACGAAACTACCTGTAATCAAATAAACTTGACATCATTACAGTGTCTTGAAAAGACAGTAATGGATCAACTGCAACTAAGTGCAACTAATTGCAAATAAGTGGTTCTTGGAGCCTAAAAAAATTAAAACTGTACAAGCAAAGCTAGCTTAAATGAGTGTCATTCATCATTATACAGAATCACAGAATATTCTGAGGGAAGGAACCCAAAAAAATCAAGTCCAACTCTTAAGTGGATGGTCTAAACAGGATTTGAACCCACAATCTTGGCAACATTGTTATGACCATGCTCTGACCAACTGAGCTAATCTCAGTCCATATAGGCATGCAAGACTAGGATTTCCCTGAAGAGAAAATGACGACAGCGAAATGATGGGCAAGTGTGTTGGCAGAAGGCTTCCTCTACCTTTATACCAGCAGATTTCTTCTGCATATGTCACATTCAGTGTGCAGTTCAGATTTAGCATTTCAATGAACAGCATATCTACAGGTGTTGTTGATAGTGAAAATAGATTCCTATGCAAATAGGGTTTGGTTGCTTGTGTTTGTGGGGTTTTTTTTTTGTTTGTTTGTGGTTTTTTGTTTTGTTTTGTTTTAATTTATCCTGCAAGAATTAATAAAGCCTACTGGGATTTCTACAGTGGAATAGAGATTTTTACACTTTCTAACGAATACTTAGTAAGGGTAAAAAATAAGACATTAATAAGCTTCTTGGTAGCAAGCCCTCAGAGAAAACTTTATAAGTTTGTGTATGGTATTCTGTGTAAATGTCTTTAGTTTTGTGCTGCATTTTGGAATTTTCAATTTATTTACAAAATTAAACCACTTGAGCTATCTGTACAGGACAAGGACTTACAGTTTAATCATTCATATCAAAGAAGAGATTGGGAATTTTCCCGAATGTTTATAAGTCTGGTTGTATGGTTTTTTTTTCACTTGATGAATTATTTGTCCTTTGGCGTAGATTGTCTTTTTTGCATACGAACTTCCCTTCAAAGTTTATGGAGCACAGAAACTGACTCAAAAAATTCTGATCATTCCTACTGGCTGCTTTTCTACTCAATAAATCAGTTTAGGTTTTCTATATGTGTCTTTTTACACAGAGCAAAATCACACTGAGTTAGTATAATTTTATATAGATGGGAAAGGCTGGAGTGTGATTTTCCACTATGAAGTAACACTTAAGAGAGAATTTTATAAGTGAGATTTAAAAACAACACAGACATGCAGCTTCAACAGTCACCTATGGGAAACCTCCTGTATTGTCAATGATATTTGGATAAGACCAAATAGATTCTGCTTGTGTGTAGTTTCACGTTCTTAAATTCTTTTAATTAAAGGGGCCAGTGAGTTTGAAATAAATGACATAAAAAATTTAGCTAGAAACCTATTTGGGATGACAGCTTTGACAACTCACTAATTATTTCTTCTATTCTTATACTTTAAAATCACCAGGTTCTTGTTAAGTTTACATGGAAAATTCTTAAATATTTAAACACATTTATTCACATTTATTGTCATTTTGATGAGGACTATATAAAGATTTGCATGAGAGGAACAGAATCTTGTCGGATTACTCCTCACTCAATCCAGTACATTCAAGATCTTTCAAGAGCAAAAAAATAGAAAAAATCTTTATTTGTCTCCTTTTATGCAGGGAGACTAGTTGACTATATGTGTAAGGGATTGCTGTTTTATCATAGGGAAAAAAATAGTATATACGACTTCAGCCCTTGAACTGTTTCTTTTGCCTAAAATGTATGTGTTCTCGTCATATTTTTTGATCCTTTGGCAATTAAACCCTTTATGGCATTGTATCATATTTTTAATTGATATCTAGGTTGAGACAAATTATTTCAATAGATTCAGGTAGCTCTACTTTTTACTGCTTTCATTAAAGTGACTGACTTGGTGAAAAGGTATCAGATCATCTATAAATATAGCACACTTTTGCAGAATATCTTTTAAAAGAAACAGAAGAGTCAAAGAGATTCTGGATATTTCGTGCTCTTGCAGGCAATTTTGTTGTTGATTTGGAATAAAAATTATAATTTAAGTAGGTAATTTGTATTCAATTATTTGTTTGAGTTTAAATAAGTTTACTTCCTCCTTGGTTCTTGTGTCTCTGCTACATTTGTTATCACTGGACAAATTGACAATAATACAAAAGCCAAGCTCTTTTCATCTCCTCCTCACAGTTTCTTGTCATCTTTCTAGTAAACTTTATTTGCCATTACTGCAGTTCAAACTTCTTTTTTCCTGAAAAGAGATATCCTGACTGAAGACTTTATAAAGGTAGGATATGAGGAAGGTACTGTATTACCTATAACTTCTGAAAGAATATTCATCCTTTACATGTAAAAAGGAAACAGATATGATTTCATTCATGATTTATGAACCAAATGACTACCTATAAGCAGAGAGGGTGAATTTTCAAAGCTTTCTGCAAAATGTAAAAAATCCTAGCTATAGGTGCAAGGTATCTGACTTGACATACATTTTTATATTATTGAGTTTCATTGCATTGACCCAGCTCCAGTCTGTCACCCTTATCAATCTAGCACAAGTACTTTGCTTGTTTGACTGCTGATTTTCCATGGAACCAGGTATCAACTTCTTTACTGAAGTCCAGTTGGATATATTTACTGAATTCCCTAATTTGGAAAACAGATTATAAAAAAAGTTATCACTGCTCATTTATTACAGATCCCTACCTGCCTTTTTTATTGTTCTTTCTCTTCCCTCTCCTTGACTTCATTTTTAAAATAATATTTTGTCTTTCAAAGCTAATTTTAAGCCTTATAACCTAATAATATTTACTTAATTTCTCGTACATGACTTTATCTTCCTCCTCCTCTTATATGAACTTTACAGTTCCTGAGTCATATGCTACTAGTTTTGACAGATCGAGGAAAGTGCATTATTAATTGCAGAATGTAATAGGTAAGTTGTTTCAAATGCTGTAAGAAAATAGCTTCTCTGTACTGAGTTAATTTTAGTACAGAAAACTGGACTGCAATTTATTTTGCTGCTGTCTCCAATCTATTAGCTTCCTGTATTTACTTTTATAGTATGTTTATTTTCCCTTCTGAAAAAAATCCCCAAACCACAAAACTCACACACAGTTAAAACAAGAGTGGTACATCTTACTTTTTCCTGGTTTAGTACTATCTATTGATTATCTATAATCTTTGCTCTGCCCTTATATGTGACCAACCTGACACAAATGGTACTGTCTTTCACATCTGTAGAGAATATCTACCTGTTGTTACCTTGTTACAATCTGACTTTTATATATATTCCCTTCCATCTTCTAAGGGCATGCAAACTGAATTTTCACCTACCATCTAAATGCTAAGACTAACAAAAAATCTCTTATGACCTGATGATAGGACAGTATAGATGGATGCTATAGATGAAAAGACAACAGATCCTACTCCATCAGTTTTAAACAAAATTGACAGATGGGCTGAGGTCTCTTAAATCTGTATTTGTTCTTCAAGTAGAAGCTGCCAATGTAAAGCTTATATTTGAACGTTGACTGAATAACATGCACTTTCAAATACTGAAATGTTCAAATCCACAGGTCACAGAATCATAGAATATGCTGAGTTGGAAAGGACCCACAAGAATCATGGAGTCTAACACCTGGCCCGACACAGCACCATCCCCTAAAATAACACCATGTGCCTGAAAGCATTGTCTGAATGCTTATTGATCTCTGTCAGGCTGATGCTTGGACCACTTCCCTGGGGAGCCTGATATTGCAAATCAGTCTTGGACTGTTGCTGGTATAAATGCAGAAGTCTCCTTTGCAGCTGTGTGTGACCAACTGAAAGGACTGATGTCTGGAGATATTTTGGGATGCAGGGAGAGGCAGGTTGGGCCTTGCCATGGTGAGGCAGTGAGCTGCCCTACACGTCCACCCCAGAGCCCATATCCCAGCCTGGCAGTGGCACCAGGCACACCAAAGGCAGTGGCCCATCACTTCAGCCCCCAGCCCAGCTCCTGAGAGGCCAAATGACTGAAAGTCCCGCTTGGGGTAGGGCCTGGGAAGGCCAAGGGGTATTTAAGGTTGAACAGGAGGCCATCGCATTTTCTGGACTCTATTTCTTCTCAGAGTTTCTGTCATTGTTGGAACCCAAGAGTTGGTAGCTGTATGTGTCCTTCTCTATATCGTTTCTGTCTTCTTATCTTTATTCTTCTAATTTCCTCCTCTTGGAATTCTTGAGTTTGAAATTGAATCGGTTTAAAGTTTGCTATGTTGAATGGGCCAAGTTAAAGCTTTAGGAAGTGTTTTACGTTGATTAACTGTTGCACTGAACCTTTTGCCCAAGGTCTCTGATTTTCTAAAGTTGCCAGTAAAGCCTTTTTTGGTTGCTTTGACCTCTTGAGGATGTGTTTTTGGCATTTCTCCTGTGCATCCAGCTCAGAGTACATGAACAACCACAAGCCCACCTTGTTGAGTGAGTTGTTTGGGGCCTTACACTGTAGTATGCACGGTATAAGAATGCAGTCTGGAATGAACTCTTAAACTTGAAGGTAATGGTAGACTGGAAAGGACCCAGAATTTAAAATCACCAGGTATTAAATGATACTCCTTTGCCTAGCATTACAATTTTTTTTTGTTTCTTTGGGAGATTCTTGGAATGGGTAGCCAGTTGGTACCAATGAAATAATGCTTTAAACGTGTGGAAGATTCAGCTACACACTCAAAGTATTCTTTGTGCATGTTAAGCAAGGCTTCAAAATAAGATGTATTTGGATCCTTAATATTTAAGTTAAATTTCTTTTATAAATATTTCATATTTTAAGAAACATCAATCACATAATTTGCAAAAACTAACACTAGAAAGAGTATTTTTTTCAAAGTACCCATTAATATAATATATGCTTCTGGAACAAGTATGCATTATTTTACACCTATTGCAATATTATTTCAAATTAGGAAATTGGTTCTCTTGCATTCATTAACTTGTTATAATTGATCTGATCATATTTTTTTTTGTCTCCAGTGTGCTTTATTTTCAATTGCTGAATGATTTGGGGATTTTTAAATATACCACAGTTTCTAGGCACATATATGACATTATATGAAAGAAACATCAATGATTGTGTGAAATTGGTGAAACTAAGCCCTCCAATCTGATTTGACTTTCAAGAAGAGAAACAGAGTCCAGATTAACCTGGATGAAAAAATGCATTTTTATAATTTTATACATAGAAATTTCTGACTAATTTACACATGAAATTACCTTGTATGTTTGCAAATGTACAGTTGTACATGTAGGTTAGTTATTTACCTTGTTAGCTGTTGGAATTGTATAGAATTATTAGGTCCTAAGTGTGTGCTTTTTGAACATTGGAACTGTGAATTCTCAAGAAAGAAAAGTATTCAGAGGGTGATTTCTGGACTAAATTAATTTTAATTTTTTTTTTAAAGCAGGAGGCAGGTGACCTTGGCTAGTTGTAGCCAAACTACATTCATTGTAGCTATCATTCTGCTCCTTATGTCTGCACAGGATAAGTAGATTTTATGTGGAAAAGGTTTCAGAAGGAAAATATTGCAAAATATGATCTAATGTGTTCAAACACTCAAAAGTAAAATTACTGTGTTTAAGTTTTGAATACTATTATTTACCTAGAAAAAATACTAGTATGTGTGGTGTTCTTCACTACAGTATAATTGAACAATTTGTGCTCCAAGATGTTATTGTCTGGATATTTATTAGTAAAGAAATTGAGTCTTGTAGGATTTTTGATTTCTGTTTTTTGAGCGCTTGTGTGTATTCCTGAAGACAGCATTTTTGGTGTATCCAGATAGAAAATCTGAAAACTATTTGACCACATGTTGCCCTCTGTATATTTTTTGTGCATTTGGAACATCTAGCAAGAAAAAGAAAAAAAGGTTATAGATGGTGTTATGGAGCAGTATCAGACACTTTGGGCATTAACAGCAAAATTCAATATAGGCTGTCTACAGACTGCATTACTTCTAGCCCTAGAGACTTTACTGGGAACAATAGGGATCATGGGAACTAATTTTTAAGTAGTCTGGTCTTGGTCAAAAGGATCCTTAAGGATTTTCTGAGGGATTTAAAAAGAGTTTAACAATAAGATTGGTTTAATAATTCCATTTCAGACTATAGGCAACTTATTTCTACCTTCCTTAGTATAAGGAGAACTGTATATGAAACATTTAAAGGAAAGTACTTTGCTTTAAATTTTGTTGGTGTATCTAACCAAGTACAGTTAACAAAAGACTTGTATTCAGAGATGCTATGGACTAGGCATTTCAAAAGAAAAAAGTATAATGAAATAACAGAAATTAGTAAAACTTACACATATTCAAATCCATAGGAGGAAAAAAAATCCCCAAACCCTGCAACAGGACTTTTGTCTCTTTGTATCTTTGAACAGTTTATCAGTTCAGAAGTCTCTGAGGAGCTATGGAACTCTTGTTAGATCATGTCCAGTAATGGAATTCATTGCAATTAAGCAAGTATGATATGTATATTTGGGATAAAAGAAGTGGAGAGTTGAAAAGGACCTTGAGGGATCATGTTATCTGTCTTTCTGGTCTTAAGTAGTATTAAGTATACATAGATCATCCCTGTTACTGTTAATTATTTTGTAATTTAAACACTTGCAGTAAAGAATTTATAACCTTTACAGGGCAGCCTTTACCCTTTTTGCTATAATTGCAGTAGTCTTTAATTTTTCACCTGTGGTCCCGCAATACAAAAAGTTTTCCACTTTCACTATAGAAAATCTCATTGTTCTTTATATTAAAGCAGTGTATATAGATGCAGTGTTTCCTCAGGATGCAAAATACTTTTTCTCCTATGCATTTGCTTAAATAATTAACTGCTACACCCACAATTGAAGGTATACTCCAAAAGACAGCTCCTTAGAATAAGTAGACCAGAACAGCTGTCATCATGTATAACATTGTTGTTGCTATATCCCGCAATGATAGCTGCCTGACATGATGATAAGGAGCACCACTGAGCTTTTGACTCCCTGTCTATTTTATCTACTCAGCATCTAGTTCCTTTTTGCAAGATTTCAGCCCGATCTGTACTTGCTTGTTTCCCATTCTTGCATTTGTTCTCACCTTTCCAAATATAGGTCTTTGCATTTATCTTTATTCAGTTTCATCTGACTGATTTTATGCCAGATCTAAAATTTGCAATTTTTTTTGCAGACTTCCATTCCAAGGCATGTACAATGCGCTTCAAGTCAGTAATATTACTGATTTTTTTTAACTGCACTTTCTATTCAATTCGGTTATATTAAAAAGTAATGTTTCCCGCTGATTAATACAGTAGACCTGTCACAAAGAAAGCTGTTTGGCATGATTCTTTTTTGTCCTGATTAATCCACATTTGCTATGCTTTTTGTAATTTCAGTAATTTTCTATTGGCATACAATTTGCTTGTAAACATTAATTCTAGCATTATTCTGGGGACTGAAATGTGGGATGACTGGTTTCCCTTCTTAAATATTTTATATTCCCTGTCTGTTTCTCTCCTCTTAGATTTTGGTGATGTTAATTCAGAAAATGAATTATTTAGTTTCTTAACTATCTTCCCTATATTTGTATGTGTGTGTGTGTATATACATATATATGTTTTAAAACGGAATGGAGAATAATTTTTTCACTCACAAGAGCTTAGCTTTAGTTGTTTTGTAATTGAGAAGTTTTTAATAAACATAACTTTTCAAAATAAGTAGTCTGAAATGATATATCCTGTTGGTAACAGAGCTATATCACTGGCACAGATAATTCTTTTCCCTCTTTCTTTTATAGTTTCTTATGCTTGAGTATGTGAGAATATAGTGGATGGCATACAAGGCCAGGTGTTAAATTTTGCCGTGAAAAATTAGGTATGTAATAAAATAACTGAAGGCCTGTGTTACATAAATTGTTGGTAGTAACAGATGATAAAAATGCCAGAATGAAGGCTTTCACCCCAGAAAGAAGGTCGAGGTAAGATATCCTACCCTGTGTCTTTGTGTTTTTTGATACTAGGATTCACCTTGTTCCTTACTTGATTTTGCTTTATTTTCTTTGGAATTCTGCTGTGGTTTTTTTTCACTTTGTTTGGGTTCTTTTTTTGTTTGTTTGTTTTTTAATTTTTTTTCCTTACTTTTTATCTTTAAAAACTTTAATTTTCTTTTTGAATTGCTGGGAAAGCTGACTAAGATCCTTCCCCTTGCCCATGAATCAATTGCTAGGTGCTTTTTTTAAATTGAATTTTCAAATTTCTATTAAAAACCACCAGACAGTATCAATCATTCCTTAAACTGTGCTTTGTAAAGCACAGCTCTGCATTGACTGACTGGTCCTCAGCTGGGTTGAGTATGTTCTGAGGGCCTAATTGTACCTACAGGGATACATTTTCCTCTGTAAACACTGTGTATTATACCCTGTTTCACTAAAATAGTGTGTGGCAGGACCGTTCTCATAATGACCACTTCCTGTGTTTCTACTTCAGGACTGCCCCTCTGCTTTTCTTCTGCTGGCATACCCACACTGGAAAGAGGCCTTCCAGAGAACATCTTCCTTCTGCAAGTTCTGCACACTTCTCTTTTGCCAGGGAAACTGTGGATAGTCTGTTCAAATTAAATTCAGGTCCAGGTCTGACATTAAACCCACCCTTCAAGACAACCTTATTCCACTGTTTGGTGGGTTGCCTAACACCCAATAAACCTCAATCTCTTTAATTTGCTTTAAGAACAAAGTGAGTCATTCTGTGACTAGGGAGGCAGATAACTGCCAAGGGCAATAATCATCCCAAGAGCACCTCTTAGGGTGTGAAATTGTAGGCAGCCAAATATATAGTTCATGCTGAGCAAACTTTTTGAATGCAGCAGCCGTTCTAGCCAGCTCCCACTGCCCTGCCAGCTAATTAGCGGTGAGAAGAGGTACCAGATGGAGCTGTTGTTAAGTTCCTCTTGGATGAAGCTACTCTTTTTAGAACTTACACCAGCCATTACCTGAGCATTGCAGTTATCCCTGGAATGTGGCTGCACTGATAGATAGCTGCTGGATCTGCAACATTCGGTTCATGTGGCGTCTGGCATGGTGAAACTTACATTTGGCTGGCAACAAGGAACAAAGAGAACAAATTGGCGATGACTCTAGAAATAAGGCAGCTTCTCTAGGCATGCAGCACTCCCCTGAGATAAAATACAATTTTTCTGGTGTCCCAACATCTGCTTGTAAAAGGAAATATGTTTTGATCTAGGGATAGTTTATTTCCTTCCTTTATTAAATGAACTCATAATCTCATTACAAAGCAAGCTGAGGGCTTTATCGGTGCTGCCAAAATGTAATGAATGACTGACTTAGCTGGGGAGATGTTTCTGTGGTTGAAACTGAAATCAGAAAATAAAATGAAAGTCATTCCGTTCTACCTTGTCTTTAGAGGGCTCAGCACATATGGTATTCAGTTGCCTACTTGGTGGAGTAAATGGCCTGGGCACAGATCTTCTCCAGGTCATCTACATCCAAGTGGTTATACTGAGAAAATGAAGAACAAAAGAATATTTCTGGTGAATAACACTATTGGTAAAGTCTGTTCTGAGGTCTATTTCCTGTTCTATTCTAATTATGTATTATATTATAATTACATATAATATTTGAATTATAGACCATATTATCTACTTACATCTATATTTTGTACATATATTTTGCATTCTATTTTTCTAATTTATCAATATTTTGTGTTTAATGTAAATAACTAATTCTCTCAGCACTTACGCATGTTTAAGAAAATACCATCACCATTTGACCATTTCAAGATGCAATCTTATTCATATTTACTTATATTAGACTCTAGAAAAATGACTTCTATTGACAGAAAGGTATCTCTGCTGCTTTCATTTGCATCTGCAAATTAGGAGCACCACATGTGCAATACACATCCAAGGCATTATTTTCTAGAAGCATTCAAGAGGAAATTGGATGGAACAAACCATATAAAATTAAATGTCCTAGCATACCATATCTGGAATCTGAAAAAAAAAGTCTGGTTGCTATCTACTCAGAAAACTTGTAGATTTATTTTAACTCATTCATAAATTATTTTCCTGAGTTCTTGTGTCTAGACATAAGTTATTACTACACACTGCTTGGAAATATGAAGGATCATTAAAATGTAATGAAGATTTGTAAAAGTTCTACCAACTTACAAGTTTGCAGAAGAGCTTAATTTAGGTTTCATTTGCTCATCTTCCAACCAAAATTGAAATGTAATGATGGAGAAACCCTCAGGATTCTTGTTTTATCATGATATGCTTTGCTGCTTCCCTTATACACTGAACTATTTAAAACTAATTTATATGACTCTAGCAGGTTATCTGCAAATATGCAAATAGGGTAGACGGTTTAATATTTGCATGACAACCGTCTTCAGCTTGTAATTTTATATCAGATAATTTGTATCCCTTGCTCTAAACCTTACTGGCAAGAAAACAAATTGTATCACGAAGGAAAAATGCCAGGTTAACACCCACTGTTTTCAGCCAGCGCAGTACTCAGGGAAAAGTATGGTTAGCAGTCTATAAAAACTGGATTTTTCTGGGAAAGGGGGGATGCTGGGGATTAAAAAAAAAAAAAAAACCAAAAAAAAAACAAACCCCAAAAAACCACCTATATGCAAAAGGAATATAGAAGTAAATCTAATGCATGCGTTCAGAAACCATCACTGTACACAGTGTTCCTGGTAGAATACTGAGCAGCGTAACTGTTTAGAATTCAGCACACATTCTCTGAATACAAGGCAGAATGATGTACACATGGTAAATGAATGCAAAGAGCTGAGAAGAATTGTAAATGTGGTTTGGTTGACTATAACTCCTGAGAAGTGTGTCGAAAGAGAAAAGCTGATCTTTTATATTCTGCGTAACTGAACAGCCGGTGAGCCTGTCTTCTCTGCACTTCTTTATGTGCAGCAGCCTTTTTTGTTTGGAATACTGATTGGTGCCGGTAGAAATGGGAAGAATGGGATACCTTCCCACTCATGTTGAGATATATGTAAAGATGAATCATATCCAGAAAATGTAACATTAGTTTCGGCAACAAAGCAAGAAAATCACACCCATATTTCTGCATGTAAAGCCATTTTTATTGTGATATGTGGTGAAACATAAAATACCATGACATTTTTTCATGGGAAGAGAAGTGCAATGAGAGAAGAGTAGGACCAGAGGCACTTTCCTGTGGGTGGGTTTCTGTATACATACACAGATAAACACTCACATATATATAGATATGTACATATTGACACACATACAGTGAAATACCTGTAAGAATTGTTAAATAATTAAATGACAATATCTCATGTAATGGCACTTACTTGTTTAATTGACATGGCAATTGCTATTGTCTGTATATTGTATCCAGCTGTATGAAGATGCAATGTTGAAGGAAGAAAATATTTCTTTATTATTGTCTTTTCTTACTTTGTAGAGCTTATTATTTCAACCTTTGATGAAGTCTAGGGTATAGATGATTTAATTTTATGTGGCTCTCCAGAAACTATTTCATTTATGTAGCATAGATATGGAATATCAAACATCTATTAGTATTGTCTATAGCTTATATATACATTTGGTAAACAAGACAAAAAATGCCCTCCAAATGAATGATGAATATTACAGTTAGCTTTGAAACTGTTGGAGCTTATTTTCATTGTTGGGTGTGGTTAGTACTTTGCTTTTGCTTTAACCCATGTAAAGGTGCAGACAAACTCTCACTGTGAAGGCAGGCTGGACAAATCTATGATTTGAAAGTGGAGCTGCACAGCTGTATTGCTGTGGCCACAGCCTTAAAATAGTCCCAATGATAGAAAAAGGCAAAGCAATACATAAATTTTATGCATCCCTGATGGCAAATTCACATTGGAGTTCGTTCTCAGATCAAGTGTTGAGGTGTTTGTAGTTGACATTTTCTGCAACTCCCTGGCTTTTTCTTTCAAACTATCTTTTTAAAGCATCATATGCTGCAGTTCATCTGATTTCTGTGAGTATGAAGTGCGAGTAAGTCACTTTGTGCATGCCAAATGTTTTTTGGAGAGCTAGTTATAAGGTCATGCTGTGAAGAGTCTTCTAGTTTACTGTGAGGAGCAAAAGCCCAATAAAGGAAGCTCATGATAAGGAGATGAAGTAAAGAGAAATATTACTCAATATAAGCCAGCTGTGTGGAATATGACAGCTGATAGCAGGCACAATGGTAAACAAGCAATGTTATTTCATATGTTCAATGTCCTGGTAAATGGAGGCATGGAAGGATATGTTGTGACAGAAAAAAAAGATAAAGAGAAATAATAAACAGCACCAGACTGTTGTTTTCTTGTAAATGGCATTTCTTTCAATTTCTAAAGAATACAATAAGTGCCAAAATGTTACTGTATTTGAATATCTGTTGAAATGTTTGGTTGGCAATTTAGCACTAGGTTTTTTGAAATCAACACAAGCATAAAGTACTTTCAAAAAACAGCTAAAGAAAATCACCTTTATTTTCAGGGCAGTAGATATATACTTACTGAGATGATTATACCAGTTCATACCACTGTCTCTTGAAGATATATACGTGAGGGTTCACATCCTATGAATGTGTCTGTGACTCAGTAGATTAAAAAAGTAATTGAGATTGACTGTTCGTTCAACTGAGTCATAACAACCCCAAGAAAGCTATTTAAAGCTACATTAAATTTACCTGATATCTCATATTTCAAGTGAGATAAGTGGAAATGGTGTAAAGCACTTGAGTAAAGTTTCAGTAGCTGATGATTATGGCAGTGAAGTCATGAAAGTATTGGCATCAACGGTGATAAGTTAGACACATAAATAATCCTGGGACTTAGTTTACTTTTACTGATACTGTGATGCTAGAAATAGGAATTTTATACTATAGATACCCAATTATGGTTCTACATGAACTGAATATAGCCTTCCTTTTCTCCTTAAAGTCCATTTACCATTCAAGAAATTCTGATTTAATTACTGCTGCATAGCATCACAAAACTATGTATGGAAAAAGTATTAAAAAATGCCAAACACAGCAAAATCCATGTAAGAAGGCAAGAATGAAACAGATGCAAACCTTAGGGTTTAGCTTTATTTTTTATTTCAGTACATTCCCTTCATGTCCTTCATTTTACCATGATGAAGTTTCAAGCATGTTAATAGAAAGAAAAATGCAGTGTGTTTAACTCTAAACTCCTTTATTTCTAGATTTTGATAGAATAAGCAAAGGTTATTTATCTAATATGATCTTGTTGGGGGTATATTGGAAGGTTTCTATTGACTCATTTGAAAAAAAAATTAGAAAAAGAAACCACAAAAATTTAAAGAAAATATTTAGAAAAAGATCATTTGAACCAAAGTTAAGAAAGGCTTAAGCCTTTCTACAGAAGAAATAGCAGATCTAATATGATTGATGCCATGTTGATAAATGTCAATTAGAGAACATCAGTGTGACAATTACAGCAATTCCAAAAGTTAAACAGTTGGAAAATAATTTCATCCAGTCCTTGACCAGATCTTGTTTTAAGAAACACATAGTCCATCTCCTCCTAGTAAGGCGGAGTTTTTCTTAAGGAAAATATAATAGCTGAAATAGATAATTCTTCCTTTAAAATAGCATACCAGACTTTCTGTTTTCTTAGTTTGTGATATTTGAAAATGAATGAAAAATCTTCCTATACTTCACTGAGCAATTTTCATGAAATGTTCTTTTTCTACTGAGAAAGTAACACTTCTTATCTGTCACCGGTATACGAGAAAAGTTGTACAAAAAGTGCATCAACTTCTTTTTTCTCTTGGTTATGAATCAGTACATTTCTGTGTTCTTAGAGAAACGCCAAATATTATCTTCTCAGAATGCTTCAAATCAAGGCATGTATAATTTCCACAGTCTTTTTGCATAATTTTTTCACAAGGTTATTTTCTTGTTTCATTACTCTTCACTTCTCCTCTTGCTTCAAGGATCTTTTGGCAAATACAACTCAAGGAGCTCTTAAATATTTCTACGGTGCTCCAATCCTGCCTGTTCTTGTGCTTGGAAACCCAAGTTGAATATAAAATATGGGTGTTTAGATGTGGTCAGATACATAAATACCAGTTAGTCTGCTCTCTTCTTACCCTACAGGACACCTCATGCTTTTAAGAAAACATTAATTTTGGGACAGATATATACCTAAGATTTAACTTCTTCTCTTTCTTTAGGAATTATGGCAGAAAAAAAATGGAACGAGGAACTGTAATATTTGCCTCTGCTCAGCACATTAGGCAGTAAATCTACAATTTTTTTTTCTAGCTCTAAGAACTACCTCTTAAAATATATTTATTTTTCTTACAGTGGGGGCATTTATTTACTTGATAAATACTTTTTGACTTCAAAAACATAAAAATGAAATGATAAAAGAGATACTTAATTTTTAAAAATAGTGAAATTCAGACAAACCATATTTTAAAATAATTTTCCTACTATTCTGATTTACACTAGCTGAATAAGTTGTTCTTTAATTCTTTGTAAAAATCTTGAATTTATTTTAGGTTTCCATTGCCAAATAAAGGAGCAAATATTATATGAACATACGCTAATCCCAGCTAAATATTTGCTACTGGATTTTCACAAACAAACTACTGTCAATGTCTAGAGAACAAAAAAACTTAAATTAGTCAAAGACAACTCCAAATCTGATTTTCTGAATTATCATCTTTAGGTACTGTATTAAATGTTTAGTTGTACCTGTAATTTCTTGGCCTTCATAGTTGACATGTTTGTTGATTCTGTATCTTCTTCTGTGCTCCATTCTGTTTTGAACTTTTTTTGATAGTGAGAAGCCTTTAGGATTTTGTTAATTGTAATACACCTTTCTCACAAAATCTGCTTTGCTTAGGTTTTCCTTTTCTACAAAGTAGAGATCTATTGAAGAGATATTAAGGAAATAACCACAAAAAGGTCTAAATTAAACTAGGTATATTTTAGTCTTAAATCCTAGGCCTGACATCAAACTGAAACCCATTTCAGAATGGAACTGAAATGCAACAGAAATTTTTAAGAGTTAGGCTGTTTTATCTTTTTGGATGTTGCAAATATAGGTCAGTAGGAACATAATGTTATATAACAAACTTTGTAAAACAAACAAACAAAAAGTAAAGGGAACAGTCCTGGTTCCATCCAGAACAGAGTCAATTTTACAGCAGCTATGAAGAGGCAGAGTGTGGCCAAGAAGTTGTTCTATACCATCTCAGGTCAATTGCCAGGGGTGGGGGTAAGGGACACTCACTTCTGAGAGTAAGGATGCTCTTTACCGGTGGGAGAAAGCATGGTAGTTGGAATTGCTGCACATTTTCCATTTAAATTTTTTCATTGTCTTAAACATTCTGTTATTGTAACACCACTGTGTTTAGAGACACATAAGAGTAATTCTCCTCAGTGCATTCAGCGAGGTAAAAAGAGACTGTGGTTGTGCAAAGTCATCTGTAACACAGGCAATCCATTCAATAAAGTTCAAGATGTTGAGGGCCAAGTAATCTCTTTTTTGGAGGTAAGAGGCAAAGATCATTAGGATTCCCATTTTTTGACAGCACTAGGTAGGTCTGGGGCAAAACACACTGCTCTATCTGAAGTTTTGGGAAGAGTTAAACTAATGTGACTCCCCTGAGGACCTTTTCTACAAACAGAGTGGTGTCGTCATTTGACTTGACTGCCAAACAATTTTTGCCAATTTCCACATCTGAGGTCTTGACCAAAACAGAAACAAAGGCAAAACAATCTATGAATCAAAAAGATAGATTTATTCACACCTACACTAAGGAAAAGGAAGAGAAAAAAACCCATGAAAATGTTACAAAGCACTTTTCCCTCCCTCACATAACAACAACTCCAATTCAACTACATGTCCAGTGTCCCATCCCCCTGCGGCCTGCCCGATGCCACGCGGGATTTCTCTCAGTCTTTGGGAATGTTTCAAAGTGCCCGTCTAGCCTTCAGTGAAAATTTACTCAGTCCACATTGTTGCTAGACAAAGCACTTTCCCAAAACCACCAAGGAAAAGAAAAGTCCACTTTCCATGAAGTCTTCATTCCTCATCTCATCTTCTTCATCTTAGCACTTGTTGAAGGGGGAGAAAAGGGTCTACCACGTGTTTTCAGTTTGCAGCTTTCCATGATGTCACAATGCTGTGGGAGTGAGGAACTGGAGGCTCTCAGCCTCTCCTCACCCTGCTCCATCTTCCCTTCTTAGCCTCCTCCGGAGTGACCAGGGGGAGAGGGAACTCTCTCACTGCCGCGGCCCCTCGCAGCTACCATTCTTGGCCCGACCCACGCAGCCGGTGCCCCTGCAACTCATCCCGCCACCCTGCAGGATTGGTGGCTTCTCGCTTTGCCTTTGCCGCCACCGCGCATGCGTTCAAACACTCGCCTTTCCGCTCTCCTGCGGAGCTCGGAGCCCCGCGCGTGCCCACGCCTCTGCCACCGACGCTGCGCGCCCGCGCCACTCCCGGCTCCGCCGCGCATGCACGGGCTGTCCCGGCCGTCCGCCATTCCGAGCTGCCAGGCAGCGCACACCCGCCACGCCCGCTGCCGCCGCTCCGCATCCTGGCTCTCTCTCTCCTGACGCCCTTCCTCCACTCCGCTCCGACCAGAGCCGCCGCGCTGCTGCGGCCCCGCGCCGCTGCGCAGTGGGTGCGCACACCGCACCCACCGCCGCCACCACCGCCGGCCACAGCAGAAGCGCCGCCGTGGACCCGCTGCTGCCGCTCCGACCAGAGCCACCGCGCACCAACCCTTGGCTTTGCAGCAGCCCCAAACGGAGCACTGCCGCCACCGATCTCAGCCCGGCTGCTGGTCCGGGCGGACCCGGGCAGGGACCGAGCCTGGCCTGGCTGCCCCGCAGCTGAGTCCCCCACCATTCCCTTTCCTCCTTGCCCCCCCACCGCTGCTAACCAGCGGGCTGTGGCGGGGGAAGGGAAGGGGGCCCCTCCTGCCCTTCGGGCCCCAGGCCCCCACGGTCCCAGCCGCAGGGTGCCCAGGTGTTACCTCTACCGGCCGGAAGGCAGAAAAGGGACAGAACCTCCTGCCAAGGCTCTTTTAAACTCCCTCTGCCAGTGGGGTGTGGTCACAATACGTATTAAAAACTTCCTGTGGGAAAGAACTATCTTTCCAAACTAAGTAAAACCACCACAAGTGGGCAGGCTAAAGTCTTCACTGGAAAGTACAGTTACAGACACTTTTAGAGGGATCGTGTAATGGTATGGAAAGATTTACATTTTTAAATGGCACGGAAAGATGCTGTTGATTATATTTTGTCCAGTTGCCTCCAGTTGTTCTCCCCTCCAACTTGCATTTAATTGTTGTTGTTGTTGCTGTTGTTTTTGTGTTTGGCATTGTTGTTGTTGGTGGTGGTGTTTTTATTTTTATGAAAAAGTGTACTTGTTAAAATTTAACATCTGTTAACGAAGTGAGATTTGTTAATTGTCCCTCAAATGTTTTCCACAGAAAACATTAAGATCTGAGACTGAGGATTACACTGAGGTGGATTACAGCCCTGTGATTTGGAAAGTTGGCGTTCTCACGTTAAATATGCTATGAAATTTGAAACTGTGGCCGGAGAGTATGAGTGTATTCATGAATGTTCAATTATGTTTATATGATTATTAAAAGCTTAAGGGAGTGTGGGACAGGATGTGCTTTAGAGTAAAGCTTGAGTGTGGCAAGAATGTGTGGTTATGTTTTCTGCAGAGGAACATATGAATGGAGCTTATAGATTTTCTAAGGCAATAATGGCTGGGAAATACCTCATTCAGGTGAGCCATGGCATACTGCAATTTAAACCCTTTCTATGAAAAAGCTGGTTTGCTGTGTTTGCTCAACCTGTCTCTTGGTGCAGAAAACCATCAGCAAAGTTAATTTAAGCAATATTAACATTACTCTCCACAGCCTTACTTTTCAACTATACTGACAGATGTTTTTCATGCATTGTCTGGACAACACTGTACCCCTGATAGAAAGATGTTTTAATTTTATTTTTTACCTCTTAAACTTAAATTGTTGTATAAGTACGCTCAGATTTGTTTTGACACTCTTTAGAATAAATATCATATTTATTGACAATATGAAATATTGTCAAGGGAGAATTCGGGAGAGGGTTGTTTGTTCGTTTGTGGTTTGGGTTGTTTGTTTTTATTTTTTATTTTATTTTTTCCTTCTTTCCAGCTAAATGAGTTTAAAACTTAGATGTGTATGAAAACTATTGAATTATGTCTTTAGGAATACTTGCACTTCGTTCACTATGCTTTTCATGCATTTTCATGCATGTGTTACATGTCTCAAAGGAGTTAATAATAAAACATAAACCATCAAATTCCAAACAATATGCCATAAAGAACACAAACATACAAAATCTATAGTCCTAAATGTTTATGCATGTGTATGTGTCCTAGGGTGACTTTATGATGCTTGTATCCCCAAACTGTCTGCGCTGTTTGTGTTGGATATTATGTCCTGTACCTTTAAGGCCAGAGCAAAGAGGGAAGGAGAGCGCAGTTTATGTTTGGAGGAACTGCTCTGACTCCTACACATTCCTTTTTTCCCTGCTCGGACAGTGTTGTCTTCAGACAGACGGACAGAGAGGTTTTTTTCCTTTTTTCCTTTTTCATTGGTTTTTGGCTAGCTGAAGCAGAGAAGGTCCCTGGACAGATTCTTTGCCTTTTTCTTGGGACTGTTTAAACCTGTCCTGGACTGCAAAGCCCAGAGAGGCACCGGGAGTTCGCAGCTGCGGCCCAGCGGGGCCTGGATGGCCTGAGAGAGACTGAGAGAGAGCCGGGCACACCCACGGCAAGGACACTTTCATTCTGGCCATCCCTTTTGGAGCAGCGAGAGGTTTTGTTGTTTCACATTATTCAATTGTTGGTGCTTGTGGGCTTTTGTTTGTTAAATAAACAGTTTTGTCCACTTTTCTCAGAGGAATTTTATTCCTGAACCAGCTGAGGGGGGAGGGGCTGTTTTGGGCTTGCTTCCCAGAAGATCCTATTTGGAATTTTCCTCCCAAATTTGCCCTAAACCAGGACAGTATGGTTCATTGGGAACCTGCAGCAAAACAACCAGAAACCAAACCACAAAACTTGCCCAAGATCCCAACTGTTTTATTTTTGCTTATACTAAATGTTAATCAGTTCTGTTGAAAAGGATCAAGACCAACAAAATCATGAGGAAAAATAAAAAAGACCCCTACAAAGGATAAATTATTTTTTGTTGATATTTTAGCCATAAGTCTTTTGAAATTAAAAGCATGAGAAAATACATCAAACAGAAAGTCATTACAGAAATAAATACCATAGATATAAACACAATGTATAGATTTTATTTGGGGGTCCAAGAACTAGCATTTAAGTTATAATATTTTTCCTGATAAATGTAATTTAAGAAAAATTGTGCAAATGTGAATGTAGTACATTATACATTTTAGACACTGAATAACAGTAAACTTTTTCATTTGGTAAAATGAAAATAAAATGCAGTTAAATTATATTTTTAATTTATGATTTCCCCATGGCATGATCAGAGAAACTCTCAAGAATCCGGAACATTATGTTACCATGATAAAATAGGCATTGCAAAAATTATTTCTACAAGTATGTTATTTTTTCTGATTTACTTCTGTCAACAAGAGGTGAATTAACTTTTTCTGACCTTGGAATCGATATTCAGTGTTTTATGCTAGATTCATCCATGTCCTATGAGACTTACTGACAAGTATACCTATAAGAGAAGTTCTCTCGATGGTTAGATGATATACTTCAGGAGACGGGGGTTGCTCATGGAACACATGCTTTATTCTCAGGGGTCGTGGGTGCCAGCGTTTGCCATTAGTTGCCAGCCCAACTGCTGGCGTGGTTCTAAGAGGGTTCCAAGAGAGTTCTAAGAGAGCGAATTTCCTGTTACAGTCTATTTTATCCTATTCTGTGTTGAATATTCTATTTACAGTAACTAACTGGTGTGAGACACAAATCTTATAGAATTTACATACAGCCTATGAGAACTACTAGATTTGAATAAGGCACTACCTTCTTATGCTAATTTCTATAATCCCTTCTTCCTGCTATCCTGCAGACTCCTCTTCTGCCTGGTCACTGGTATTGCTTAACATCCTGTCCCTAGACTAGCATCCCTTCCCATATCAAAAGTGACCGTAATTTCTATCTCATTCACTAACCCAATGTTCTCTGAACCTCCTGCTAAACAATCATATTTATAAGGTTTCCCTGTATCACCTTCCCCAACATATACCTGCATGGTACACTTGCCTAGGTCCAGTAACCCTTCCGTACTGAAAGACAAACACAGGAAATAGATTCTTCTCAAGTCAGTTGTTTACTGCAACATAAGCACAGAGGATTAATTGCAAAAATGGAACATGAATGCAAGCTAGAGTGCAACTAAGAATTGAGCTGGATGTGTTTTGATCCAGCTGAATGGACTAGATTAAGATCTGTTAGAGGGAAGTTCATGAATACATCAGTCAGTGAGGTAAAATCTCAAAACCATGGCTAGTGCAACTAAAGCAATACTATAAACACTATTACAAAAACTTTTTACATTTATTTATTAATATCTGCACTCTTTAGATATACTAACTCTGTCAGTGTGTCTTCAGGTATTTTATAAATTACTTATTTTTACCCCATTGACAAGCATTTTATTTCAATTTTTCTTCAATTTGGTCTTAAAATATTTTTAATGTCTCTGCTTCGTGTATTTTGTAGATATTTAGTCTCTGAGTAGTCTGGACCAACATACCTGCAGTATCATTTTCTGAGCTGACTTTCTTTGTTGTCTTGTTTAGCACTGTGCATTTTTCACCCTTTAATTTTATTCCCTGTGCACCAGGACCACTCTCCCAGATTTTTTCTCATTCAGTATACTGCTATTTGCATTACTTCTTTGAGATTATTATCATTCTCCATTCATTTCTGGCTGTTTATAAGAAAAAAACACTACAGGGCTTTATTTTCTCTGCCGTGCATGCACAGAAGTCCCATTATTGTTAATGGAAGTTTCATGTGTCCGTTAAATTGTAGAATCAGTACAAAAAGAAGAGAACTGTAATTGGCCTATCTCTTTTGCAACACAGAAGCCTTTAGCTCATTATCTCTAAACTGAACCAAATCAGTATTTTAATGTCTACAGACTAACTTTAAATATCACTACTGATAGTAATTTTGCTGTCTGTGTTGGCAGGTTTTTTTTACTGTTCATGGGAGAAAGTGAGGAACAGCAACAAGGTGTTTAAAATGAGCTTTACATCCAGTTTGGGAGGTTTGAGGGTGTGCCATATGTAATACATTGTGTATAAGGTCTCAGAGATCTGAAAGAAAATTTTTTTGCATGCTAGAAATCACTGGGTCATGCATAGTGCTGATAAAAAGGATACTACATGCTCTTCAAGACTGCTTGAATATTCTTTGTTTTTATTCAGTTTTCTGAAATAATTGTCTTTGTTGCAAGTTCCTAAATGTAAAAGAGTTGTACATGTTGCAAATAATCAGCGGTGAATATTGTGAATTATTTTTTTACAAGTACAGAACACTAGCACAAACCTTAATTTTAGCAGATATTGGTTGTTTAACTATGTTTTAAGTAGGATGAGTAATATAAAGTTATAATACTGTGATTTATTGTGTTGTTTTCTTAGCTTTGAATGCTTAGCATGAGTAGATGAATTTGCTGAAATCTTAGGCCCCAAGCTGTGAACATACACTTAGATGTGTTTTCAGCTGGAAGAGAGTTTTCTTAGTAATTTTCCTGGTAGCTGGTGCAGTCCTGTGTTTTGTCTTTAGTATAACCAGAATACTGATAACACATTGATATTGTTGTTGTTGAGAAGTAATATTTAACTTAAGTCTAGGAGTGAAGCAGCAAGCAAGTACACTTTAAGTCCAAACCAGAAGACAAGGACACTAGAGCCGTCAGCTGAATTTGCAACTTGTAAGAACAGTTAACATGTACAAAGAAAAAGGTTGCAATAAGGTGCTAGAATATCCAGCCTAAAAATCACCAGTGGGCCAAGAGGCTCTGGAAAGGCATGTTGAGAGCACATGAGGGGAACATATAATTGCAAAGTATAATTTCTTTGTTTGAAATCCCTCCCCAGAGGTATTAATTTCAAGCTGACCTGCTACTGTACCACACTATTGAATTATTCACTTTTATAAATCAAATGGCTGAGACTCTGCTATATGGAAACATAGGACTGAGCCTGAAAAAGAAGAAAGAGCTTCTGAGAGTGAGTGTGTGTAAGAGAGGAGTTGAGAGGAGCACCCTTCTGCTCACTGGAGCAATCTACTGCAAAAGATCTGTGGTGCAAGAGGTTAAACTCTCTGTTGGTGAGTGTGTGAGTCGTTGAGAGGTGTGAGAATGCACAGGCAGTGGCTTCTCCATTAGGATTTGGCTATTCTACTTTGACACCAGTGAAGTAGGCATAGCATAAATAAAAACATGAAACAGAGTCTTGGATATTGTAATGTTCTCTGACGGTATATTAAGTACTGAGCTGTACTAGCTACTTACGTTTTATATTTGGCTTTCAGAGAAGGGTGTATAAAATAATTAAATGGGACAATTCAAAAAAGCCAGGTAATTCACCTTCTGCACAGAGAGACAGCAACTTTTCTGTTTTAAAGTATATAGAATTCATGAAATTATCATGTAGCATCACTTGTGGATTTGTTGACTCTCTTTGGGGTCAAGAACCTTGCAGAGGGATCTGAATATATTGGAGCATTGGGCAATAATCAGTGGCATGAAATTTAACAAGAATACAGATTCTGCCCCTGGGATGCAGTAAAGTTGGGCACAAGTGTAAGCTGGGAGAGGAGTGTGTGCAGAGCAGCCCTGCAGAAAGGGGTCTGGGGGTGCTGGTCAGCAGCAGCTCAGGGTGAGTCAGCAGTGTGTGCCCGGGCAGCCAGGAGGGCAAACCCCATCCCGGGCTGCATCAGACACAGCAGCACCGGCTGGGATTGGGATCATCCCGCTGGATTCAGCCGTGCTGCGGCCTCACCCTGAGTCCTGTGCTGGGCCCCACTGCTTGGGAAGGGTGGGAAGGTCCTGGAATGGTCCAGAGGAGGACAACAGAGCTGGTGGAAGGGCTGGAAGGCACATCCTGTGAGGAGCGGCTGAGGGCTCTGGGTTTGTCTGGTTTGGAGACAAGGAGGCTCAGGGGTGACCTCATTGCCCTATAGAGCTGCCTGAGGGGGGGACCTGGAGAGGGAAGTGCTGATCTCCCTGGGATCTAATGACAACACACAACAGAATGGTTCAAAGCTGCATCAGGGGAAGTTCAGACTGGACATCGGAAAACATTTCTTTTCCTCAAGGGTAGTCAAACACCTGCACAGGCTTTTTATAGAGCTTGTTGGTGTCTTGTGCCTGTCAGTGCCTTCAAAGGAGGCCTGTGGACCATGTACTTAATGCCAAACTTTAACTTTTGGTCAGCACTGAATTGGCCGAGAAATTGGAGTAGGTGATCATCCTAGTCCCTGCCAGCTGAAGTATTTTATTCTATCCATCAATTGTGGAAATGGTCTTCTGTCACCTTTACAAAATATTAAGAAATATTTCTTGAACTAGATATGCACAATTATTAATATATGGTAATATATTTGATTTATATACTTGAAGTGTTGGATGACTATGAGTCAGAACCTGTCTTTGAGGGTATCATCTGTGACCTTATGTCTAATAAATTAGACATAATATAGGATAATCTGTGTATGTGAGATATATAAACCTATAATATGCATTAACTCTCTCCTTCTGTTTCTAGACATTCCTTGTATTTCATGAAGACTTTCTGTTTGCAGAAGAGTTCTACCTCCTCACTTGCCATAGACCAAGCAATTGCATAGGTGCCACCTGAAGCCAAACAACATCTAGAAAGTAATTTATTCCAAGTCTCCAATAAGGTTTAGAGTGAAAAGTGTTCTCAGTGAATGTCTGAATATGGTCTTGCACAATTAATGTTTTGTTTTGTTTTAAGGTGTGGTGTTGACTTGTTCATCTTTAATTTAACAGTACTTAAGAGCAGTTTCTAATACCGAGTGATTTCTGTGCCTGAGTTCTCCAAAAGTGCTACATCCTCTAGGTTAAAGGTTGGAAAAGTGTCTAATGTGCACATAAATGCTATCCCCTTTTCCTGAAATGTGCATAATATTTTTCATCAGAAAGACAGCCAGCATCTTTCTCCAGGAATTACCTATATCTCTTCTGTAATTTAGTACTGAGACTTTAATCCAAGAAGGGTATAATCAGGTTTCTGGATCCTGCTTTAAAAATTCATCTGAAATTTAGATTTAACAGTATTTTTGGAAGTATATCAATATTTACTGAAACAAGAAACGCACTTAGAAGAAATCTTCTAATCAAAATAATGTTGATTTTTTTTTCTGGAATATATTTTGTAGGCTAGACAGTGAGAAGTTTCTTTATTGCTGTTTCGTTTGAACCTTCCTCTTGTCTCCTGAAGAAATAATAAGGTGAATACTTTATTATACTATTTTTTTAAAAAAAGGGCATTAGTGTCTTACAAGAACATACTGAGCCTTCCTGCTCTGACTCTTTCAAACATTAGCTGTATGTGTCTGCTCTTAAAGGGGAAAAATTAAAAGAAAAGTAGAAAAGCCAAGGTCTAACATGTATGAAACAGCTTGCCTGGAGGTAATATGAGACAAAATGTAAATTTAGAGCTTTCATGCTATTAATTATATAGAGCTTCAATGCAGTAGATTTGTGTTTTGTTTTCTGTGATAAAACAATGACTTTTCTCTGTTCTGGATTGGAGATTCAAGCATTTGACTGTGCTTTGGGATATGGGCTAGGGAACATGGGCTCTGTCAGTTCAACTCAATTCAGCCCTAAAATATAGCCTAGAGAGTGTCATCTAGCCCTCAGAGTTGTTGAGTCTAAAAATTGTAAGGAGAAAATAAACTACTTTGATACGTTTATGATACGTTTTGCCATCATTGATTTACCTTTGTTTTTGATAAACTAAGATATAACAGAGCTGGTAATCATATTGCATATCCCATGTGAGAAAATACATATTTTTAAAAAAATAAGTAAAATTAATGCTCATAAAGAATTTTTCAATTCTAACTCATGTTATACGTTACTCCATTTCCCTTATTCCTTTTCTTTAGAGTTGCCTTCCCTGAATTATCCCTGAAAAATGAAATAAATTTTCCCAAAGGTTGTGGAATATTACTAATGAAAAGTTATGTTTACACCCTGACTACCTAGTCACGTTGTTCTAGTTCTGTTTTGTTCTCTTTTGATATTAGTATTTATGCAAAATTTGCTACAAATAATATTCATAGTGTGCTTACTTACATTTAGAATCCTCAAACTTGCTATTATAATTGATGATGAATAGTAACTAATGGATGCTATGTGTTTATTACCTCAAATTATATATATAATGTTAATTTTTCATTTTAGAATTTAATGCATGGAGAATTATTTAAAAGCACTTCTGAGTTTTCTTAAGCAAGTAGGATTATATTGTTATTTGAATAAAACCTCTAAAATAGTTTCACAGAATTCTTTAGACAGTTACAATCATATATGGAGCCAATGGAGGAAAATATATGATTTTTACTGGACAAATAAATTTATGGATTATAACCCAGACTGCTGATTAAAAGTGCTCTTTGTGTAGAAAAATAGTTTTAAATTGTCTTCATTAATTTATAAATTGATTTTAATTTAGAAAAATGAAAGCCAAGGCAAACAGCAGCTGCCTTTAGAATGACAAAACCTAGTATTTCTGTGTAACAAGAAAAGCTTACAGTTCACTTAGGTGATGTGAGATGTCATACACATCAGTGTGATCTGAGGCTACAGATTACATAAGGAACTGCCATTCTCCTTCAGTGAGACTGAAATATACCTATTACACCAAAATAACAGTGGAAAACATAAAGAAGGAGAAGATACTGAAGGAGGAAGTAACCGCCACTGCAGAATGGAGGTGTAAAATGGTGTACTAGAGCCATCTTAGGGACAATATATTTGGCTCTCCTGGTATAGAAATGTAGGGCCATTCACAAAAAGAGTGTCAGTAGTTTACAGATTCAATTCTTGCCAAGAAAAGCATGACAAGTTTATTATGCAAAAATAAAAACCAAAACCGAAACTAAACAAATAAAACATTGCATGCAGTGATGGACGATAGACAATAATTGATTTAGAACTGTTGATTTTGTTGTGAAGTATTTCAGCTTTTATCCAATAGTCGTAGCATGGAGGAAAAACATAGAGGTCATAAACTGGACTGTAGAAAAGAGGATGGAGAAAAAAATCCATACCTTTCTTTCCTGTAAAACTAGAGCAGAGGGTCAAAAAAAATTCATAAGGTAAAATGACATGTTTTGTCTTCTCAGAAGTCTTGGCTTTCTATTAACTTGAGGAAAAAGACTCGTCACATGGAAAAGCAGATTTCCAAGGTTACTGCTGAAGAATAGTAAGGACTATGTAATTTCATTAGGGAACCAATTTTTTCATATTTAATTTCTACAAAAGTTTCAGTACTTACTAGTGTGAATGCTGATTAAATTTTAATCGAGTAGTTGTATGTTGGCCAGAGCCAAGTCCCTCTTTATTTATTTGATTTTGAAATTTAAACCTTAGGCAGTGCTGGTTACATAAATCGTAGAAACACAACAATGTCATTAGAGCTCTACAATTTTAAGCACAACTCCAAGCCTGAGCGTTCATCACTGAACGGTTACATGAGTAGGAGGAAGTGCATGCTGTACTGTGGCTTGAGTGATTCCACCTAGAGTGCAGACAATTACATGAAAAGTTCATGAATGGATAAAGACTGAGTTGTCAGCTGCATGAATAAAAATGAATTATTCATCCACCTTTGTAACAGAAATCTAGCTGACAACAGTGTTAGTCAAGACACTGAGAACACATTTGCAGATGCTATTTTGAAATCAGGACTGGAGGTTCCAAAAAAAAAGCATTGATTCTTCATGTACAAAAATATATATATATAGGACTCAGTTTAATTTAATGTCATGTCCTATCTACCTTTAATCTATGTAATTCTATTGTCTAAAAAATTAGACACTTACAAGCTTGAGATCTGATTTTATGCTGTATTTTCTACTGATAAATTGGTCAGGCAAAATATGGTTTAACATATATGCATGTTTTGCCTTTGGCATCAAGCTGTGTTGCAGTTCTCGTTGTTTGCCTTGATGTATATCACCTCCACATCTAGGTAAATAATGTGTTTTTTTAAAAACACATGTGCAGTTACTTTAGCTCCAGATAAAAACCTACAGGTTATACAATGGAAGAAGTCTTCAAGCTAATGCAGGAAACAGAACACAAGATGTCTGCTCAAAGTTTATAAAAATAAGGTCTTACAGGAGCATTCAGCTGCTTATAGCTCTTAAAGGTGACGGAAATTGTTGTGTTCACATCATGTTCTGTAAAGCACTGTATATTAAATGACTACACACAATAAGCAAAGACAAGGAGGAAGAATGGAGACATAGGGATATGGAATTGAAGGAAGTGATGAAAGAATAGGTAAAAACAAGGTGAGTGAACAAAGTGATAGAAGGCTCAGGTGTAACCCAGCAAAGCCTGCAGGGAGGGAGAGAAGGAGATGACCTTGGTGAACACATTTACTCATTTACCCACTGAAGGAAAGAATGGTTGGGACAGTGGAAAAGATCTAGGAGAGAGGACATCAACCCCTAACACTGGGTATACACAAGTTAGAAAAATTATTTTGTTAAATTCCATTATAAATTTAAGCCTACAAGCAATACCTGCAGGTTTGCTGCAGATAACAAAAACTGTGATTTAAACTCCTGTGTTGAGAAATAGTATAATATTTAGGTGGTAATGATTCAACAGTATAAAAGTTGTTCCATGAGACTTCTGTCTCTGATGGATCAGAGAGTTTTGACCTTGTAGAGGGATAATACACTACACTCTGATAAATTCATGGAGAAATAAGAGAAGATAGGAAAATATGTTCATGCAGTTATAAGTAATAAGTAATAAGAAAAAAAATGATTACTTGAAGGAATGTCAGATGTAAGGAAGGCACTTTTACAAAAAGAGATCTTATTTTACCTTTTGAATGGGGCATTATTGATTGCCCCATGTTTGAGATTTTTGGAGTTTTTTGGAAGTTTATTTTTGGTGCTGAAATACCTGTATTACAGTGCTTCTGAATTATTTCCTCTGAGAAGTGTTAATCTCAAAAAAAAAAAAAAAAAAAAGGAAAAAAAAAAAAAAAGCAATAGTCTCCTACAACACAGACAAGAGAAAAGTATGCTTTCACGACTGGAGATTAAATAGTTTGTCCATACTCTAATGAAATTGTTAAGGTGGTTGTATTCTTTCAGAGTTTTGAAATTCAGTGTTTCAGTAGTGGGGAAGTAATTATTAAACACAGGTGGATGATAATTCTATTTTGTTTACAGTGCCAAATAGCAAGTACTCCTTTTCCTGGTTTCAGTGGTCAAAGTTTTAAATTGTATTCATTCACTTGGTTGAAATTTTTTGCACACAGACACGTCCTTATCATGCACATCCCACAGCAGGAGCAGTAGAAGCCTGTAAGCAGGCACTGGCCAGGGCACACTTTTCCAGGGAATACTACATGAAAAGGTACAATGAGCACAGCTACATTAGATGTCAGCAGTATTCAAGAAAAAGAATGGCACAATTTTTTTGTAGTGAAGAAAGCCACAGTGGTCAGCCATAGCACACCTGTTTAGAGGAAATCTTTTACCTCAAAATTATAGTTCATTTAAGGAACATAGGCAAGGTTCAGAGGCAGAGGGAGATATAGGGACTATTTTCTACAGATCCTCAACAGTTACATGACTTGGGAACTTAGAGGAAAATATCATAACAAGGATATCTCAATTTCATTACTCACTTTGTTTCCCCATTCATTTCTTTTAACACATCCTGTGATGCTGTGACACTTAGAAATTGTATCTATAGCTGTTTTCTGGGAAAAAAAATACAGCACTGTAACTGCTAATTGACAAACTCTTCGGGGTTTTTTTCTTTACCAGATTTATCTTAACCCTCATGAAGAGTAAGAGACCCGACAGTTTTATTTTTACTTAATCATCATTTCCTATCTCTGTTGAGCACCAATTTTTCCATTGGTATTTCATTTTATAGTAGTTGTGTTTTAATGTTTTAAACTACCACTTTTCATGCAAAATAAATATATTATTTCCCCTTTGTAAATTTATCAGTTATTTATATATGCAGTTCTTGGCAAAGTCAGTTATTTGTTATAATTGATATACTAATAATTCGGAAATGACATAGATTTATAAATTATATGTTAGCAGCATAAAAACACCAAATAATGTTGGATCAGTAAAGTCTCCTAAAGTGTGTCATCACCATTATTACCCATTTTGACTGTTTATATTGTTATGGTTAAAAGATAGGATTGTTTTATGAGGCTGAAATCTAGGATCATGGTAATAGTTTTGTAAAATAGGCTTTTAGGATAGCAATTACTTTCTAATAGATGTAAAAGAAAAAGAAAAGCAAACAAAAACCCAGGACAACAAAATTGGTATTTTGTAGCTTTTTTATTCTGTTATTTGTTAGAAAATATATTTCAATACATGCTTCATGATTTAAAATAACCTGATATTGACTATCTAAGTTGTGTATGCTTATAGCGGGGAGAGAAGAGTTCAGAATAAAAATTACAGGAGCCTTTTAGATCCGTATAGAGCATGGGATGTTATAGCTATTTTTCAATTTTTTTTTCCATAAAACAAAGTTTTTAATACATTCTTTTTTTAAAGTCAGTGTTATAATTATCACAGTAACTAAGCAAATCTACAGACACTTCATACAGGAAATTTAGACATCGATAGAACCACGGTACCTGCCTCTTGCCTTGGTAGGTGCCTATGCAGTTAAGTTACTCCCCCTTGCAGGAGGACACACTGGTGGAACTTTCTCTCTTGCAGAGGGAGAGTGGCTTAGCTGCAGTGTGGAGCAGGTGCTGGGAGAGCAGGGGAATGAGACAAAGATCCTCTTCCACATCTCCTTTGAATCCAATACCCTCCTCCAGCCATGTGTAGCCTCAGAGCAAGGCAGCAAAACTGACTGGACCAGGGGGAGATGATGAATACCATGTCCCACAAGGCCACTGGC
>WAAE01015583.1:0-34046 GCA_013400495.1 Nicator chloris
TTCTTTTTTCTATTTAATGTTTCTAATAAAGTGTATTGTGAATCATCATAATCTCAGACCAAATTGCTCTTGAGTGAAGAAGGAAATGAGCAGGGTAAAACCTCCTGTCTCCTTGTGTGATTAGATGTATGCAAGCTGCAGCAGGAGGAATATGACTCAGTTATGACAATCATAATGAAGATTCTTTATTCAGGACATTGGAGACTGTCAAATCCCCTGCTTCTTCCTCTTATTAAACAAACTGTCCTCTCTGCTGTTACCATCCTAAGAACTCTTTATGCCCATGCATGTTGTGCAAAGCTCCAGAACAGAACTTTGTCAACAGTAAGTATGGCATTTTTTTAAATTAATTGTCCTGTTCCTTATAAATACCTCTGATCTTCAGCAGCAGTGAAAACTCAGTCTGTCTTCATTAATAATCACTTATCCCCCAATTATTTTCAAAAGCTCACATAATAGTTCCTATCACTTCTTTAGAAGATGCAAATCTCTTCTGGCATTCATTTTACTGTCAATACCAGCTTTGTAAATACCTATTTTGAATGCCATTATTCTTTTCAATTTGTTAACATTTTAAAGCTGTCCTGTTTATATGTGCTCAATTCAAAACTAATATAAAAAAATTGTTTTGCTTTCATAATGTAGCTCTGTTTGAAGATATGGATGTATCATTGAATGCCCCCAGAGTTCTAGTAAAATCTATAAATAACCCCTAAAGCAAACACTACATCTAATCACTACTTTTCTTCAGACTTGGTGCCATACAGATAGGAAATTCTAGCTGGAGTTGCATTACAATTATTGCTGTTTATTTGACTAAAGTGCCAGGGTTGGTAGGGTCAGATTTCAGTTGTATGATATGTGGAGAGAATCTCTAAGGAAATCTAGAGTTATTCTACTCAAATATGTCTCAAAGGAATCAGGGTCTGCTTGCACTACATCTGGAAATCCTGATTGTTATGGTTTGCCAGAAGTCCCAACTGTAAGATAACCAAGCTGGCTTAAACATACTGGCTGGCTGGAAGATGGACAAACATAAATTAACAACAGCAGCTTTCCAAATGAAGAACCATTTCAAGCACAACAGCATTCAATGCAGCTTGGCTAAAAATGTCATTAAATAGATTTTCTAAGTACTTCAGCCTTCAAGTAATACTAGAGGTGGACTGACATAATCATACATTATTCATTTGCAGTCAATGGCATTGTAAAAAAACCAGATTCTTTGTCTGAGAGACTGACTATTCTGTTGAGAATATCCATTGAACAGCTACTGCATTTTAAGACAAAAGCCTTTCAATGAAAAAATACAAAACTCCAGTAATGATACCTGTATCTATGTAATATAAGTCAATGTCCACAGGCACAAACCATCAATTTGTAATGAAGAGTATAAAGTTCATAGTCTTGAGAAAGAAGAGAATTATATGGATGCCCTAAAATCTCAGAGTGTAATAAGCCCTAGAATTCTCACAATCAAATGCAGAGGACCCACACAACCAGAGGCATTGATATTTATACGACCAAGAAATTTAAAAAACATAAAAAAAACCCAACCCAAACATCTTATGGTATTTAATTATATTTCAGTATAAAAACAGGTTATTAACTACAACAAAGTGAATCTAACAGATAGTTAAGGTTAATGTTAAAGAGGAATAAGTGGGCTATAAAAGTTTATATGCAGAAGTTAGTGCAGTCGACTAGTATGTCTAAGCAACATCATGTCCACAAGATTCACACTTTATCACACTTTATCACTTTTTTAGTCAAGAGTCCAAGCAATTCTGCTCTGCAGCATGACACAACAGCACTCATGGTCAAAGCAAGAAAAGCAGACTATTTATTGTTCTTCATGTCCAGGTCCAACTGTAATAAATACATGCTATGGCACTTCATGGTGTAAAGAGAAAAATGAATGAAATGTTAAAGATGTATTACTATGCAGAAACCAAAACTGTCAGCATGTAATAAGGTAAAAAGTTCCTCAGCTGTAACCTCCTCCTGGTACGTACTCAAAACAAGAAAGGATAGCAGTAGATAATTATCTGGGGTGTTAATATCCAGCAATGTCTGCCTCACCAAAGGCCTGACAGACTTGTTCAATATGGTAAAGTGATTCATGAGTGACTTGGGCATCCCTGCCCTCACAGATCTAAGGCAGAGGGTTTAGTAACCTCAGCCATCCAGTCAGAATTGCAAGCACAGAATTTACTATGCCCTGTAACTTGTTCTGCAGAGAGAAAATTTTTGTACAGTAGTTCCTAGGTAGTCCACTTAGGAGAAAAAGCAATATCTGGTACTCTAAGATAAGAATCTATCTTATGTTACATTGTTTTTATAAATCTTTTTACCAGTTGAAGGAAAAAAAAGTTTTATTTTTCCCTATTGCTTTCTATCAAGTAATGAAAGATCTATTTTCCCTCTCACACAATTTTATTTTTCCATGCATTGAGAAGCAGCTTCCTTTTAAAATCTCACAGATTGCTCCCAGCTTCTCCAACCTTCCAATCTGACACCGAAAAAGATGTTACCATTAAATCTTTCTAGGTCACACACAAATTGTAGTTTCCTATTTGACAGCTGAGAACAACTTATCCTTCACTGTTACTAGGTAAACACAATATTGCTTTTCAGAGAAAATCATAGCAGGAGAGCAAGCGAAGTAGATAGTAAAGGAAAAAAATTATCTGTCAAAACAGTGGCAATGTTTTCCAAAATAAAACCAAAATCATCCAACTCTTCTACAGAACTCACTCATAATTTTTCAGAGACAGTTGCAAAGGAAGCTCACTATCTTAGTGAGGCTTGATTGCTTGAAATTAGGAACCTACAATAATTTGGGTACAGGGCTTATGAAGAAGGACTGCTTTAGCAGTCTGAAAGTGAGGCCAGTGTGCTACCATAAAAACCAAATAGGGGCCACAGGATCTTTAGCACTTGCTTAGCATACATTTAACTTCTTTTCATCCTGCTGATGAAAGTGTTCCTGTTTCTCTGGTCCAACTGGGAGGTGCCTAGGACGAGTGACAGTGATGGCACCATTCTCAAAGACACAGAAACATCCTTCATCTCAACAGAGTCATTCTTTTCACATTTAAGCTGCGACCACAAACAAGGCATACAATAAATCTATTGTGACCTTGCAAAGAACCCACTGTGGATGGTTCAAACCTTGAATGGGAATCTCTAAAATGGCTGTAAGAATTAACTACTATTGAAGTGAAAACAATCTGCCCATAGGTAATTTTGCATATAACTAGCTAAAATCTACAGAAAAGACAGTAACACATCTGTTGAACAAAGGCAGTGGGGAAAATATTGCATTTGCTTTTCCCAGATAGTCACCTGAACATTTACTGTGTCACATGAAGTGAAATACCGGGTAAGGCAGAGCAAGGCATCCAGTTCAGAACAGTGTCCCTGGTTGGTATTATAAGCTTCAGCAGGAGTGTGGTGTCATGTAACAGTGAGCTAGGAAAAAGAGAAGGCAGTCTCAGCAGAATAAAAATATGAACAAAAACATCCCTGCAATGAGAGATTCATTGTGAGAAGCCTCACAAGAGCAAAGAGAAATTATATGCAGCTAACCCAGGAAACGGTTTTGCTAAGAAATTCTCTAGAACTGTGAGTAACAATAGCAACCCAGTTAGATGAGAGATCAGGTTGAGGAATGGAGAGACATTTTATGTCTGTAAACTCATACTTCTGAAATGTCTTTTGGAAATTCATCCTAAGGCAGCTTGTGGCAAAGGGAGCTCTATATCAAAAAGCCCACTGCAGTGCCCCCCTAGTACCATGGTCACGACTCCATAAATTGAGAATATGACAGGCACAACTTTCAGTCCTGCTTCATCAGCCTTTCCCTCTCTATAGCCCAAAGATTTGACTCTGCATCCTGCTGGGAAAGCCAGGCCCGTCTGTTTTTCCAGATTCTCAGATCCATTCCCCAGAGTCTGAGGAATTCCTGCTCCCCAGAAATCTTTCCACATACTCAGCTCGTGTGGCTGAGCATCCTCACACATTGTTGGTTCCTTTCAGAGACAAGAGACTTCCCCAGCTGCCCTCATATCAACATGGCAGCTCCCTGGCTATCCTGAGGTGTGACACCTCAGCTGCTCTCTACATAGGAAGATACTAGGGGTGACAGGAAAGGACAAGAAGATAATGACAGAATGAGGAGAAAACCTTATAAAATTTAAACAAAAATTTAGATTACCAAATATTTTTGGTAGATCCTAATTTGAATCTTGAAACAAAAACCAATTTTCAGGTGGCTATGTTACTAGTCCACATCCCAGAAAGGAATAGTTTAAATCAGAGTATAAAATAGTCTAATTAGGTTTCAACTTATTTAGACATATATTGGTGCTATTCTTAAGTTAAAAAGGAATATCTCCATTCAAATAGCTCAAAACCTTGCTGCTTTTTAAGTAATTCCTGCTGAGCAGTCATTTAAAAAACAGTTAACAGGGGGTACTACAATTATAGAACCTATGAGGTGGCGTATTTAGGAAAAGATTTACTTCCTGTAAAGAAACACCTGTAAGGAACACCTGTGCAAGCCTGATGAGTGCAGTCTGTCAGACAGCTGCCCCAAAGGCTCAGAGGCTGCACACCACCTGACAAGATGGAAGCTTGAGCTGCTGAGCAAATATCAAGCTGTTATCCTGTGCCAATGAAGGCAGCAGATCTGTTGAGAGGATAAGCCCAGTGCCTTCGTGTTGCTCAACATTCCCTTGACAGCCTGATTTTCCCCCTGGTATTTGCACCAGCTTTGCAGGGCTCTGTTCAGCTGCGCTTGGAGTTCTAAGAGCAAGTGCCGAGTGTGACAGTGCTTGCTCCTGCATGCAGAAAAGGAGAAAATGGTCCTGAGAGAGAGGATGAGATTGTTTCAGGCACAACAAATTGAGGAAACTGTTCTGTACGTGATAAAGGCTGGTTATTGTCTAATGCTACTTTAAACTATGAGTTTGAAATCAGTGTCACTGAGATCATGTTACAGTTTGTGAATCTGTATTGTGTTTGGTGATGTAGACTGTTTGCTTCACCGGACTAGGGCATGAGTTTCTTTAAAAGCCACCAATCATTTTTTGAAGACCTTGAAATTTCTGGTTCTGCAAGAGGGATTCAACCAAAGCTATGTAAAATAACCCACTCCCCCTCCTACACACTCTGGTTGCCCTGAGCGAGGATACAATCCCAGAAAAGCAATGCCTCTGAACTTAGGGGATATAACATGTACAGCCAAACCCTTTCATTTCTATCTGGGAGCAGTGCTAATGGAAGCCACAGCCAGAAATCTTGTAAAGCAAGTCTACTACCCATTAATGCAAGAACACTGACTTCATTATAAGTGTCATCTTGTTCAGCCAGAAACTTCAGAAACTGTTAAAAAAATCTCAACATAATCTTCTATTGTTAAATAATTACAAATAAGAGACATACATGCTAGAACTATTTTGTTTACTGCAGCAGATGTTGCCATGCCCTTTGATATCTATCACATATGCTTTTCAACGAAAAAAACCATGTAACATAATTCTAACCGTTCCCTACTTTGACGGATATCAGATCTTCCTCAATAAACTTGGTGTTTGTCTTCTCTCTTGTAAAGTTTCACCTCACTTACGACCTCTTTTATACTGCAAATGCAGCCTGGCACACATTCCCTCGCACTAGCCAGGAGTGTTAAGGGCAGAACCCAACCACGTCTAATTCCCTTCATCCTGATACACACCACAAGAGTTAACATAGAGCTGGTCCTTGAACTGCTTGCACAGTTCTCACCTCCTTCAGTCCATGGCTGGACATGCAGCTGCAGTTTTCAAGAGTGGTGTCAGCATGCCAGCGTTGGAGATTATCCACCCATACACGAGCAGCATGAGCAGTTTGGACAGGTGCACAGCGAGGAGAGCATTAACTGTGCTCAGCAAGAAGCCAAGAGAAAACAGAAACAGACTGCTGGTGAGACTCAATCCAGAGCTGGAAATCTAACAGGCAGGAATACAGCTTGGTGTGCTACCACATGCAAAACCCCCATTAGACATCAAGGGAGGCTCCTCCACGAAAGATCTTGGGGACACTTCTTTAGTTCCAGAGAGTAATTTTTCAGACAATGACCCCAGTGCATTGCTACAAATACATATAATAAATAACAACAGTCTATTCCAAAACCTGTGTTATTCCTGACAGGCTGCAACAGAAGAATTTTCAGCTGGCTGTTTTAATGGAGCTCACACATAATCTTAGAGATTATTAATTACCTTTCAACCTCAGCACCAACACAGAGTTAATTCTACCAGAACTGCAATACAGGTTGAAACACGACAATTATTTCAGCTAAAAATCCCCTGCAAGGCTTACAAGAGTTCTCTGTTGCTCAGTAAAGTCTTTACCAAGTGAGAACAATTCTTACATGGTTTAAATGAAAGAATATGTGATAAATACTGCCATGCACGTAACTGCTTAGGCAGTACTTTGCTTCAGCATCTGAATGAAGAGGTTAGGGCAGTTGTCCAAATTCAAGTTTTGGTGGTGTTTTTTTTTCTATTTGTTCCACCACCAGTGCTTTTTGCTGTAAATATTTCTGTGCCAATAGCCCCATGATTTTCTTGCCAAGAACACATTAGTTCAGTCATTGTAACAACATCTGTCAAAGCACTGCTCTTCACGTGGAACCAGACTTAAATAAGTGTGGTGGAAATAGGCATTTTCTACACAAAGCAGTGGGACTTCGTATGGGGTTACCCAGTGAGCTCATGGAAAGCTCATTAGCTTCCTTTCAGCCTGGAAACTAGAAAATTAATTAAGAGTGTCTGAAGTCACAGGGGAAATAGGATGAATTCTCCTGTTTTCTGAACATACTTTGGTTAGGAGACATATATATGCATCTACGTATTCATATGTAAAATACTATATGTATACAAAATACACCCAAGACTGATGTAAAACTAGCAGTTTGTCTGCAACAAGAAGAAAATGTCCAATGCAGCTAATAATAAAACAAAATAGTCAGGAGAATAATAAGCATGGATTTCTCAAGGTGAATGTGCATTACCTAGTGTTCAATATAGGTTGATTTTTTTTAGTTGCTTTTTGCCCAGCGAGGGCACAAATGTAGCCTGGCTTCCTCTTCTTTTGACAGTCACTGTTACTCAAGAGCTTTAGAAATCCACCTCTCTATTAAATTTGCCTTGAGCCTTAAGCTATTTTAAAAAGGAGATGGCTCTCAGACACATCCAGAGAATGGTCAGGAGAGTCTCGTTTCCTTAAGAAATTAGGTTTAAGGAGGCGAAAAGATTATTATAAAAAAGAGGAAAAAGAAAAGGGAAAGAAAAAAAAGATGAGAGATATAGTTAGAATGAAACGCTACAGAGACTTTCTGAGTTCTGACTCTGAATCCTGACTCTATATTTGTACACAGTTCAGACACTACAGGTATAAAATGGTACACAGTGACCAGACTGTCAGAAAATAGCTATATTTCTGTAAAGCAGAAGGAAGCAAAACACATATCCACACTAATTGTGCCTCAGATGCCTGAAGTCTTTCATTTTGGAAGGGATTCAAATTTGCCCAAAGTTTGAGCCTTCCCTTGAACCCACTAATTCTTCATAGTATTGTTCACTGGCTCTATTTTCAGCTGTCATTTCACCATCTAACTGGAAGTAGTACAATTGTTCCTAAGGGAATACTAGACTAAATAAGACCTATGTAACAAGGGAAAAAAAAGTTATTTTTGCTTATGTTCCATTTCTTTCAATGTGTACCATTTAAGAGAGATGAAACATATTTTAATCTCAGATCTATTTTTTGTTTCCTGCTGCTTATGAAGTGAGAAAACAAATCCTTGATTTTTAAGTGGTCAGTAAAAAAATAATACATATAAATTGTAAGTAAGTTTTTTAATATTCATAAAATGTTTTCAGTAACATCATTTTTTATTACACCAAATGCAACTGTGATACTACATTCAGTGTAGGGGTAAATAGCTCATGGAATTAATTGAAAAAGCCTTATACCATTGTACAGGATTATTGAGGGCTCACAGGTCAATGTCCAAAAAGTCAACAGATATAGTAATGTATTTTTTAAGAAATAACTTATTGCATTGGTTTCAGGGAAGACACTTGTCAAAATATCACAACTGAAAGATGTCATTGTATTAGCTGTACCATGATTATTGTGTCATAAGAGCCCTCAGGAAATATAAACCCTTTTATTTCCAATATAAGTAATAGGTGATTCTAAAATATGTTTTTGTACATCTATGCAACTAAGTAAGGCAGTAGCGTGTGTGTGTGGAAGGGAAGGCAATCTGTCCAAACTGATTAATACATGTACTCGATATTTTAACAGCCCATACTTTCGGAAAAACCTCAGCTCAGAAAAAGTGTATGCATTTAATTTTGATTTTATTCACTTTATAAACTATTCCACATTCAAACTGGTAATTAAGTCTGCTTCCTGCTTTTTTTTTGTTTCAGAGCAGAAATCATTTTATGCTTTGAAAGCAGAGTATTTTGCTTGCAGTTTCGCACCTAAGGAAAGCAGCATATCGTCTGTTCAGGAAAAAAATGAGTTTTCTGAGAGTATGGACTACTAATACTGATAATACTTTCCTGTCTTAGAAGTCATTAAAAAGCCATTTTGCAAATGCCACAGAAGGAAAATTTAGAAAGAAAAGCCCACCCCGGTGTCATTAAAATTTACTTTAACAAACATTATTATGAGAAATTAGGACTCCACATTTAATAAGCAGCATTACCAAAGAAAGGAAGCAGATTTATGTGAGTGTCCTACAGTCACAATGTCACGGTCGTAAGAGCTGGATCTGTGCACTGTTACTTTACTCAGCAGTAGCAGCATGTTCCAAATCAGGCAGCACTGAGGCTTGCAGCACTGACTGCCCTGAAATTCACCAAGGCACACTGTGCACTGTAGATGTGTTTATGCTGGCTGCAGAAGAACAGATGATACACAGTGAAGCATGAAGCCTGCTGGAACAAAGCTTCTGTCAACGTTTTGTGAGCTGATCTGAGTTTAGAAAGCACATCATGTGGTTGCAGTGAGCTCCATCTGACAGAAGACTGAAAGAGATATTATACACCAGTTTCATTGAGCATTTCTGGCACAACTTTTGGTTTAATTCTAACTAAAAGTTTGTCCCAATTGCTAGGAAGAATCATTTACTTTGCCTACTTTCCTTTGCACGGAAGCTCAGATTTCCCGTAGTTCTGATCTGTCATGATAGCAAACCTAAAGGGCCTACTTCTGATATTACTTATTCTAACAAAAAAGTAGGGGATGACTCTTTCCATACATCACCTTAGTTTACCTCATGACCAATCCTAAGACTACCTGATGGGCAAGTACCTAGGGACCTTTCAAGCCAATCTGTTAAATGTCTAAGATGGACCTACAATAGTGTCTTGACCTGGAACAGTAGTGCACTTTCGAAGCAAACCCTCCACTTTGTACTTTGGTTCACGTGACCTCAGAACTCATGAGCTGGGTTCTTGGTCTTTGCATCCAAAGAAGAGCAATAAAGCTGGTGAAGGGCTGAGCAAACAGGGTCTAGCCTGGAGAAATGGAGGCTGGCAGAGGATCTTATGGCTCTCTACAACTACCTGAAAGGAGGATGTAGTGAGGTGGAGGCCAGTCTCTTTTCCCAAGGAAGAAGTGATAGGATGAGAGGAGATGGCCTAAGTTGCACGAGGGGAGGTTTAGATTGTATATTAAGAAAGATTTCTTCACCAAAGAGATTGTCAAGCATGGGCACAGGCTGCCCAGGGAGGCAGCTGAGCTCCCATACTTGGAGGTGTTTCCAGGACACGTAGATGTGGCACTTCTGGTCGTGGTCCATAGCAGTGGACTTAGCAGTGTGAGGTTAATGGTTGAGGGCTAAGGGTCTTTTCCAACCTAAATGATTCTATAAACCAAAATATATGTGCTCCACAAGTGCCAAATGTATCCTCCTGCTCAGGAAGGCTCTGTCCAAGGGATTGTGACTCATATTCAGTATGTTCTGATTGTCCTGACCTGTCACCCTCCTGTTGAATCTTCTAAAATGGGACAGACAGCCTTATGCTTTTTCTACATCTAACCATTGAACTATTGTCTCAATAAAGTCACAATGCATTAAAGACTGTGGAAGAAGCTTCAAGCTCACATTTAGTTGAGAGGTAAGAAATGGATGCCAAATGCAGTAATTTTCACCAAATCGATATTTTGAGTGTATACAATACAAGCTTAAATTACATAATGTGGATGGAGAAGCAAGATCAACCAGGTTAAGGAAAAGTTTATTATCTACAAAATTTTATGTAACTGATAAACCTGTATTTTCAAATGCATACACAGTAAGCTGGCAAACCTCAGAAAGTTAAAAACTATAAGAAAAATGGGCTGAAAATAGTCTTGAAATGTGTTTGGTTTGGGGTTTTTTTTGCTTGCTTCATTCTTTTTTTGTTTGGTTGGTTTTTTTCTTTGGTTTTTTTTCCCCACATACAACTCTTTTTCTGAGAGATAGAACATAAACAATTTTTTTCTGAGCATTAACATTATTTCAAAATAGGATACTAAACTCTGTTTTTGATTGCGCTATAGTAAAAGATATTGCAAACCTTGCTATTTGGAACTTAGTCAAATGGTCTAGGCACTGTACAAGGAAAATATTTCCTTATTGTTTTGTCACTTATCTCCAAAGCATATTGAGAAAGCTTGGTGTCCAGGAAAATCTAGACAAGATGATCGAGGAACGACTCAGCTGGATGACACCATTACTGGGATTAGTAGGTGATGACTTGGTCATCATCCAGGTGATGTTAGAGAAGAAATCCACCACAATAAATTTGAGGAAGATAGAAATAATAGACATTTTTTAGATGGCCCAACTAACACGATGTGAGTCTGAAATTAGTTCCAACTTTGAAGTTAGCCTTGTTTAGTGCAGGTGCTGAGGGGGACAGTGGCTTGGATCAGATGACATTCAGAGGTCCCTTCTATCTTAAATCTATGACTCCAAGATTTTTAATATTTGCTACCACAAATGTACAATTACTTAATGGGGAACACACAACACAACTGAGGCCTTGTCTTGTTTCAAGGCTCAGTGTTTTCTTCAAAGAGCATTTCACATTCTGGAGGAAAGAGTTCCTGTGGTCAAAAGCTTACAGGGCTTCACTGGAATGAAAATCCATGAGTTTTTATACAAATAAAAAAGGTTTATCTTAGAGCCTCAGCCTTTAAATAAGCTTACACTACAGGTGAACTGAAGTTATTTAACACTCACAGAGCCTTGCAATTACATGGAATAAATGAGGACTCCAGAAGAAACAAATTCTAATCCTAGACTCCTTCTGGATTGTGTCCTCCTAAGCAAACTACTTAAAAAAAATATAAAATCAAAACAATGATATTTCAATAGACATGAATTTTTTTCACTCTAAATAAATCAGTGAGCAGTTAAGAGCAAGTAAAATTTTAATTACATGTATACCTAAAGCCTGAAAAAACCAATTCATTCTCCTTGAAATTCTCCTTAGTCCTGCTGTTGGTGATAGAAGCCATTTAAGTAGATAGTAGATAATGTTCCTTCCTATTTGATGGATTGGCAGCTACAGACAGAAATAGCATAATTGTTATTTCATTATTAATTATTTGGATGCACACACACACACATATCTATACATATATAAACACTTGATAAAACAAAATTTACATTTATGAAACACTAACATTTTATCTATAAACATGTGCATTAGCCAATTCTCTGCAAACTGGTAAAGTATGGAGATGAATGTTAATATTCCTTCTTTAGCTGAAGGAAAATCAAGAGACCATGATGAGCAGTAAGTGATTTTTTTCCAAGCCCATGTATCAAATTATCATAAGAACTTAGCTGCTGCTTCAGTTCTCATTCTCTCACTTCATGTTGCCTCTGACTTGATTAGTTTCTTATGACTAACCATTAATAATTCGGCATCATGCAATCATCCCTAGGTAAAAGAGAAGTTAATTCTTAATAAATGTCAGGGAATCTAAACAATTTTAGTGTACCACAAAATGTACAATAATCGGATTAATTGAAGTGGACTCTGTTTGATCATGGCTATAACCTGATATACCCAGCCAGTAAGACTCTCATAGGCTCTAACTGCCAAACAAAATTACATTTCAAATGTATCAAGGAAAGAGAATATTTTCCCACATTTACAGTAATTATTTTTCTTTGCCAAAATCCCAAATAACCCTTTCTACTTCCTAGTAAGCTAGGAAAATAATAATAATTATAATAAAATACAAAAATCTGTGTAATAAACAGAAGGCTTGGTTAAAAAAAAAAGTAATAATCTTCAGTGAAGAACAAAACCCCCTGTAATTTGACAGTGAAGTAGAAGGAATTCAACTTAAATACATCTGATCACATCACACAGCTTTTAATCGATTAGTCTCATTTGGCAAAGTCCGTGTGTGCATGCTGAGTACTGATTTGATAGTGCTTTCGCAGTCAGTAGGTCATGAGGACACACCTGAGCAGCCTGCTGAGCCTGGGCCTTTGGTGTTACATAGTGGTTCAAACCAACCACTGAAGCAAATACAACATGTGAGGAGGTACCAGGGCTCTGCTTGCCCTCCTATGAACAGGCAAGTTCTTACTGGTTAACACCACAGAGCCATGTATATGGCAAGCAGCTTGAGACTAGACACTGAATACAAGGCTATCCACATTCTTATCAAAGACGACACGGACACAAAGGGCAGCTATAAGCATAAGTTTCAAAGATGACAGGATTACAGATTCAGTTATTTCAGGCACAACCATCACTTCTGCTTCTTTGGTGGTAAGGCAAATAGGTTTGCCTGTCCAATCTTGAGTTGCACTCATTTTGCTCTTTCAAAATCCTTAAGGAGTCATGGAGGGGAAAATGTGGAGCTTTGCAAAGCTAATAAATCTTTACAAACAGCACATAATGCTGGGTAGCTTAAGAGGTTTCACATATTAAGCTTAAAGGGTTTTGGAAATCAGTCACACAATAAAACACCAGTTTCTGTGTTAGTATTGTGAACTCCACCAGCTCTTAAATCTTTCTGGCTCCATGGGAAAACCCCCTTCCCCTGGGCAATTTTTGTTTGGAAAAACCCAGCAGCAGCAGCAACTCTACAGTGCCAGGCCATGCCCCTGCCTCTTGACCCCTCCTAATGTCACATGCTTCTTTGCCCAGTCTTCTCTGAAGTGGAAGAGGAAGCAGAAACAACCAGGTATGGATGTGATCAGATCCGAAATTCCAGGGACACTTGGAAAAACTCTGTAGTTGCTGTAGGATTGCACTCTTAGGAAAGAGAGAAAACAAGTCTCACATTTGCACTCTGCCTCCTGGCCCCAGGATAAATAATTCTCTCTGCCTGTCACTCATGCAGATGGCAGCACTGATGGACTGCTAGAAATGCCTGTAAATTAATTTCCAATTAACTAGTCTATCCCCTTGATAGATGGCACTAACACCCTCCTTTCTTACTCCAGTTCCTAGAGCCTGTGCCAACAGAGACTCGGGCACCAGCTGCAGACAGAACATCAAATTAGCCCTTCATCCTTTTCTTAATTTGCATTCTCCTGAGCTTGGTCTCAGCCTCAGAAGCTGCTCCAGCCTCAGCACTTCACTGTTGATCAGTAGGGCAGAGCTTTAGCAACCCCTTGGAGATGCCTCCACCCCATACTCATGAGGTCCCACCTGGAGAATTTCCTTCAGCTCTGGGGTCCTCAGCATAGGAGGGACACAGAATCACAGAATATTCTGAGTCTTAAGGGACACACAAGGATCATCGAGTCCAGCTCTTATGTGAATGGCCCCCATGGGGATCAAATCCATGACCTTGGATTAGCACTGTGCTCTACCCAGCTGAGCTAATCTGCATAATCTGACATGGACCTGTCGGTGCGAGTCCAGAGCAGGGCCGTGAAGAAGGCTGAGGGGATGGAATACCTCTTCTGTGAGGAAAGACTGAGGGTTTGTTCACCCTGGAGAAGAGCGAGCTCTGGGAAGACCTTACAGCACCTTCCAGTACTTACTGGGGGCCTGTAAGTGAGCAGGAGGTGGATTTTTCACAAAAGCATGAAGTGATAGTGTGACATGATAGGACAAGGGGGAATGATCCTGAGGAAGGGTAGGTTTAGACTGGATATTATGAAGAAATTATAAGTGTAGTGAGACACAGGACTAGGTTGCCTAGAGAGGTTGTGGATGCCCTATCCCTGAAAATGTTCAAGGACAGGTTGGATGGGGGCTCTGAGCAACCTGATCTAGTTAAATATGTCCATGTCCCTAGCAGCAGGGTTGGACTACATGACCTTTAAAGGTCCCTTCCAACCCTAACTACAGGATTCTATGCTTGCACTGTGGATCAATAAATTGATGTTTTCAGTCTAAAGGCACTGCTAGCATTGTACCTCCTCTGAAATCCAAGAAAAAAATTTTCTTCTGAAAGCACCCAGAAGTTAGTACACATCTTTTCCATCAGACACGTTGTCAGTAGCACATAACTAGCACTTCAGTTTTACCTACAAATTCTCCAAACACTATGACTCAAAATACAAAGGAAAACCACAATTCAGAAATTTTACTAGAATTAAAGAACTCCCTGATTTCAGGTGGTTATTATGTGAACAATCTGTGATCCTAATCTGTTGTTTACTCTTACTTCTTCTGCCACACAGATTAGCCCCTTACTCCAAAGGCTTCTGTCCAGAGTTCCCGCATAGCTGCAGCCTTCAAACAGATGCAGTTTTGGATAAGCATGGAGAAAGAATTCCCATTATTTTATAGAAATCTGACTTTTTGGATAACAGCAGCAAATCTAAATGAGCTTGAATCACAAAAGGGGAAATCATACCAGAGACAAGGGTATTTGACGAGAAAAATGAAATGCCTTTATGAGAAAGGAATTTCCGTGTGTTTTCGATCAAGTCTGTGGAAACCCGAACCTTTTCACCAGAAATGTTTTCCCAGTAAACAGATGTTCTTGTAGTGACAGTGGCTCAGGAGGATGAAAAGCTTTCAGCTGTTCCTTCTTCCACCCAATTCCAGTATCCATCTTAATCTACACAATACAGTATAATTCTGTGTTATAGATATCAGATTGGACATCCCAAAAACTTGGTACAATGAGCATAACTGGAATGAATACATCAGACACAGTCCTCCTCCTTCCACATTTAGCTGACTCAAATGTCTAAGCACTAACAGGAACCAAAAAAGCTTTTCCTGGAAAATGTTCAGTGTGGAAAAGATAGTGTACACTGTAGGTAACACAGTTCAAGAACAATGAAATCATATTCCAGGAAGAGACACAGGTTGCTCCAGGCTGAGATAATGGAAACAACTTAGGGCACCATTTAAACTAAATCTAAATTATATCTGCGTGAGAGAGCTATAAATTCAGACGGAAAGAGAAAGGAGTAGTTACATGACTGTGGGTTTTCAATGAAGCTCTTTGGATAACTGTTGAACCTGAGTTTTTAATCTATAATTGAGGTGATTATTTAATTTGAATTTTATTAGGAACCATGCACTGTAGCAACATCCTCTTTCAGTTTACAGATACCAGCAGGGTAAGATAGGCGTGAAGACCTAGAGTGAAACAATACACCTCACTGAAAATTCAGCGTGTCTAATTAGTCACCTAAAGGACTGATTAATTAAGTTTGGTGGGAGGATTGCTTCCATCATACTAAGTCCTTCCTGAAAATGTACAGATATTCCAATAAGAGCAATCAGAAGGGAACCAAATTATAGAATGTTAGTACTACAATTTTTAAGCTTGCAGAAATTCTTTTCTGGATTCTACATACCACCGTGAAAAACTGAAATTAGATTTAAAAAGCATTCCACCTCCAGTTTCAAATATCAGAGGAATTTCATTAAATCATATTGTATATTCTTATAGATAAGAATTTAACAGAGAGAAAAAATAGTAATAGCTTTCAGAACTTGTACTGTTGCTAATGCCTCATGTTTCTAAAAAATGCCTTTGATTTTAATTACAATTGAATATTTGCAGTAAGTACAGATCATACTATCTGGAGACTATTAAAAATATTTAAGATTTTTAATGGTCTCTTACAGCACTTAGGTTACTAATAGATTATAAAATTAAGACATAAAACCTGATACGTTTAGAACCAGTACTATAAAATAAATTAAATTTACTTACACTCATTTATTCTCTCCTTAAAACAACAGGTGAAATCTCAAATGTAGAGATTCTCTTTATTAGAATCATAACTGTCTATTTTTTTATTTTTGTTGTTGCTTCCTTTCTGATTCTGGTACACTCAACAGACTCTCGAACAGCCCTGCTTTCAAAAAATAAGACTATCAGCTTGCATCTGTGTAATTTTCAACCTACTTTGATTTTCTAAGCATCAGCCACAAAATCTTCCTGTAATGGTATATTATGTTTTCTCTGTTAGTATTCTGCAGAGCAGGAATAGAGTTCCAACGCTCTTCTTTCTTCCTTACTCGGGCAACACCATTCTGACTTTTCAAGGAGCCTGCCTCAGCAGGGAGAGCTGACCTCATCCATTTAACACAAGAAAGGGCAGAACTGGGAAAATATTAGCTGCGCATCCATCTCTTATTTAGTATCAATAATGTGCATTGAAGGCCAGGCAGTGCTGTGCCTTCATCTCTTCATACCACACCACAGACAGAAACAGCGAGTTTGTAACCTGCAAGGAGGTTTATAACCTCATAGGAGTCCTTATAAACACAACTAAGGGCAACCATCTTGGGTTGAATAATATAGTCAGGATCAGATGTTTTTCCTATGTTGCATAAATTTATAGAATGAATAATTGATATCACCCCATAAGATGTAGCATTATCAGGTATACAAATATGACTGTGTGTGAAAAATGACAGCCAAAAAAGTACGTGAGCATTGGCAAAATTGCTTAGGAGGCATTTGTATCCTGTAAGAGTTAGAAGTTGCTATTTTTCAAACTGTTGTAAGCATTTACATTTTTGGTACTAAAGTTTTATAAAGACAATTCTTATGGTATCCTTCAGAAATTCTGCCTTTAGCTTTCAGACTTAAATGTACCAAATTAGATCCATTTAATTAGTTATAAGGAAGAAGTTTTTTTACAAGCAGGGTGGTGAGACACTGGAACAGGTGGCCCAGAGAGGGGTAGTTTCCCTGGAAACCATCAAGATCAGATTGGAAGGCGCTCTGAGCACCTTCTGATTTTAGTTGAAAATGATCTTGGTCATTGCAGAGGGGTTGGACTAGATGACCTTTGAAAGTCCTTTCAACCCAAACTATTATATGATTCTAAATCGAAAGCCTCAAATGTCTGGACAGAGAGAGGCACAATTTTGAACTACTGTCCTCACACATCAGTTATCAAACTCAGTTGGGAGGTTTTTCCTTCAAAATAAATTTCAGCTTCCTATCAAAAGTGTTTTCCAAAGGAAAGAAAAAACATTAACAAACAACCTCTCTCTGTCCCTTGACACCTTCCAGGGGGAAATATCCAAACATTTTTTCTCAGACAAGAAATTTTTATGAAACAGTACCTTCCAGGCTGCTTTGGTTTGATCAATATTCTACTTGCTTTTCTGTCTTCCACTGCAGTTATTCCATTTGGCATAAGCCACTAAATAATCTTCCAGCCATAAGCTGAATTCTCAGAGAAGAATAATCACTACCATAAATTCTGTGTTTCTTTCCTTTTCCTCTCAAAGCCAAAAAATATTTAGGGTTTTTACCAGTGCAATGGAACAAAACTGCTGGATCCACCTCCAACTTTCAGCTCAAATACCATCCAACAACTCTCCAAGTAAGTAAACACCCACAGGACAACAAGTCATATGTGGACAGCTAAAGAAAAATTTTCCTTCTGCTGCACCATGCAGAAGATAACGCCAAGCAGATCAAATCTGATCGGGTGAAATAAAAGAGATAACCAACCCACCATCTTGCCCCTGAAAATGATCAGCAAAAGGAAGAAAGTTAATTTCTGAATAGCATATGTACCTGACAGGAATGCAAGGAGGCAAATCCCGATCACTAAGAGTAGTTGGGGCAGGTCTTCAGCAAAATCACTAGATAGCAGCACCCATAGCAGAGCTCCATGATCTACTGCCTCTCAGCTGCATCCTCTTGCACTGAGAGCTGCCAATCCACACCTACACTCTGGTATAGGGGACCCATACCACACAAAATTTTAATGTATTTACTGCTCCCATGTCAAGTCAGGTCATTCACTGGAAACATCCCTGATTAGTAGTGAATTATTTCAAAACAAACAGTCAGTGATGCCATGTGTGACTTGCTGGCACCACACCCCACTGAGCCCGAGATGGGTGTGGATGCACACAAGAACAGAGAGCCCCTTTGCTGCTTCTTGTCTAACATAACATTGTTGCTTATTGGAAAAAACCAGTTGAAGACAGAAGGTGCCCAAAATCAACCTTTTTTTTCCCCAACCACTTTGAGATTACCAGCCTTTAAAAATTCCACTTACAGTGGAAGCACTGTAAGTTCAAACTCGTGGACAATAAACATGCTTTTTTCATTTAGGCTTTAGTAGTAGCTCATGGATCTCCATTCAAGGTATATAATGAAACACAATCTCAGTGAATTAGAAGTATTTTTGCTTTCAAGCCCTGTCACACGCATTTGGTTTCTTATTAATCTTAATGTACTGTAGTTATACTACTAATGAAATAAAGTATAATTATATGATAAATGCAATTTATTTATCTAAGAGCTTCCAAAACAGAGTAAAACTTCAGTTACCTCACTTTGAAGCTATGAAACCATAACTATGATTATTTGCTTTGTGGAACTAGAATAAAAATAAGTCCTATTCTCTAATACTGAAAGATCTCTTTAAAACCCACTATTTTCTTATAATGTTGTTTCAGACACAGTATTCCTTCAGTTAAAATTAAACAAGGAAGATAAGCCAGCAAGCAAGATCCCAACACATACTGCTTCTACCTTGAACATGATAATTTTGCAATGCTTCCTTTTGTCATTTTAAGAAGGGAAAAGACGTCCTCCAGAGATTGTTCTGCACCCACGTAAGGGATGCAATTAAAAATCAGTCTTGTAAAACATCATTGTTTCTTTCAGAAAGGATAGAAATTGCAGTCTTGTGCAACCTGAATGAGAATGAGCTCCCACTGTATCCCATGCAGTTTGATCTTGTTCAGCAGAACTTCTGGTCCCTGTGTGCTCAAAAGGTGAAACTAGGATAGTGAAGCTGATAATAAAGAAAATCAGCACCTAGACTGGCAGACTAATAACAGATATTCCCCAGTCAATAACATATAACTTCTGTCTGGACATACACTTTCAGTGTACTTCTGATTTTAGTACTTTTTCAGGAAACATATACAGATACTATATCTTAAACAAAACCAGTTCCCTTCCTCTACTAAATCATGCACATAAGCACTGAAAACAGCCCTTAAAATATATTTTATTTTAAAAGACTTAAATGTGCATAGTGCATGATATTGGTAGGAAAAAAGTCAGTCAGATGCAATGTCTATTTTTTACTACTCTGCCTCTGACTACCACTATAAGCAACAGACGCCTAAGGAAATAGTAAATAAGCAAGGGAATGGCAGCAATATTTCCTCAACAGCCAAGGGACTTACCAAGTCAAAGTCTGTGTCTATACCTTTGCTCTGATAGTGCTTCAGGGGGCTTTTGCCAAGAATTCATGAAATTATTTCACAGCCTGCTTGTGTAAAGGAATGTCCAACAGTTCTAAATTTTTTTGAAATCTGTCAGGTTGAAAAATTCTGTTTGATACCCTGATTCCTTGCCCCGTAAGAAACAGAATAAACAGTCCGCATTCTTTTCCACACTGTTTAAGATAATATCAAACTCTGGGATATTGTTCAGATATGTTTCTCATAATGTGAAATCTGTCAGTGAACTTCATCTCCTCATGAATGAAAGTTGTGTTGTACTCTTAATTGCTGGCTTTTTCTCTTTTTGTAATTTCCGTATGTCTTTTTTGAGAAAGAAATCCAGAGCAGCATGCAAACTTCAGTACGTGAACACACCATGGATTTTGCAAGCGGATATGCAGCACCATAAGACACTTTCTGTTCATTATTCTATCTTACTGGTGCTCAATTTTAACTGCTACTAAGTTGAAGAGCAATTTTCAAGAAACGATATACAGCATTGCTCCAAGACCTACTGTCTAAATGCTAATAGCTAATTTCAGTAACTTTAATGCAACATGCGTACTCTAGGTTGGTTCCAAATATGAATTTTTTTATTATTTGAATCTGAAATTTCATCTACTACTTTTCTGAAAGATGACTCTATAACATTAAGTTTTCCTAGACAGTTTTGCCACAAGAGTTAACTCTCACTGCCCTTAATAATTTGGTCCAACTAGCCAAGCTGGCCAGTCCTGTGCAATCCACATTTAAAGTACTCGTTTCAATACTTTAACAAATGTAGCAAAAAAAGAATTAAGGCTTGAAGACAAAAAAGAACTACAGAACTAAACATCCTGATAACACATATATATGAGAATGATTTGTCTTTGACATGCCTGTGACTGATTTTTGCCGCTCAAACTATAGAGTAGGAAAACCACATGTTTTTAGGATTCCCCAACTAAGAAAAACAGGAAAAACTGAGAAAAACATTTTCCAGTGATTTTCTTAAAGTCAAAAAGAACTTAATCCTGCATAAGGAGATATGCAGAACGTAAATTAAAATAACATTTGTAATGCTCATGGAGATATTAAATCAGCAGAATCGTATACCTTTCTTTTACTGTAGGATCAAATATACATACATATTAAAAAAGCCCCTGAGTGTTCAATCTATGTGCATTATGTGATAAAAAGGATATTAAAGAATTGGCTCTATGCTGCTCTTTTCCTACAAGATACTCTGAAATGTAGCATTTATTTTGTTTCTGCCATGATGGGATTGCATGTCTGAGAGAAGGTTGTAGTTGATTTTAGTACTAAAGAGACATCTCTTTCTGTGCAGAAGTACTAAATAACTGCATGTGACTATTTTGAGGAGGTGAACCAACAATGCTCAACAAAAAAAGGAGAAAAAACCTAATCATAATTCAGAAGTTAAATTTAGAAGCTATATCACTCTCCACACATTTTTCCAGCTCATGCTTCCAAATGAAGTCCTAGATGGCAAAAAGCAACTGAGAAGCTAAACCTGCAGTCCACTTATGCATGAGTTACAACACGCAGTAAAATCAGCTGTGAGCATGAGGAGACCGTGTGGTCTCAGTCTGAGTGCAGCTCTAGCACGACTATGCAACAGAGCAGAAAACGTAATTGATGCACACAGTAAAAGACCATCAGCTAGCAGAAGAGGCCTCATTGATTTTGCCATTTGATCTTCCATGAATAATTCTAGAGAAAGACCCAAATTAACCCACCAAGCAAGCATCAGAAGGATCAAGCGAAAACACTAGCTGGTATTCCTGGTAAATACAGGAATGGCACTGCTGCTCAGATCACAGTGTGTAATTGCACTGGGAAATATGAAAATTCTCAATAATAATGTTTTATTACAGTTAAGTTTAAAAGCCAGAAACAGCACATTTTGGCCAGAGAAAGATGTGGTTGCAGTCCAGATCTGCAAACAGAGCTAAGCATTTCACTGCTATTTTACTCACAACATGTAATTGGCTCATGAATGCTTTGGTTGGAAACAGTCTCAGTGCTTCCAGCTTCCATTTCTTTCTGCTGGCCTGCATCTGCTACACAGCTGGGAAATTTCGTTCTACTTAGGAAAAAGACTACAGCTAATTAAAAGCAGGGTAGTCTTTTGGGAGGCAAAGAAAGGAGGGTGTTCAACCTCTCCATCACTTAAAAAAAAAATGCTCACATTCAGTTCTGCTAACAATGTTGGAGTATACAAAACACTGTGAAATGCAGGCTTTAAAAACGTTTTAAATGCATTGAAATAATTGATATACTTAAATATTGCTTTTCTTTTATTTCTTAAAACAGCTCTACAGATGTTTCAAAACCTCCAAAGGAAAAACATGCCACACACTGCAGTATGGCCAGCCTTTGGAGTACATGTGGGAGACAAGTCCCACTAAGAGAAATGCTCCTGGTAAAGACAAGCATACATTTAACTACAGTTAAGATACAATACAACCCTTCTTCAGATAGACCACTGTTGTTTCCCTTACACTAATCATTCCCGGGTATGGGGTGTTTGCAAGTGATCCCTTGCAGGTACCTAAGCCAGAACAAAAGACATGGATGTTCATACTGATGGCTGTCAGTTCTACAAGTAAGAAACCTGGACTAATTTAACTCATTTCATAGGGAGGAAGGGAGGGAGGGAGGAAGGGAGGGAGGGAGGGAGGAAGGAAGGAAGGAAGGAAGGAAGGAAGGAAGGAAGGAAGGAAGGAAGGAAGGTAGGTAGGAAGGGGGGTAGGCAGGAGGGGAGGGCGGCAGGCAGGTAGGCAGGACGGAAGGGCGGAAGGGCGGGGGGTNGAAGGAAGGAAGGAAGGAAGGAAGGAAGGAAGTTATGTTCTTCGCCCATTGTATTAGTCTTAGATGAGTGCTACAAGCAGTTAGGCTTGACTTATGCTTCCTGCATCATCCTTGCCCAAAGATGTCAGGGACTTAAATAAGGAAATCAAATAACTGATGTCAACCACTCAATTTTATCAAGCTTTTCTCCAAAATTTTTTCCCTTGTGAATCAATTTTATCGGTGCACACAGTCTCCTCCAAATCCCTACACTGCTGCATTGCAAGTCACTGAAAAAAGAAGGTTCTTCAAAAGTGCTGCTGTGGCCCCCCTCAAGTCAGTGGGTGACACCATGGGGGAGTTCAAGGACTTAGCTCTTATTCAAATGCTCAGGCAACTGGAGGGGCACGTATGGGAAAGAGTGTTATCAACATGTAGACATTCTATCAGGAAAACACTGTAAATACTTCTAATTGCGGACTCACAGATATGCACTTTGAGATCAGTGAAGAAAACTACTACATTGCAAGTTCAAGACACTGATAAACTGTAAACTCCTGATAACAAGGAAACAGTTATACTTTTCTCGTGCTTTAATTTTTTTATATTTTTTTTACAAAAGCTAATCCCAACAATAAAAAAATCATGAGCTCTTGTTTTATAAGTAAAGGAAACATTTTCAAAAGGAAGAAGCTCATTAAGACACTGATGGATCTTAAATATTTCAAGATTCAAAAGAAAAATTGGAGCCATTTAAACAATTTTCCACCTCGGAATTTCCACCTCGTATTTTCATACAAAAGAAAACAAAAAAAAAAGGCATCTAGAATGTTTGAGACTCCACTCTTAAAATGGAGAATGCCATAACTAGATTCAGAAAAAATTAATAGATATCTGAAAGAATATATTTTGTAAATTAAAGGAATGCTCAAGGGTGTTTCTTTTTTGTTGATTTTAACACATTGAATAATACTGAATTAAAATGGTGTCTTCAACAATGTGAAAATTGGAAGGGGGAAAAACATCCACCTTGAACGAGGCCTGCCTGTGACTTTGCATTCATGTTTATTCTCTACAGAAAGAAAAAAATGCATACTTTTTTATTTTTATGAGAAAGTACATTTTTGGGGGGATGAAATATCACAGAAGAGTAACAAAAAACTACAGAAGAGTAGCAAATGTTTAACTGGGAAATCTCTCAAAAGCTTTTTCAATTTCACACTGCTCCAGTACCCTTTTTATCTGAACATCTTGTCTGTGCATTTTACAAATTTCCAAGCTGACAGTGCCCAGCAGAGCCAGGTAGCAGTGGGGCCTCGTTGTGCCAGCCACAGTACAAAACACAGCGGAGCACGTTTTATCTGCCCCAAATTGCCTCTAAGCCAGCAGCTGGGACACGTGGCTGACGGGTGATAGAGCAATCACAGCCATCAGACAGGCCCTTCTCCACGGGTGTTGTCTTGATTTCACACACGGGTTTACAAGTAAGATTTATCAATCCCTTATTTATCAATAAAGGTTTTATTCTGAAGACAATTAACCATCTGAAATCTCTCCAGCCACCCACTTTTCAGGAAACCCCATGTTACCCAGGCTCCAGGCTCTTCTGTCTCCAGCATAGCACACACAGAGCCAGTATGATCTGCAGCCCTCTGGAAGCTGTGTAGGCAGAGTCCTTTTAGACACAGCTATTTCATTTGGAAAAAGCAGCTGAGACGTTTTATTCTCTGTGTGGTATTTCTGCTCCCAAATTGCAAGTGATCATAATTTCATGAGAAGGAGTTTAGAAAGTGCAAAAATTAAAAACCCAAACAAAATTAAAATCCCAGTTGGCTATTTTGCCTATGTAGAAAATAGCAATCTTACTACAGAAGTTGCTTGCAAAATATCTGAATTTACTGCCACACTAAATAAATGTTCTAGTTTTGCCTCCAATTTCCATTTTAAAAACGGTAGCAGAATTTTTGCATACTTGTTCATTTACAAGGCTGGGCTCAACTGATAATCTTCAGTTTGAATGATCTGTGAACAACAGTCTCTAATACACTACTGCTTAACCACAGGCTTGTGGTTAATTACCTCTCATCCTCTAGGCATAACTAAAGATGGATTTTAAATGGCACTGGTATAGAAGCAATGCTGTTTTCACCTACACCTTTTACTCAAAGAAGGTTTTTGCCCCTTCAGAGTTCATTCAGCATTCAGACAAAAAACGTGAGAAGTACTACCTAGCAACGAAGAAGCTACTCCTAAAACTGATTTGATTAGAAGGAAACATCTGCTCTAATGATGGTTGATCCCTTTCTGAAAATTTTTCTCCCTTTACCCAATTCTGTGCTTTGGCAGCTGGAGATGGGGATCGATCAAGTCTCTCTTCAAGCAGTAATAACATTTTAGAAATTTTTTTATCTTACAAAACCCAGATATATGAATAATAGTCTGCTTCTTAGCACCTGTTTAATTATTACATTCAGGCTATATCTCTTCTACAGGCATTTTAATTTATCTCTAAGAGGATTTATGGGATGGAGACGCTATTTAAAAAACAGATGACGAGGTCAGTGCAGCCCAAGGTATTTCATTACAGCTTTTACAATTAGCATGTACACTGGAAGTGCTGGAAAGATCTCTGAAGGGCAGTGGATTTAAGTGCTCTGGCTGTCTCCCACATGCTTCTTCATGGGGAGGTAGTGGAAGACCCACAGCAAGTATCAGAAAGCCACAGACAGCTCTAGGAGAGAGTGCTGCAAAAAAAAACCTGCCACAAAGAAGCACCAGATACAGAATTTATTTATTTATTTATTTATTTATTTATTGCAGTAAGTTACACCAATGAAAAAGATCAGCTTTGCTAAATGGACCTTGTTGAGAATGAAGGGAGCTTCACTCTCTCTCAGTCATTAACTTTCAACTGCCACAGTTTGGTGGCAGAATTCATTGAACTTGTGTCTGTTTTTAAAAGAAATGTGCCTTCAAGCATTACCCTTTGACCAGTATTATTATTTCTATCCACCTCAGGAAACACAGAAGGAGCAGTCTAGATGCTGTCTTATTAGAGATAGGACTGTATAGGTTGGAGAAGGAAAATACTAGGACATACTATTAAAGCTAAACTCCATGCACTGACCTGGAACCCTGGCATTGCTGTGAGAGCTGGCCCTCTCTGGGAAAACCACTGCTTGTTTGTATTCATGCTTGGAAAAAGTCTCTAAAGTTAATTGAAATGATATGGATTTGAACAGATCTACTAATACATATATAAGCTATACTATATAGGATGCATCCCAATGGAGAGATGGCATTATATAACTATTGTTAAGGAAAAAACAGCACTGAAGGGTAAAGGCAAAGAAGAAGGAGAGGAAGGAAGGAAGAAAAAGAAATCTGGAAAGTAGAGACCCAGGGGATGAATTAGTAGAGAAGAGTCAGTGGTTTCATTTCCAGTTGTCTCCCCAGGCCTTGTTAATGCTTATAGCTCAGCTTACTATATTTAGAAATGGATGTGTTCCTGCAGGTTTATTCAGTGATTTGAACTGGAAAAATTTCTCTCATTGGGGGAGAGAAAGGGACAGGGCAAAATATCCTCTTGTGCCACAAAGACTGAAATTATATTTCATATTCAACTAAGTCTGCACTAGAATAAGACAATTCCAATTTTGAATCAGAACTTGGATTTAAATACACTTACATAACTTCAGCATTAGTGTTTGGATACAAAAAACCAGTAATTTATTTCTCCATTTGTTAGCAGCTCCAGTCTCTGAAAGATAATTTGGTTTCCCCGACACAGTTGGCAGGAAAGTCAGATTTTCAGTTTATGAGATACCATTATTTTCTGTTCCACCAGCCTTGCCACGTATTTACATCAGAAACAAACCAGCAACTCTTTGAAAATTACCAATAAACCAGAAACTCAGACAAATTTTTAATTCCAGAGAAATAAAACAATAGAGTTTCTAACATAAAATGCCATGTTTTGCATTATTTGGCTGGGCCACCTTTATACTAGCTGAACAAGAGAAAATTGGGATCAGATTAAGAGGAGCTCTGTTACTTGATGCCAATTCCAAGGTAAAGCATAGCTGGAACAGATGACTGCCTAGTAAGCCTATAGGAAGGATAATCAAGTGATCCCAGCCTGTGGAAAGGATAGCAGTATTCTGAGGGAGAGAGGAGGGGTTGCTAACAACAAATCTGAGTGGTCTGCTGGACACTTTCACAGGGAGAGCGCTGAGCAGCAAATGCTGTCCAAAATGGATACAAATATGTTGTCAAGTCTCTGTGACAGATCCATTATGGGTGAGCAGTTTAGCGAAATGAACTCGATCTCAACTGTCTCACAATATAAATGCCACAAGCTCAGAAGGACCCGAGCTTCCAGTTCCCCCATTCCTTACTCTAGGTCTGCAAAAGCGAGTTGGCATTCAAGAGAAGCAGCAGGTCAAGGAAAGCCTTATTCACAAGAACAACCACTCTGGGAAAGACCCTCCTGTTACACGCCAAATCTGCCACACTGTGAAATTACACGTTTTCAAACACATATGCTCCCACAGTTGCTCTCTTCTTCCCCAGCTGCAGCAAGCAAATTTCAATGCAGTTATGGAAAATAAGTCATATATTTATTTGCACATTCTGATTTCTCAAATTACACCAAAATGTCATAGCACACGACCTATTTTTCCTACCCTGAACTAATGAAAGAGCACAAGAAGGATAATGATCAAGCGGTGGTAGCAACTTGTAAAATGACATTTCCTCATGATGTATACATGGAACATACATGTGTAAATGAACACTAGAGCTTTTAAAACATATTCAATTTTCAAAATCGGAATATTTAACACAAAGTTAAGTTTTATGATAACAGTTAAGGCCACATTACAACCTTTGCTCACGCTTATAATTGTCCAGCAAAAGGCATTTCAGCACACGTTTAAGTCTCATTAAGGTCTCAAGAATGAAAGCCTTCTGGTTCAATGAGCCATGGCATGAGCAACCAGCCAAACTCAAAGGATCTTCAGAATAACCACAGTAGCAAGGCAGCAGAGTGGGGACTGAGAAAAGGTGATGTACACTATCTCCACCATTCAGGAAGATTTCTCTCGCACTGTGGTGAATTTAGTAGGAAATGAAATCTACAAGATTTGATATTATTTCTTCCCTTTGAAATTACTGCTAAAGCAGACACCAACGTTTCATAGAGGATCTCTTGCTAATTCAGTATAGTACAAATATTGCTACTATGTTGATCTGGGTGCAGGGACACATGGAAGAGCATATCAGAGAAAAGCCACAGTGAAATATGTCCTCCTAGCCAACACCATGAGGGACAAACGTACTGTAGGTGCCCTTCTTGTAGAAAATACACACAACTCCACTTGTTTATTACAATCTACCCCTGGCCTTGCTCCAAAATCCATGTTTGATGCCATAAAGTAGGAAGAATAGCAAGGACTCCCTCCTGGTTGACGATCAGCTAGCTTAGTATGTTGCTCCACAGGATGAGATACTGCTGAGAAAACACACAAAAGTTTCATGCAAAAACCCAATCTTGCAAGGAGCACCTTATATCTTTTTGTCTTTCTTTCTGCTCTCTACTATTCCTCTTTTCCAATGCTACAGCACAAGAGCGATCCACCTACTGGTGGAGTCTTACTGTTTTCACTTCTGCTCAATAAATGGGCTGACAGCTGACACCGTGGCTCCTGACCTTAGCCGAGGTCCGACGGTGAATTTCCTGCTATTGCAACCCAGCCAACACCGTGTGGCTCATTCACGGGGTGAGGATTCCTCACTTACATCCAGGAGCTGGCCAACACGCCTCAGACAAATCACATACTTGCTCACGTAGTCACTTAAAGCCACTTGAGTAATCCAGCAACCACTTCCACTCCCCATCCACCAACACGTTTTTTAAAGCACGTAGCCAGTGTTTACTACAATACAGCTCTTTAAGACCTATGTACCTCAATATTTGCAGCAGTGATGGTGCCAATTCTAGCTCTGGAGGTTTCTTGAGATGAAGAAGCGCTTTTAGGTTTCTTTAACTGGCCGAATCCTTACTGGTCATGATTTTTTAGTTTGTTTGTTTTGTTTGCTTTTCATTTTTTTTTAAACAAAACCAATTATATTATTGTCATGAACTCTAATTAGATACCCAATCTAATAGACTTGGAATTTTGCGTTTTAGTCTCAAAAGACTGCATACAGTTATTAGTACAAGTTGTTGAAAGGAAGTGGTCTTCAGTTTTCCAGTGTGTCCATGTTAAATGAAAAGAGATATTAACTTATGTAAACATCTGCCCTAAGTTACCATTTTCAAATAATGACCTTATGAGACTGGATAAAGAAACACTCATTAACATAAACTGGTGGACTGCCATGAAACCAAAGGAGAAAGATGATGAGATATCAAGCAGATTAGCGTGAATTAAAACCAAAACAAACAACCCATACACTAAAAAAAAAAAAAGTAATAAACCAGCCTCCAGTCTTCAGTATTTACTGCAGATATCATGTCAGGTTGTTATTTTTACTGACATCTTTCTGAGCCTCTGCATGTTGCAATACCCTCTATTAGAAACAAGGCTCTCAGAACAGAAATAGCTTCATTTTCAGCTCTGTCTCCAGTGATTTATTTTTTCCACCTCCAAATTCATTCTCTGACGAGAACAATATCTGATGTATGACTGCTGAACCATACATAATGTTATCACAGTAATAAATAATTCCAATAATTAATTTAAAAGCAAAGGAATATGATGACTAGTTTTTAAAGGTGAATTACACAAAGTGCAGGTTCACTGCACAGTTTACTTCTCCTGTACTTTTGAACTACATGTGGATGGTACTCCTTCGTTTTCTCCACACAGCAGTTACTGGCATTATTCCCTAACAGAGAAGCAACTTTTCCCAAATACATTCAGCAGACTTTATTCTCTACTGCCATCCTAAGAGGACCTGTCTGAACCTGGCCATTATGACTCCAATTTTATCTCCTTTGTCCTTTTGCTGTGTTCAAGCCATGCAACTGATAATTAAAGCAGAATGAATCAAGATGGGGGGTTGCCATCACAACATGTAATTAAGCACTAGCAATGAGAGAAACCCAAGGCACTGAACCAGGGATAATAAAGGGTGTTTTTAACTGTATTAGTTCACTTTCCCATCCTCATCAGCTTCTCACTGTAGCACCTCTGCTATAACCTCTGCCACAGAATGCTCACTTCTGGGCTCTTCATTTCCTTCTCAGCTCCATATTTCCAACTTGCTGGAATGTCTTTTCCTGAAACAGCTGCCTGTGTGCCTGCTTCTCTTTTTCAGCAAAATGCTGTTCCCCTTGCAACAATAAAAGTCTCACTATACTTCTCCCCATATAATGAGCTATATACTCATCAAATCCGCTTGCTGACATCTGTTTTCCTGGTGGATTTTAGAACATTAATTATGTTAGTATAAAAAATTTTCAGTGTGTTCATGGCTTGACAACATTGTGTGTGTGTTACAGACTGTTATTCTGTCACTCTGTTTCTGGTTTAGACCTGTGGTACAATCTGTATTCCATTTCCTCAGGATCAGACTTTCCAGAACAGTGGACACTTGCTCCTTTCACAGTGAGGGAAAACATTTATCCTCTTAGATCTTAGATTTTCCTCTTTTAAGGAAAGATCTATCTATGAAATGCCTTGATATTTTATGCTACATAACAGGTACTCACACACACAAACACCAGGAAGAAATCCTCTACTGAAAAGGTGAGTTCATGGAGTTCTCTGATATGAATCCTTCCCTTTCATCAAGGAGGGAGAGATCCACGTATTTCTACAGCACCATTTTTCCTTTTTCTGCTTCCCACAAGCAAGAATGGGTTTATCCAATCCATGATAAAAGGCAACACAGCAATGGAAAAATATATCCATTTTATCCAGTGTTCTCAATACCCATTTACCCAATCTCAATACCCATGTGTGTAACACTGATTTCTCTCAAGGACTCCTACAGTATGAGTGCACCTCTCATTTGAGGCATTCATGCTCATACCCCATTAAGTGCTTGCCTGTATGATAAATTGCAAGGTATTACAAGCACACAAGCTAAACTTAATTTTATCTAGGAAAGGACAAATTTCTAAGCTGTAAATCACAATGTACCGACATTCTAGAAGCTGCTCAACCCATGTGTGATACAGGTCTGGGTGGCAAACTGTTCTGGCACAAAAACTATGATAATATGTTTTACCTTCCCTGGCATTTAATTTACTGTCCCTTCATCATCCCAGTGTTAGTCTGGTGCTACAAGTTTGCCTTTGATGGTCTGTACCAATATGAATGAAAAATGCAAGTCAAAACCCTCAAACATATTTGATACCTTGAATGAAGTGATCAAAGTAAAACAGGCTGAAAGAAGTGAAACTCTCTCCCACACAACTACATAAGAAGAGAACTATGAGGTATGAACATTGAAGTTTCAGAAATTTATCATTATGTTGAGACTAGTAGAGAATGCACGGACAGTTTTTTTCCCACCTTCATTTTTAAATTCTAACCATAAAAAAGTTAATGTAAACAACAACATGTATTGTAAATAGGACTCAAAATCCTACCAGGAATATATCTCTCCCTCTATCTATCTGTCTTGTCTAGATTACTTCAGAAAAAGTTACCTCGCAACTTGAAAAATTACATCATTAAACAGTCTCCTAAACTGGTTTTTAGAGATGGCAAACTAATAGCTATTTATCATTTCCTTTTTTTTTTTATGCCTAGAAATTTGTATTGCAACTCTAAGTTGCAGTTCCAACTTTTTCAGCTCAACTCTCTACAAATAAATACACATTTCTACAGTGCATCTGTTTGATTGACACAAAGAGAGCAGGACACCATTTGCCTAACTGCTTCTGATTGCCAAAACCCTCCCAGGAATCCCCTCCATGCTGGATGTCCCTGTGACAAAGTGTTTCTAGAGCCTTATGCAACCCTAACTCAAATCCTTTTACATTTTCTACACTATTCCTCTAGCCCTGGAGCAGCCCCACATACTTCAGGGTAAGCAAAACTCCTGCTTGGTCACAGTGCTGTTTCATAAGACCAAACAGATCTGTAGATGCATGCCTTAAGTATTAAACAATTACTGTGAATAATAAAATTCAGCCAACAGCATAATATAAAACTCTACCCTTACTTTAGTCTCACTTTGATGTACTACTGACATGCTTGGGCCACGTTTTTAAACACTGCACATTGACTGAATAGCCAAAGAGAAAACAGTGCCATTAAGTCATTTAGTGCTGTTGACCATTACTACACTCAAACACTTATCTATTAATGTACGAGCACATGGGCTATACATCAATTACACCAGATTTTCTGAACTGTCTTCTCGTAAGCCCAGATATCCATTTTTACAATAGAGTATCTGTGAAAAAGATATTTCAAGAAATAAGGTTTATTGAAGTTACTTTTTGTTGTTGTTGTTGTTCAATAGCTCCTGACGTATATTGTTTCCAAATAAAATGGTCATTTATAATAATTTAAACCTTGTTTTTGAAGTGTCATTTGGGAGAAATGGAAAAAGAGAGGCAAATTTTCATTTCACTGCTACTGGTAAAAATGCAAAATAAGAAAGATAATAAATTGCACTTACACTAACATAATCAAGATCGATATTTGTCATGTGGTAATAATGTAATAAGATACATCAAATTCAACTTACCTATCACATCAGATGTCCATGAGCCACAGTTCCACCTCAATCCAAAGAAAACTTGACCTGTTGAATATGAAGCAACACATTTTCACTCATGATAAAATCTTGGCTTCTTTAGAACAGGCTAACAAACTATGGATTTCTGTGGGGAAGGGTAAACAGCAGTTTAGCACCACAGACAACTTAGGATCCCCAAACCTTCTTTTCACTTTCTATTACAATTCGAATATGAACAGATATCTTTGATTTCCCAATCGGTGACCTATCTCATTTTAATATTTATACAGTGGTCACTGGGGTCTAACAATTTGCTCTAAGAAGAATCTCAGAAAGATGTACAAAAATCCCTAAAGGTTACTGATTGTTAAAAATTGGTATGCACAAATTCTTATGATGTCCTTTGAATAAATCTGTGAAGACCAGAAAACATGACATGTTTTTCTTCCTTTATTTCCACGTTTCATCTTTGCTTCATTCTATGTATTTTTTTCTCTCAGAGAAAAGTCAAAAGAAGGGGATGGAAAAGGGAAATGGAAATAAACAATAAGGACTGTGAGGAAGATGAGGGGGCTCTTTTCTGCCAACAGTATCATTATATCCATTGCACTTTTATAAAATCAGCTGTCTAAAAATCATAGCTGTCAAGTATTTAGTCCTTGTATATTCACTCAACCTGAGATCTTGAATAATTTTGCTGAAATTTCTTGAGCTATAAAGCAAGACAAACAAGACTCCCTATCAGCCCGCATTTGCTAGAAAGCAAGCAGAAATTAGAGGTGTCCATACTCATAAATGTATGCAGAACCCATTTATAATGCTAATATTCTTGAAAAGAAAACAGCTTCAGCTCTCTACTAGCATGACTAATATAACATGAAGGTGAGCTTGATGATGCAACACAGAGTCTCCATGTTTTGGTGGACAGAACTGTAAGTGTACTGCATTAACTGCCTCTCAAGCGAAGCACGAAATGTGAATCCACCACTGCTGACTTATATTGTTTCACTGGCTCCTCTTTAGCAGCACAAGCAATCTTGTTTCAGAGGAAGCTATGAAAAGATACACAAGTCAGGTTCATTTAACCTATGACACCTCATACTATTTTTTTTACACAATATCTATTACCGTTGGCCTTCCTGCTTTTCTGTTGGTCATATCGATGCAGGAAACTCGACTGCATCAGAATGGGATCAGTAAACGAAGGCTCAATCCCATTTCTACTCAATTGAGTGGCAGAACTTCCATTAACTTGACAGGGAGTTTTAGCAGTGCCTGAAGATATCCTCCAGGCCCCCTTTTCTTGCCTTGGGCTAGAATGATATCCATCAATATTTTAGGACATAAGAGGGAGAAAAAAAATTAAAAATGTAGTTGTTTGGGACAGTTGAGACAGGGGATTATTTCCATGGTTTGTTTGTTTTGTGGTGAGCCACGTTTGCACACAGCTCAGTGCAAACAAGAAGGTGAAATCAAACACTGTTATATGCTGCAAGGTTCAAACCAGCAGTCTGACTTTATAATGCATCAGGAAATTTCCTCAAGAGTAATTCTGTCACAGCATAGTTGCATGGTATGAAGAGGAAAGAGATGCAGACCAACTTTCTGCTATTGCCTGGAAGAAAATTGCTTTGTCACGCACTTACACCTTCACGCAACAGACGAGTTACGTATTCTTTCTTTCAGCACTTGTTTGCGATCAGAACAGTTTTCCTAGGGAACATTTCAATAATTAAAAGAGACGAGCTTTAAACCAACTCAACAATGCTCTGCAGTTCAGATGAAATGTATCCACTGCTTTCAAATGAACAACTCAAAGCTGATTCTCCACCCCCA
>WAAE01015584.1:1628-15384 GCA_013400495.1 Nicator chloris
TGGACAGCAGCCATCGGTCTCCAGTCCTTCCAGGACAGCAGGCACAGGTGACCCCCACAATATTTCAAATTGCTCTAGACATGTTTCACGGAGGCACTGCTTGCAGAAGTCTAATAGTACTCATATTCTTTCTTTGAATTTCTTAACATGATAGCTCATATTTGAAACTTACAGAAGGACTGACTTTCATGTCATTACCTTTTTACAGGTCAATGACAGCTCCACTGGAATCAGTGATGCTCCCTTTCTACAGAAACCAAATCATGAAGGTTAGCATTAATTTTCTCAAGTATCCCTGCAGCAAAAGATTCCATCCTAATAAAGATTATATATTTCATCCTTAAGGAAAATAGACTGAGCCTTTTAAAATGTATGATGTGAATTTTCCCAGACAGAACAGGTTTCAGGACTAAAGGTTTCCTATAAGTTCATTAATTGCTACGTGACATGTCCAAGGATTCTGATTCTGATATAGCCTGCTGTTTGACAGTGATACTGTGTCACACTTGCCACGCTAAAAACACTGCACGAACTCTGACCCAGGTTCAACCAAGAGGACTCACTGTATTACATCACTGACTCCATATATATGGTATAGCAAGCAAACCAAGTGATTGGTAAGCTAAGTCAACACCTCTCCAATCACATTGGTCAAGACAGGTGTCCATCAAGAGAACTCCTCCTCCATGAAAGACTGTAAACAATCCATAGTTTACAGAAAATGTGTGTGAGAAAAGAATTTCCCAAAGGTAAACATCAGAAGGCTGAGAAAAGCAGGGTGACAATACTGTCTGCTAATAACAGCGCAAAACTCATTGTTTCTAGTTCTTTCAGTTAATTTCCATTTGTAGAAGGCAATTGATATATTTTGATGCTATCATGTGTAGTTATATACAATGTATGTAGTTATATATAATGTATGTTATATACAATGTATGTATATATAATGTATGTAACAATATTTGCATTCAACTTTCCCTTGCAACAGGGGTGTTTGTATGACAAACAAGCAAACATCCAAAGAACTTGATAAGAGTGCAGAGGGTGTTCTTTTCAATTACTATTTTACCTGTCTCCTTGATCTCACTGAATAAAATAAAATTAACAATTCACTCTCTGCTATAGTTTAATTAACATGGACCCTAGAGTATCCACACATTTAAATTAGGTTCATCTCTTCATCACTTAACCACAGTTAGGCCTTAAGAGAACAGAGGACCTCCTGGTACAATATTTTAGGCACGCTGACTCGGGAGGACTTCCTTCAGGCTAGGTACCAGAACCAAGCCAGGTTTCCAGCTCTAAGCACTCTGCAGCTACTGCAAACACTGTAATCTGCTCTAAGTAATCTGTTTTTTAAGAATTGAGGAGTGGGGATCTTCACAACGGAGTTCTCAAGACCATGCTAAATGAACACATAAACACAGACACTAACAGTAAAAGATGGTCACCTACCAAAAAGCCTGTGAACAGTGTAGCTTAGAATGCACTGTTGGAGGACAGTGGTACAGCAGACAAGCAGGGAAATAGAACAGCATGTCACCAGTACAATTCTTTTATTTTCTGCCATTCCTTCTTTTTGTTTCCCAAACAGGACTCTGAGCACACATGAGTGTGTGACCAGAAATCCGACTCTGACATTTTAGTTACTTCTTGCTTGGCTGTTCTTTGAGCAGAGGAATGGGAAGGGAGTCCTGCTGTTTGCTTTCTCAATTTTCTCCTCTATTAGCACTATTTCCTTTTTTGGAAATTGCCTGGAGGGCACATTTGAATACCTGGTAGCCAACCAACAGAGATAAAGATAAATTATTTGCAAATAGAAGGGAGAAGGATACACGTTGGAAGTGAAGTAAAAAAAGTGTCCAGCAAAGTGTTTGCAAGAAACACTCAGTAGAAAACTAATGAAAACAACCAGAAAATATAAGGTCATTATGGAACTCATCTGAGGGCATAGATCTGCTAATGAAAAGTACAGATGGTATAATATTAGAAGTCATTATTAATAAAGAAATATTGAAATATCATGCAGAAATTGCTACATTACCTCAAGGGATAATTCAGGCTGATTAAATGAATTCATACAAGGTGCAAAATAATGTAAATGTAAGAAATTCCCAGAACTTCTTTTATAACCTGTCAGAAGATCACATTGAAATTAAAGAGCATGTTAGCTAATGCCAGACTTTTAAATGCCATCAATGAAACACAACCACTAAACAAAACAAATGCTTCCTTAGAATACAACAGAAAATATTTCATGACAGAATTATTAGTGCCATTGTAGCAGATATTAGCTGCAGCAATTCTTGAATTCTACCTATAGTATTGTCATGAATGTGAAGATTAATTCACTGTATGAAAGGTACTGTGAAAGGCTGCTAGGATGCAGATAAGACTAAATGAGTCTGGACCACTTGATCTGCCATGCTGAAGGATAAGGAAAAAAAGGCAACTGATGTCTGTCAATACCTTGATAAACCACAGTGAAAGACAAGAGTGATTTGAGAGGGAAGATGAAGCTGTCATTAGGACATGGGTAAAACTGCCATGGATAAATGCAATTTTACCATAGGCAGACAGTTGTAAAACTGTCTATACCTAGTGCAGTGTGTAAGCAAGAATCTTGATATCAGCAGAAAAAGTGATAGCAATCCGATGAAGTCCCCAGTGACTGGAAAAAGGGAAATATTGTGCCCATATTTTAAAAAGGTAGAAATGAGGACCCTGGAAACTAGTGTGTCAGCCTCACTGTGTCACCTCTGTGTCAGGGAGGATGATGGAACAGATTGTCCTAGAAGCTGTGCTAAGGCATGTGAAGAACAGGGATGTGGTTTGAGACAGCCAGAACAGCTTCACCAAGAGGAAATCCTTCTTACCAACCCAGTGGCCTTCTGTGGTGGAATGACTCCATCAATGGACAAGGGAAGGATTACAGATGTCATTTACCTGGACTTCTATAAATCCTTTAACATAACCCCCCACGATCTTCTTCTCTCTAAATTGAAGGAGTTGGATTTCATGGGTGTGCTGTTTGGTGGATGAGAAATTGGTTGGATGGAACACCCAGGGGGCAGTCATTGGTGGCTCAATGTCCAGATAGAGATCAATGACAAATGGTATCCCTCAGGGGTCCATACTGCGACCAGCACTTTTTAATTGGCAGTGGGATCAAGTGCAACCTTAGCAAGTCTGAAGACAACACCGAGCTGAGCATTGTGGCTAACACAGCTGAGGGACAGGACGTCATTCAGAGGGATCAAGACAAGTTAGAGAAATGAGCCCCTGTGAACCTCAGGAGGTCAAACAAGGCCAACTATGAGGTATTACATCTGGATCAGGGCAATCCTTGGTAAGAATATAGGGTAGGGGTTGAAGGGATTGAGAAAAGCCCTACTGAGAAGGACTTGAAGTACTGGCAGATGAGAAACTGGACATGACTCAGAAATGTGCAGCCTGTACAACCAGATCTGTCCTGGGCTGCATCCAAAGCTGCACAGCCAGCAGGGCAAGGGAGAGGATTCTGCCCCTCACCTTAACTCTGGTGAGACCCCACTTGGACTGCTGCATCAGCTCTGAAGTCTTCAACACAGAAAACACAGGGACCTGCTGGAGTGGACAGGACAATCACAAAAATTATTAGAAATACGATACTCCACTCCTATGAGGAAAGACTGAGGTACTTTGGGTACTTCAATCTGGAAAAGAGAAGGCTCCAGGGAGACCTTATTGCTCCAGTATTGAAGGGGGCTTACAAGACAGATGAGGGAAGACAAACATTTTAGCAGGACCTGTGGTGATAGGACAAGGGGTAATGTTTTTAAACTAAAAGAGGGCACTCAAACTAGAAAAAAGAAAACATTTTTTGTGATGAGGGTGGTGAAACCTTTAATGATGTTTCTCAGAGAGGTGACAGACATCTCATGCCTGTAAACATTCAAGATCCGGCTGGACCAGGCTCTAGCAATCAGACAACTCTGCAGAGAATGACCTGAGGATCCTGGTGGACAGCAAGCTGCCCATGAGCCAGCAGTGTGCCATTTTAGCCACTAGTGGCATTCCTCAGGGCTCAGTATTGAGACCAATCCTGTTTACCATCTTGATTGATGATATGGATGAGAGGATCGAGTGTAACCTCAGAAAGTTTGCAGACCACCCCAAGTTGGGTGGGTTATTGATTTGTTGGAGGGCAGGAAGGCTCTACAGAGGGATCTGGGCAGGCTGGATCATGGGCTGAGGACAATGGTGTGAGGTTCAACAAGACCAAGAGCCAGGTCCTGCCCTTGGGTCACAACAGCCCCAGGGAGTTCCACAGGCCAGGGCAGAGTAGCTGGAAAGTACTCAGTAGAAAAGAACCTGAGGTAGTAGCTGAACATGAGCCAGGGTGTGCCCAGGCTGTAGCAGGGTGAGGGTCAGTCTCTTCTCCTAGGCAACCAGTGACAGGACAGGTGAGGTCTATGTTGGACATGAGAAGGAATTTCTTCATGGAAAGAGTAGTTAAACATTGAAAAGGATGGCTCAGGGACAACAGAGTCTCCATCCGTGGAGGCATTTAAGAAACAACTGGACATGGCTCTTAGTTCTGAGCTCCTCAGAAGGAAGGAGACATGGAGCTCATGGTGTGGGTCAGCAAAGATGATGGGAGGTCTGGAGCATTTCTCTTACGAGGAGAGACAGAGAGCTGTGCCTGTTCAGCCTCGAGAAGAGACAGCTGAGAGGAGACCAAACCTACGCCGATGACTATCTGAAGGGAGAGTGTCAAGGGGATGGAGCCAGGCTCTTCTCAGTGGTGCCAAGCAATAGGACAACAGGCAATGGGCAGAAACTGGACCGCGGAAGGTTACACAAACTTCTTTACTGTGCAGGGAAGCAAGCACTGGAAGAGAGAGGTTTTAGAGTCTCCTTCCCTGGAGATGTTCAAGAACCATCTGGATGCAATGCAATGCTGTGTGCTCTAGCATGACGCTGCTTCAGCAGGGAGGGTGGACCAGACAACCCATTATGGTACCTTCCAACTTTATCCATTCTGTGATTTTGAAGATGTCCTTGTTCATTGTAGGGTGATTTGACTAATTATTTTTAAAGGTCCTTTCCAATAAAAAACATTTGATGATTCTGAGAAAACACATCACACGAAATGTGAGAGGGAGGCAGATGTGGGATAGAGAAAGTTTGGCATCCATTTAAATTCCTTTTAAAAGTGTAGGATGGCAGAATATCATTGAAACATTGAGGAACATCTCTGAAGGTCACCAAGGTCAATCACTACTCAAGCATTTGTCACCACAAAGACCAGATCAGGCCAGTCACTACTATCTAAACAAATCCCTCTGCTGAAGGATTGCTGCATTTCTCAGGAAAAGAAGAAAACCTCAGGTCTAAGGAAATTAATTTTTAATTTTGCCTCTCAAAACATCATTTGCAGCAGTGAAATACCTCTTCAGTACTAAAGTACAGCCTACAGGAGAAACAAATTTCCAGTGATTATCTTCTTTTTCCATATCATGTGACAGTTTGACAGCTGTATTATTCTGCAGACACCAATGTTGGTCTCAGAGTTTTTACAGGACTGAAGACCAAGTGTTCCTATAAGACTGGCTTCCTAAATTACTGGCTTGCAATCAGTGGCCTAGACACAGGCAGTACCTTTCCAGGAGTTAACAGGGCAATTTGGTATCATCTTTAGTTTTATTTGGTGCCTCAGTTATCCCTTCAAAAAGAGAAGTTTTAGAAAATCAGCTTTGTAAATCCTCTAAATATCAAAAAGGAAGTGGGAAGGAAGAGGGGGAAGTGGGAAGGAGGAAAGGGGAGTGGATAAAAGCAATAATGTACCATGGCAAGGGCATTTTCTCCTCATAAAAGAAACATATTACAGAAGAATACTTGCCTCCTCTTGTTGACTTACGTCAGCACTGTTGTGAATTATCTTAAATACTGGAATCTGTCTGGTGAGGAAAATGGTTGGTGAAAGAGAACGAAGGAGCATGTATAAGTTATAATGTCCCATCACTAGTGATTATTCTTGTTTTCTTGTTTCATGAGTCCTTTGAAATCAAGCTCTGAGGGTTCATAAATTGGATTTTCCCAGTTCATTCCTCATGCCTGCAAGGCAACTGTCAGTGATGAGTTGAGCCAGGATAAGAAGATTAATAGAGTTAACATTTGCTCCAAATTTTCCAACTGTAATTGCTTAAAATAGCTATCTGTCACTACATACCTAAACAAGAGTGTTCTTCAGTGGTGTTACAGCTGGGGATATTGGAGACAACTACGCACGCTGGATCCAGTCTCTGGAAATTAGTGAATTATAGGCAAACTCACAGCAAGTAGATTTCATTTATTTATTAACTTTTTTGCCCATTAATTCTTGCCAGGATGAAAGGTTTATAAGGATGTACAGAAACAGTGACTTGATCTCATGCACCAACAAAGGATCACTCCCGGGCAGGGGATGGCTGCTAAACTATTTAGCTTTGCTCAGTCAAAGTGGGGCTGTCCTCCAAAGCCAGTCCAGGAGATGGTCCATGGAGCCTCAGCAGAGAGCCTCGTCACAGTGGGGATCTCAGGAACTCCACTCACTAGAGTACAGAGGAAGACAGGAACCACTGAGAAGACACTGTGTAAATTTGGGAGCCCAGAAACCCTCTGCACCAAGATGGAGGTTGCAGTGGAAGTGGGGATTACAGACTAAGCCCAAAGAGGGATCATCTGCAGCAGACTATTCTGATTTAAACCAAAATTTTCTCAAAACTGAGCTTTGTTTCAACATTTTGACAACGGAAACATTTTTAAAATAGAAAGTTGAAACTGTTGATGGCATTGAAATATTCCAGACTGCAGGCTTACAGAAGGAAAATATATGTTACGAACTTAATTTTCTGTCACAAAAGTGCATAAACAGAGTAAGTTCCAGATATTCAATGTATTCCTTGAAGGCCTCCTTCAGTTATTGAAATATCAAACACTCAAACACTGTCATGTGAGGCCAAAAAGAAGCAGGGAAAGTCATTTTGGCCTGAAATTATATAAAACACTTACAAAGCTAAATAAAACACTTTTATTCCTATAGGTCTTATAGTTTCCATCTACAGCCTTTCATTCCTCAATTTTGGTTTTCAAAATTTAAAGAAACTATTCCCATGTTGTCTACTACCTGCTACGGTGTGATCTCTTAATTTGCATGAGTGAACCCTGACACAGTCTGGAGTCTGTGACTGACCTAAGCAGCAGACAAACTTACTCTGTTTATGAGAAGCTTTTTAGTTCAAAGAGCTCAGCTGATTGTTATAGTGCCTGCTAATTGCAAATATCAGAGTATATGGGGAAGGGGTAGAGCCTGGGTGTTGTGGGAACTGCAGCTAGTACACTAGGCCTTATGCTGTTCCAACATAGAAATGACAGGTTGAGACACTGCAAGGAGAAAAAAAATTACTACTGAAAGGAAGATTTCAGTCTTCCATGTTCAGCAGCAACAACAGTCCCAGCCCCCACTGTTCAAGTTTGAAGGACATTGGCGAATCTCCTGCAAACTACTGAATGTTGCATACAACGACCAGTCAAGGGCACTCAAATGGCCAGTTTACATTTCTAACTGGTTAGCCAAAATATAATTTGCCTATGCTATCAGACTAGATGTGTGTGCAAACCCTGACATATGCAGCACTTAAACTGTAGGCAAAGCTTTGACGGTGCAGAGCAAGGAACAGCAAGGGCTGCTGCAGGCAAGCAAGAGCCCAGGGCAACCCCAGCACAACACACACCATCATCCATGAGGCACAGTCCCACAGAGGCTGTGCACGTCATGCAGAGCCAGGCGTTAGTGACAGGGTCTGTTAACTGCCCCAGACACAATAGGGAGCTCAGTCAGGAGCAGAAGAGATGATGCCACAGATACCACTGGAGGCAACTCGGCAACATGGGTCCAAAGTCCATCCTGCCGACAGGGCCAAAGGCAGGACTGGAGACAAGCTACAATGTATGGCTGGGGTCCATTCAGGAAACATATTACCCAGAAGTGCATCTCAGGCCAACGCAGGAGACAGAGCTGGAAAAACAGACACCCCTAACTAGCTCAGGCACAGACTGCATTCCCAGCCCCAAGCCCAAATGAGACTCCCACACCCAGACACATGGAGCAAGTTCCATGGTGGACGCTCAGACAAGGCTCCTCTTGGGATTATGAGCACATACTTAAATAGACCCTGCCCCTTCTTTATGCTTATGTGTAACTGCAAAAAGACTTTAGGTTTTGTCCTTGTGTGTTTTTTTATAGGCAAATGGCTTGCGAACCCTGATATTGGGGTAAGAATGTATTCAAGACTCCTCTAAATTTTGACCTTTACACAGAGGTATTAAATTTATAGATTTCTTATGACATCTAGGGAGATTACTGTGAGTCTGTCAGATCTTTTGTGTTTGATTTTGTCTCAATTACTTGGTCTCATGTCAGGACATCTGCATCTGTCAGATCTTTAACAAAGTGCAGTGAAGTAGCCTCCATCTAGGGTTTCTCAAGATATCTCCCATTTCCTTGCTTCACTGGCTTCCTACAAGGGACCATGGCCATGGCCAGAGCAGGAGAGGGTCTAATGTGTGGTGCTTCCACTGGAGAGACAAGGACTACAGCACACAGCAGAGCTTTGGGTTCAGAGAAACTCTTATAAGCAATACAGCCCCTAGCCATGGCAACACACTGTGACTGCCCCTCCAAATTATAGGACCAAGAGAATTTGCCAGGGCTTGAAGGTCAGCAGTATGAATTACCATTTTTTACATAGGTCTTCCATTCCTTTTACAGTGACTTTGAATTTTGGTAAGATAGCAAGGCAACCCTAGCAGCAAAATGCTTTAATCTTTTCAGTCACGGGCAGTGTTAAACTCTGGCAGACACTTGTGTACCACTACAGTCTGTATTTAATGGATGCAGTTACTAGTTACCTTCAGCATGTTACATGATCCTTCAAATTAGAGCTATGAGAGCCAGAATTACTGACAGGTTTGTTCATTGCTCTTACCATCAATTTCCAGAGATTATAAGCTTGTCAGAAAGATATCATTGGAGATTTAAGGGATTGCTTTCTAGAGTCATTCTGAAATGATAGTTAATGTGCAGAGAGCTTTCCATCATACTCTCCCATCCAAAAAAAAACTTCTTATGTACAGTAAGATATGCTGTACATGAAAAAAAAAATTATGAAACATATTCAACATATGAAGATAGATTGATATTATACACTTTTACTAAAATATATATCAGTTTTGATGCTACAACATTTCCTGTCATTCCCTTTGTGCTGGTTTGAAAGCAAAACCAGTGAGAGACTCCAAGTCAGAAATACAATTTAATAAGAGGAAAAAGAAATAAAATATAATAAAATGTTGCAGTGCACAATTCAATCTGCATTAAATTGTGATTAAAGAAAGATGGTTTGCCCCGTCTCCCCTTTTAAAGTTCATAATGGTTTTTTCCCTACATGTCACTTGTCCCTGCCCCGCCCAATTTTTCAGACCCTTCCTTGCCAATCCACATTAATACCTTCCACATCACCAAATAAAGTGTTCCTCTCCACTTCCCTTGAAGTGTCGATCCCCCGAACCCACTCCCCTAATTCCACAGTTTTCTATGTTCTTAAGTTACGTATAGGTTAGTTGGAGCTGGCCACTCCTATGATTTGTTGTTATTGGCTGTTGTTTTGACAGAATTTTTCTGTACCACTCCCCTCTTTTTTGTTGATTGGACAGTTGGCTGTACCCTCCCTTTATTCTTGTTCCTCCCCCCTTTTTAAGTCTGTGTAAGCCCTTGCTCCTCGCTCTGGAGCTCTGGTCGTTGCCCTGGCAACAGCTGCCGTGTGTGACCCCAGGGCTGAGGGTCCTCTGCTTCTTCGTTGCCACCCTTCCTGGGCTGGTTAATAAATCAGTCTGGGGAACCTGCAACGAGTGGCTCTTCCTTCGTCGTCACTGTTTTCCATCATTCCCCGGAGTGCATAAGGAAATTAGTAGGCAGTGAGAGGGTTTGTGCGGACCCCCCTCACGCCTGGAAGGCTTTGCCAGATCCTCTCCAGAGGCTTCCAGCAGCCCCCCGATACGCCGCACCCCTTGAGGACTTTGGTCGGCCGGTTGGGAAAAGCCAAAGCAGCCTCAGAGAAGGCAAGCCGCAACAATAAAATAAAAGCAACGGTACAAAAGACCACTGACAAAGTCAGAATACAACCTGATACCCTGTTAGTTAGAGTGGTGGTGGCAGTCCAGATGAAATGGTCTCATTGAAGCAATGATCCCGTAGAAAGCTCTCTCAGCTCTTGTCCAGTGGGTAACAGCCCCCTGTGCTGCCCCAAATCCCAGATTATATCCAGCCGGGAATGCTTGGCTCTTCCCCCCTGGGCGGAGCATCTCACAATGGGCTGATATCATTCTTCCAATCATGCAATGGGTTGTTGATTGCCCATTAAACAGGGATGGCTCCCTGAGGGAGTTACCCATGAGTTATGTGATAAAGCATTGATGGGCCGTTAACAGAAGATAGTCTGGAGGGAGGGGACAAGGGGAACCCTGCCTCAGCTGGTTTCAACAGCTCATGAAGATGGTGACAGAATACATACTTTGGGCACATCTTTCATTTTAACCTAGGACATCCCTCCTCTTGTGAGTGGTATAGAGAAGAATCATCCATCAGTCTGGGAAAGCATCACACATATATGAGAGTACCAGGCTTGTGGATCTATCTTATGCTGGCTATAGCAAGGAAAATCCAACATATATTTCAGAAATATCCTGTAGTTTGTTGCACTACGTTCCTGGCTATGCAGCAACATGAGCATGCCCCGTGAATGATGGGCCTGAGGCTCCTTTGATAGCAAGATTCAACAGCAGAAAATGAGCAAGCAAAGTACTGGTTTTAGCTAAGCAGTATAGTAGTAACGTAGCTGGTATATAGGTTGATCTCAGTTTTAATGGTGCCTTTTTCTATGATAATGGGTACCTAAAAGCCTCCTTTATTTAGATGTTGCAAGCTAAAAAATAATTAAATAATAGAACAAATTATACACTAGAGTTTTACCAAATAGAAAATCACTACCTAAAAAATGGCCGGTTTTTCTGGAATTTTCCATACACCAAAAATCTTCACTTTAGAGTTAGGTTTCCATAACAAGAAAAATGCTGTTGTTAATCTGTTTTAGAACATAATTCTGGCAGCTTCACAGTGTGTTTTCTATGAAGAGGTATGAGGCATTAAATAACAGTAGTATCATATTTTTTTCATAAACTGACACACTTTGGGTGAAAAAAAATTCAGTTGTGGGCATGTGACTGTCTTGATCTATTGTTCCACCACAGCAAAGGACAGTCAGCCATCAAGAAGCTGGATTAGAGCAGGAATTAATTCCTTAATGCCAAACCAGATAAAAGTCTTAAAGAGCAAGGCACCTCAAATCCTTTGTATGAAACCAGAATGCTCACAATTCATTGTAAGAACAATGAATAAGACCAACTTTTTGGATTACAACCTATATTCAGAGGGCAAAAGGATGCTCTTGGAATGAAAGGGCATCAGGACAAGGGCAGAGCTGCTCAGAAAAAGGCTTAAGTTTTGAGCTGAGTGGATCTGAAGAGTATCTTCAGGAGAGACTAGGTTTTATCCAAACACCTGGTCTTCTGAGATATGTATTTATTCACTTTCCTGTCTAGAGAGGAGCTGTGCTTTTAATCTTGCTTTGTTGCCTGCACAGACAATTTCATTTAATTGGTGTTGTGTTTTCTCTTCAATAGCTGTGCTGCTTTGGGAGGTAGCCTTAGTTTTATGCACATAATTATCAGCACCACCACCTTCGGAAGTTACCAAGTACACATAGCCTTTTTCTTTATTGCTCTTCTCAGAGTTTTCTTTCATTGTATATTGGAGTTATGTGACAGCTACCCCTTTTTAATCCCCCTTTTTGACTTCATGTTTTGTTCAAACAAAGTATTGATGAGAACTAATACTTTTTTCTTTTGTGTAGTGAATTTTGTCTATGTGTGTGACAAAGCTTTGTGTGTTTTAATATAAAGTGGGTAAGTATATATATTTTCTGTTGAAGTTAGTGAAAACCTCTGAGGTGATGAGGCCAACCTGCAGCTTGATCTCCCATGGAGCTACTGATAGTAAAAATGAGCATTTTAATTACTTCTAGTTTTCCTGCCCCTGCATGTTTCCCTATTAAATTAATTCGCATACAGAAGATAGCACTATCAGGTGTTAATTATTGGAAGAGTAGCACAGGGACAATCAGGCAGACTTGAAAGGCCAAACAGTCACATGCATACACAAAAAACTTTGAATGAGAGATATATGTTTCTATTCTTGACTTAATGGTCATGTTTGAACCATGGTATGTGTTTAACATGCATATCTTAGAAAGTATAAAAAAACAAGCATGCAATTTTAAGAAAACAAAGTTTTAAAATCTTCGTTGCAAGATAACGTTGAACTGTAAATGTTCTTCCTATCAGATATCTCAAGGGAATACTTTGAGTTGTCTGATTTCTAAAACACAAATTAGGAGAAAAAGCACCCAGTGTCTTTTTTTACTCTCCCACTCTTTCCACTACAGATCTTAAGCTTTAAACAGTCCATATGTTATTAAATGTCAGTAAATATTTATCCTGTTTTCTCTTGATGTTTCTAAATGTATTTGTAATCCTAAATTCCACACCTGTAAATAATGAGGGAATCTAGGCTCATCTCTTCCAGTTTGCTTCCATCTTTGAATAAAGTTTACACATTATTGTACACTACAACATGATATTTATTAGAATTAAGCAAGATGATTAAACATATAGATCATCCCCCGAGCTCTAATCAGATACCTCCTCCTCAAAATGCATGTTTTTATGACTCAGCTTCAAGTCTAAGTGAACAACACACACCATTGAGTTTCTGATATTCTTAGTGCTCCTGCAGCTAATGGAAAGTCAAGTATTATCTGCTATGCATAAAAATCTGAATAAATTGCCACAGCTCAAAGTCTTCTCACTAGGTTTGCGTAATTACTTTCCCAATAAGTCACTATAAGGCACTGCTAAAGGAAACTGTATTACATATTATTTATGGCCATAATAACTACACATGAGGCTTTGCAGTAGATGGAAAAATGGAAGTCAAATACAATAAGCCTTTCCCTTCAATTTAAGGATAAAGCTTGTATAATACAGTCTCTCTAATAATGAAGCAGAATAAGCAAGTATAGTGTTTAATGATAATGAGTTTCTTGATGAAGCAGATGGATTTTCATGAGTATTTTTGATGGAATAGCAGGCTGTTTTACATGGCAGGAAACCTCAACCACAAAAAAAGTCATAAGTGAAGCAGTTAAAGGCTCATAAAAGATTTGATGCAAACCTATGTGAAGTAAAAAGTAGTGTCATGGGTATACCAATGATTAGAATGGGCTTTAAAAAGCAAACAAAGGGGAGTGAAGAGGAAGCAGGAGACCTTGTGCCATCCAACCATGTCTACATAAAGAGACAGGTCCTTTGGTGATCCTCAGTGGAATAATGACACAACAACCTTGTTACAATCAAAACTTTATTTCAACATGCACCCTCTGCAGAGGGGGTCATATCACAAAACTGATATCCAAGACTTTCTGCAGGTCAGGTCAATCAACAAGAAGAATAGTCTTCATTATGTAATATTTTAAAAAGGACAGCAAAAATTTAAAGTGCTGTATGTGCTGGTTGGAATGTAAACCGGCTGGAAAAAATGAACCCCACTCCATTACCT
>WAAE01015585.1:0-15349 GCA_013400495.1 Nicator chloris
GAATAGAATAGAATAGAACCTTTGGAAGGAACATACAAAGATCATCCTGTCCAACTGGCTGGCCCCTTCATAGCTAACCAAAAGTTAAAACATTTTGTTAAGGTCATTGTCCAAATGCCTCTTGCTTTAGGAATTTACCACCTCTTTGGGAAGCCTGTTTGACTGGATAAGACAAGCTAGTGAAACAATTCACCATACTCCTAGCAGACTTTTATTTTTGGTCCTTCCGGAGAAATGTCTGACAACTGAGAAACTTGGTCAAGCAGTTGCAGTACACAGTCTTTTTATATGTTTCTTGTAGCATTTTTTTGTGTTCCTCCTTTTGGACAGAGTAGGAATACCTGGTAATATTTCTTCCCCATTGTTTTCAAGTACAAATATCCTTTGACTACAGTATGGAGTCTTCAGATTTAGAGGATGTGCCTTATTTCTGTTATATATATATTGGGATATCAAGAGCCCTTTACAGTCTGAAGGAATAAAAAAATGTAGTATAAAAAAGTGGCCTACTGTATTTGGCTATAAATAGAACTTAAATTTATATAATGTACTGGATGGCAGTACATTACGGTACTTACTTACTTACAGTAAGGGCAGCACTTTAAGAACCAGAGCTTAATTCTGCAAGTCTTTTGTACTGAGATCCAAGGACTTAATTCAGGTGCTATGAGATACTGGATCAAAGTTGCAAAGAGTTAATTTCTGAGTTGGAGACACTGGGCTAAATCCTTAAGTGTGTTTATATTTATACTTCTGGTTTCCAACTATGTTTTCAGAACTTGTATAATATAAGATGTGGTCAGTTTTATCAATAGCAGTGATTTTTGTGAAGGCCTGAAGGGGCATTGTGTTAGAAAGAAGTTAATTAACCATAAGTTTTTCTTGTATTATTATTGTAAAAGTGACCAAGAAGTACTTGGCAGCAGTGGGCAGGGAAAGTGGCTAAAAGCAAGGTAGCATAGTTGTAAACTCAGAGAGACAGAGAGAATCATCTTACTTTCTCATGTTCAGGAGGGAATACCTGAAATATGTCTTGAAAAACTCCAGCCAGAGATCATAAGATTAAAGAAATTATTTAAGAGCTTTTTAAACAATAATAGTATTTTGAAGAATATTAAATACTCATACATGGGGTTTTGAGAGAATCCTTATGGTTGTAACTTAGTTCATATTTGTGAGTATTTTAAAATTTAAATCCAGTAAGTCCACATATTCAGACCTTTGTGTATGCAAGAATAGTCATAGATATGTTCAGGGTAAATCCTGCAATCTTGGAGCAGATTCACTGTTCATCTGAAGTCAGTTATTTCTTGTTACCTTGCAATTTGTTTAAATCCCCAGTAGAGTTGCATGCACACATGCTCACAACAGACAAGCAAACAAACTAGCAAACAAACAAACCTGTGTTTAAAAGTTAATGTTTTCAAACAATGCACACTTAGGGTCAAGTCCAGTTTTCCCAATGTTCAGTCAGTATTACTGAACCCAGTGGGACCTCCAGCATGTTACATGAACAGCACTGGACACATAGCTGACCTGTTTCTTTACCTATGAAACTGTGTCCTTCCAATACAATTAGAGTGTCACAATTGTCTGTGCTTCACCTCACTCTAGAAGACTTCAGAACAAAGTCAGACCTTATCTGTAGTAAGCATTCTCGTTAATTCCTGTTAGCATAACCTTGAGTGAGAACAAAACCCAGAGTGTGCCATCACAAATTGTTACTTTTTTTTGTCTAACTCTTGCCAAGTTCCCAGAAGGGAGCTGGACCAGTCTCAATGGCTCCTTGGGACAGAGCGCTATAGATGGGCATATGTGTCTTTGCCAGAGGCATGTACAAAGAAATTGTTCAGGGTGTTTCCAACACTAGTACTGTTTTGGAGTTCTTTTAAAGAGTTTGCAATGATGCTGTGAATAAAACTATTTCAGGTCAGTTATCTGTATGAAAAGTGATAGGACATTCAAATCTCCTGCTGCTTTGGCAAAGTTGTTCTGTGTTGATCTCCAGCATGACACTGAGGGCATGGTCAGACATTCATTCTTACCCTACAAATGTCACACTGGTTGAAAGATGGAAGAGAGGCAACTTCTGTTTCACACTGCCCTCCAGCCATCCCTTTTCCTTTCCATTCAATATAAAGCTGCAAAGAGAACGTAAGAGAAGAGAGAAACTGAGGTTTCTTTCATCTGGGTGGCAGATCTTTCTGTGGGTTCAAAGTCTAAGCTGGGCTCCAAGGCACAAGCTTTAAATATGGTAGCATTTGGGGTCAGAAGTTGTTGAGGGTATCATGGCACCTGGGGGGAAACCTTATTCAACCTTGAAATGTTTAAATACACACTAAGCAAGGGAAATAATAATTTATTAATGTCTGGAGTGTATTTCACCTACTCAAATAACAGATATTCTGTCTTGAAAGATCTGCAAAACAGTAAACCGCGGACAGATATGCTGCATTACACTACCTCCTTCACAGATGTCAGAATTACAAGATAAATGTTATAGAAAGTAACCTGTAAAATTGAAGAGTCTTATCTGGTTACAGCATAACAGAGGAGGGTGCACACTTTAGGCTCTGAAGTATTTCTCAGGTATTTGAAGACATATTCAACCTCTAGTATGCTCTTTAACAGTACAGTGCATGTGGGCACTAATAATATGTCAATGTAAACCTTGCTGCAGCTAATTTCTGTAAACACATACAAGACAGCAGCAATAGTCCTCATGACTATTACTGGTAATTAAGCACGTTAGAATGAAGATATTATTTGATATATTTAAGCTTCTTTTAAAGCTTGGGGAACCTGGTTTTAATATATGGTACCTTGATTTTTGTTTAAAATTTCTTTTTCCAAAGAGACATTATTTCTCAACCTTAGTTGAATACTCACTTTTCCCAAGATTTAGGTCCTTCTCCTATGGACATGTTAAAGCTGGTGTGATTAATGATCATTGGTACTTTAAAATATTCCTATCCTGTGATAAAAATATGTCTCATTTTCACAGATAGCTGTCTTGAAAGTAGTGGGGGAAAAAGTCTGTCTTGTGGAGTTCACAATACAGATAGATAAAATATGGCAGAGGAACATGCATAGAAGTAATTGACCAGGGTGACACAGCTGAGCTGGAACTGAAACCCAGCAGTGTCCTTTGCATAGGCTATCTTGCATACCAGCTTTGCTTAGTCTCACTGAAATACAGTACCCCATTTTGACCTGCTTTGAAATGTCTTTTCTGGTACATCCTTCATAAAGAAGTGCATGGTTATATGACAGCCCTACTTCTCCCCGCTGCTGACAGTATAATAAATGCTGAAATCCATTTCCTTTTACTATGGTGTTTTTTCACTCCATAGAAATGCTTCTTTTGTTGCTTTCCTTGCCCATCCTGTAGTCAAGATCCATGGTTATGAGAACACCAGCTAAACAGAGTTTCCTGAAGAAAGTTACAACAATGGGAACACTAGATGGCTCACAAGGTGTTTAAAGAATGTATAATTTCTTCTGCATAAATGGCTACTCATAATCTGATGCTTCAGACTGCATTAAAATAGGATACATTTATTAAGAGCCCACATGGTTCAAAGCTCTACAAACAGTTTTGGTAGAAATAAGAGTGTCTCATTTTCAAAGGCACTGGGAAATGGAAACAATGAGTTCTGTGCTTGGCACAGGTGATCTGCCCATCTGCAGTTAGCCTCAGCATATCAAATGGAGGAAGAATGTAGCAGGAGTCTTTTTAATTAATCTTCATGTTTACATTGGCCGTAAGGTTCTTTGTATGGTCAAGTATGTGAATGTACAAAGGGGAGGCTGCATCTTAGTTAATATGTTATGTAGTGAGATTTTTGTCAGCCTAGCCTTTACGCTAGTTGTACTCACCGGTAATTTATTACAGACTTATTAAAAACCTCATTTTGAAGAAGGTAATGACTTTATTTCAGCTTTTTGTTTTGATTTTCTGTGGGCCTGACTTTCTTAAAAACAATTATAAGATCTGCATCAGTGAGATATCAAACAGAAATAAGAAATTACACATGGACACTTGGCTTTGTCACAAATTTTTCTAGCCATCTGCATTTAGTTGTGCAGATGTTACAATCAGTGTTCCCCATATATCAACTTATTTTGGGTTATGTTACTACGAAGACCATAGCATAGCTATTCCTTCTATGTTTTTCCTTTGGTTTGCTGTATGTTAGACACATAAGCTAAAACATGCAGAATCCACAAAGGGAATACAGTGCATTGTCCTCACCACTGCTGCAATATGGAAACGTAATCAAAACAGAAATAGTCTGATCATGAGATTGTTTGTTATTTTGGTGTGCTCAACACTGAAAAGTTTTTGCTGCCATGGATGATGTAGATTAAGGAATCTGGAAAGATTACTTACCCCTATAGCTGAACACAGCACAGTTAAATGTAGCTGTGCTGGCGAAATAATTAATCCTCTTGCCACTATACTAAAATTAGATAACAGAGACTAACAAAAGGTTTATCATTGAAATGTCTTGCTTGCAAGAAAGACAAGAAGCTTGCTTTTAGTTGCATCACTACTGGTCTGAATTGCTTTTACAAAGAGAACCAGTGCACACTGCTTTATAAAACACTTCTCAGCTACAGTCCCATTTCAGCTGCTTTGTGTTCACCCTGTGATATCACAGTAAAACTCCACAGAGCTATTGGCATAAGACTGGTAATAAAAAAACCTATTGATTCCTGTTCACCGTCACAAAATATGTGCTGGAAAAGAACAAGTTAACTGTTTCTGAAGAACACATGTTCACTAGCAGAAAATTGCAGGAGAGGTCTATAAGCACACCATATCAATCACCTGAGGAGAATGGAAATACAATCATCTGAGGAGAAGGAAGGAGGCAGATTATTTGCTTTCTTAGACATTTTTAGCACTTCATTGTGGGTGGAGAGAAGGGAATTCTGGTTCTTAGAAGAAAGCAATTCAGCTTCCAGTGAGTTGTAGGGAAGAACACAGCACGAAAAGAAGTTTAGGGTCATTCTAATGGTTTTCACTTCCCTTTTTGAAGCGAAAGCAATGAAGTCAGTATGGCTTTGCTGAAAAGCAGATCACAACTGACAAACTTGGTGGCCTACTACCATGGAGTTACAGCAGTTATGAAAGAAGAGTGATTGACATAATCTATCTTAGACTTGTGCAAAACATTCTCTTCCACATGACATCCTTGTCTGTGAACTGGAGTCAATGGATGTACCACTTGGTGGATAACGAATTGGCTGGATGGTTCCATTCCAAGAATTGTGGTCACTGGCTCAATGTCTGAGTGGACACCAGTGATGAGTAGTGTTCCTCAGGGATGGTCATTGGTATCTTTTTTGGTGGCACAGCCAGTGTACCGTCAGCAAATTTGCTGATGACACTGAGCTCTGTGGCACAGTCAACACACTGGAGAGACAGAGGTGCCATCCAGAGGGGCCTGGACAGACTTGAGAGAGGGGCCTATGCAAATGTCAGAAAATTCAGCAAAGCCAAGTGCAAGGTGCTGCACCTGGGTTGGGGCAATGCCAGGCACAAACACAGACTGGACCAAGAATGGATTGAAAACAGCCGTGAGGAGAAGGACTTGGGGTAGATGTGAGGCTGGACATGACCCAGCAATGTGTGCTGTCAGTCCATAAAGCCAACCGTATCCTGGGCTACATCCAAAGCAGCGTGGCCAGCAGGGAGAGGGAGGGGATTCTGCCCCTCTGTTCTGCTCAGGTGAGGCCCCACCTGGAGTGCTGTACCCATCTCTGGATCCTCAGCATAACTGGCCTGTTGGAATGAGTCCAGAGGAGAACCATGACAATGAGCAGGGGCTGGAGCACCTCTCTTACAAGGACAGAAAGAGAGGGTTGGGGTTTTTCAACCTGGAGATGAGAAAGCTCCAGGGAGAAATTATGGCACCTTCCAGTGCCTAAAGAGCCTATAAAAAGGATGGAGAGAGACTTTTTAGGCACATGACAGAAAAAGAATGAATGGCTCCAAATGTAAAGAAGGATCTTATGTTAGATACTAGGAAGAAATTCTTTACTGTGGGGGTGGGAGGCACTGGAACACAGAAGCTGTGGATGCCACATCCCTGGAAGTGTTCTCATCCAGATTGGACAGGGCTGTGAGCAATCTAATCTAGCGGAAATTGTTCCTGCTCATGGCAGGGGTGTTGGAACTAGATAGTGTTTAAAGTCTCTTCCAATCATTCTATGATTGTATGTGTCTAGAAATACTAAGAAGACTCACCATCAGCTTGTTTGTGCATGTGGAACTGAGATGTTCTGAAGGGTTTAGGTGTGAACCTGAGGGTTTCAGTTTTCTGGGGTTCTTGTAAACAGCTTCTTTACATCAGAAGAGGGAAACAGAGGAGCTTGGACATGGCCGAACACAGTGCACCGACAGCTGAACTTCAGAATCCAAATCTCAATATCAGATTACGCAAAAACTGAACTGTAGCTTAGGGAGGATATGCAGAAACCTGAAATTGAAGAGGTCCCAGATTAGAGCCTGGAAAGTGATGCTGACTGAAGACTCATGAGTGCAGTGCCTTACCAGCAAAGTGGTGAATGGCTAATTGGGGCTGCAGCCAGGTACTATCACAGGCAACAGCTGTCATGTCCCAGCTCACAGCTAGGTCCCTGTGGTCAGACCTTTGGGCCTGCATAGTGTCTGATGGAAATAACTGCACAGACCAAGGCAGCTTTTTCTTGTAATAAATCCCACTGAAGCGAGCGGATACAGATTCTCCTTGACTTAATGAGAAGTAATATTTTATAATCCTGTGGTGTCAGTTAGGTAACAAAGAAAACTGTTTTACGGGCTTGTCCTGGTCCTGGGGTTGTGTTACATTTTGTCCCCTTGTTTCAGACTAGTTTTAACACACATTATGTCTGTTTGTAGACCGATTTTTTCAACCCAATTACATACAGAAACCACAGTTTTGTATCATCCTTTGTGTAATATTTCGGTTTTATTTTTATAAACTTAATTACTAATATTTCTGTGAAGTTGTTTGATTCAGTCCTGATCCTGCATATTTGAATATGCTTATCTTATATTTCTCATGCTCCAATAAATATTTGTTCATCAAGAATACTTATAAACCTAAGTCATTGCTCCAAGCATTAGCATAATGGCTTTCTTAATTTGCTGTGTTTCACTGTGACATTATTTATTAACTTACTTCCTTTGTCAAAAATAAATCATGTTGTTTACTTTTGACAGTCCTGCTGGTATTTGATATTATTTCACTGTGGTAGGGCTGTCCTTATGTTTATTCTAAAAAACAAGGTTTCTTAATTTGTTTTGAATTCTTCTTCTCCTGAATTTCTAATTGATATTTTTTCAAGTGGCTTGGCTTATGTCCTTGTTTTGGAAAGTTTTATTTCTTTATTTTATTTTGTGTTTGCTTGTTTTGTTTGTGAGTTTGTTGCTTTGGGTTTTTTAAATTTTTCTGCTTAATTACTGTTTTTTAAGTAATGTTCAGATAAGTGCTGCAGACAGCTTAGGACATATTCTAACAATTTTTCTTTGACCTGTTCATTAGAATACCACATAGATCAGAAGATAGTAATTCTGATTGCTGGCACATTTCCTGTCTTTTCCCTTTGATCTATAAAATAACTGCTCTATAAGCTGGCCTCTCAGGCAATTCTTTGTAAAGAAAGTGTGCCTTTTCCCAAAGAGGTTTCTGTACGGATCAGAAGGCTGAAGCTATTGGTCTCACACAGTGGAAGTGTTCACAGTGTGAATTTTCTCTGGAACTGTGGCTGGAAGAGTTGACAGCTGTGTGGATGTGTAGTAGCAGGAAACATTTGGTCGATCAAGCAGTGCTTTGCCTGTCACTAGGGAGAACTTTGTCTAGTATTAACAAGAACATCTCTTAGTTTAGAAACAGCCACTCCTGGTGAACCATTGTTAACCTCCTGCAGCCGTGCAGCATGGTGCTTCAAATGGCTGTGAGCATTTCACACACAGCATTGTGTGTCTGTGTGTGTATGGAGGGGGGTGTTTTTCTTTGCAAAAACTTGTTCTCACTTTCTTCCAGGAAAAAAATGAAATTGATACAGGCACAGTTTCCTTCTTTGCCAGATGCCCTACCTCACTAAGGTAATTAGCTTTATTTGCTCAGCTTTGCTGCTCAGAATAAAATTAGGCTATTTGTTTAAGTGACAAATGTCAGGATATTTGGCCTGTCCTTAACTGAATGCAGTTACTAATTGATTTACACAACAATAGGATTACATAGGATGCCTTTTCATCATGGAGTATTGCTCCTAATTTTTATAGCATTAGCAGGAACTAGACCTATGTTGATACATAAAAATGAGAAAGATCTAATACTCAGAATCTGCAGGAGTGCTACAATGGAGTGATTCCACTTGGAAAAAAAGAGTATTAGAGACTGACTAGTTTACTGATCCTGCAGCCTTTCCTTGTGCACATATTTTTATTCTCATTCTTGTTATTTGGAAGACCAAGTTTAAGACAAACACAAATACACATGTACATATATAATGCACAGCACCCAGCAAAAGTTTATCTTTCTCCTCTTTGAGTTTGATAGCTTGTTCAAGTTTTCAGTGCACTTGCACTCAAGTTTGAGTTTCACTTTCAATGAGAAATTCTCAACAGCTTTTAGGACCGGATCTTAACAGGGCTGAATGATTTGGTAGCTAGCAAAGAGGAGTTTTCCTTTTACAGTGTTCCATTTGAAGTGGCATAAGCAACAGAAAACTCCAATAATCTGATCAGTACCTGGTCCCTTCTGTCTTATATAGAGTAATAAGGCTTTGAAAAAATGTATCAGCTGAACCAAGACATGCAGAATGAATGTCTTAGCAGCAACATCTTGAGAAGAAAAGTAGACAGAACCTGCACTCTGTTATTTGCACAGTAAGTCTAGTATTATCAGTGCAAATGTGCAGAAGAACAAGGAGACACAAGAAAAGCCAAAATGACAATTCTGGGTTACTGTAGGAGCTAAGCCTCTAGCCACAAGTATTCTCGTTCGTGGATGACTGACTTAGAATTGTTCTGAGTTACTACAAAGATTTGTATTTAGTGAGTGACTCAGTATCAAGTGGTAAATTGTAAAGGATTGACCTTCCCTCTGCTGCTTAAGGATTTAAGAGCTACACGGGGAAATTCCAGCCCACTTGATGCTTGTGGCAACTTCTTCAGTCACAGACTGAAGCATAATCCTTACATGTCTGTTTTCACTAGATATTAATTCAAATGACTGGCACACAGACAGGAACAGGCAGTAGTAGACAGATTGAGAAGTTGCTGAATGGTGCTATATTTATCTCTGTCTATTGCTTCAATATATGAGACCATGTTTCGTGGTTCACAGAGATGCCTTACACAGAGAAGATCCATGTATGATAATTTCCTAGGTAATTGTAGAGGCTGTGTGAGACAGGGCTGTGTCTGTCATGTAGGAAACATGCAGAAGTAAGTGGTAAGTTCAGTGGGCAGGTTGACTGCCAAAACAACTATTCCTTTAATTTATGTTCCTAGCAGGGTAAGGACAAAAAGTTCCAGCAATATTCAGAAAGTGAAATGGAACATGGACTGTGAGCAGCTTTGAAATAAGGGAGGTGTGGTTAAGCTGCAACATTGCCTGCAGTCATTTGCATCCCTGTTGGAAAGAAGCTACATCAGCTAATGTGCAACTACTGCAGTACAAGGCCCAGTATATTGAAGGTAAACTGTGAGTTCAGCAGTTGCTATGCAAGCAAGAAAGGAAAAGTCCCTGGCACTTTAGAGAAGACATGAAGGAGGTAACTCCATGTAGGAACCCTCTCAACAATCCAAGCTTAGGAAACAGAAATTACAGTTGTTAGTGAATATTTGAACACGTTTGAAAGCTGAGATAATTTATTTTTTATCAGAGAGAAATTATCACAAAGAAGATTTTTAAATTAATCATCAATGTTTGAATGCAGGTAACTGAGAACAGCTGTTGGAAACATCCACCTTAAGGTGACGGCTGCCTTTACCCCTCAGCAGAATGTGTCTAGTTTGCTTTTACATAAACTCTCATGACCTACTGTCGGTGTTTCAGTGGAAACCAACCTATTTGTATATCTCTACAGCAGTGCCTCTTCTTTGCTTTCTCTTGCCCTTTTTTGCTTGCTCAGTCAGATGCTTGTGGCAGAGATCCTAGATTCTGCTACCACCTGAACATGCGGAGGTGCCCATGTCTCCAGCCACAGACCCATGCCAATGTGGCAACAAAGGGAGAGAATTCTTCCTACACTAAAAGCAAGGTTGATGAGAGTCTGTCTGAGTTCAGGAGGCCAGTGGTTTTAAATTAGATTGATTTGACTGATTATGAGAGACTCCTAAAGCCCAGTGTCTGTGAACACCTGCAGTAACAAATCTGCTATAGACAAGACACCCAGCCAGTCATGGATGATGACCCCAATGGTAGGCATACTTGGAGCAACTGGAAAAGCAGCTCTCCCATCCAGAGGCCTCCTAAAGGGCTACTTCAGGGGCTCCCTTCTTTTCTGCAACACTGCAATGGGATTGTCTGTGTGGGGTTTTTTTTTAAAGACGTGACGGAGCAATGCTTTGATTCAATGCATGATCTGTGTGGCAATAAATCTCTCCAATTACCATTAATGCTATTTTTCATCAGAAGGGCAGACAGGAGCAACTTCCCTGTAAGTTTCCTCTTTTAGAAAAATCCTTTCAAACATGCCTCATGGTAGTGATTGCCAAAGGAATCACAGTCTGAAGTGTCTTTGCTGCACTCTTTTTCAAAGTCCTTTCTTCACTGCACACCACACAGCCTGTATTAACCCTTTCTCCACTGAAAATCCTTTAACATTTGAATTACCTTTTCTCACCCTCACCCTTTAGCAAAGTGCAAATAGTCTAACTAATCCACATTCACTTCTATTAACATACTTACCAAGGGTGAGTAAACCCTATGGAAGTCCAAAGTTAACACAAAATGGTGCAAAGATACTACATTTTCATCTTCTCCATTGGGCCAAACACTCCTGCAGAGAGAAGGACTGTGACCCAGCTACAAGTTTCTGTTCTGTAGCTCAGCTCTCAGGTGAAGCATTAGCATTTTATTTACAACTCTTCATATAGTTACCTAGAGTTATATTTCAGGAGGACTACAGTCAATGAAACCAGAATGTAATTCTCAGTCAGGTTTGAAAAACATTTGATAAATATAGCAGTATTTCTTCTATGTGAAATTTTACAAATTATTTGCATTGTTCCTTCTTTTCCAGCCCATGGTGAAAACTGTGTGCTAACTGTAAAATACAAATTATTTTTCTAAAGGAGATGATCTAAAGTTTTAAGGTGGCAATTAAGTAGGTGTTTCTGGTTCTGATGCTAGAAATGATGCACAGAGAACATTTTGTTTTCAGGATCTCTGCTCAAGAGATTGTAACATATACCATCACTGCAGAAATAAACCACCTGTAAGCAAAAGAAACAGCATGTAATATATAAAGTTTCTCTTTGGTTCTAGCTTTTAATTTTACTTCATCTTCTTTTAAGTAAATGATTCACAACATCTTCATTTTCAAAGCTTTATTCTTCATAACACATATTCTAATTGTGGGTCTCACCCATACTACAGATCAATTAAACCCAAATAATGACTAATTAATTCTGTATTCTGGTACCTATCTTCTCTACTGCTATGAAAGGTACACTGGTGCATTTTTTGTTGTCAATTTCTAATAAATTAGAAGCTTTGATTTGCATGTTATCAAAGAGAAAAACATACAGAGAACCTTTAATGAACCAAATACTCACTTGCTCTCTGTGTTTAGGATGCATAGTAAGTGTCACTATAACTTGCTTTTCTAAATTTTAACACAAAAGTCAGATAGTCCTAATCCTTTGTCCAAGAAATGAGGGAGGAAATCATTGTACCCTCCTGCTTCCATATGTGCCTGAAGACCAAGGATGCAGCAACTCTGCTAGCATTACATTAAGAGTTCATTTCAAGATGTGAGCCAAGGAGGTGTTCTGTTGCTTTTTTAAAAGTAGACTCTAATTATAAATGGAGTGGAATGTTAGTGGAATGTTTTGAAGACAGTAGCCTTCCCTCACCCCTTCACACCCTCACTTGGACTTTTCTCTGACATAGCTAACTGTTATGCTTTTGTATGAAGAGGCTGGGGAACAGATGAGGTAAAGTAGGAAACTGGAATTCTCTCCAAGTATTAGAGCAATTTGCTACGGCACTACACTTGTAAGAGTCACCCTTTTATAACAAGTAGGAATGACACAAAAGATCTGCAGCATGAAGCTGAGATTAGGCTATATATTCTGTACCTGTATCAGAGGCTCCTGAGGACAGCAGTGGGACAAATTGTGCTCCACCTGTTTCCATAAGTAAACAACCTTGCAGGTGATACAGGTTGCAGCAACCAGAACGGAGTCAACTGGGGCCAAGTGCCAGCTTTATTAATGCAGTTTTTATTTCACAGAAATTTCCTGCTATACATTTAAATCAAAAGCATTCTATTATGCAGCACATTTTTTACAGTCCATTTGCCTGTCAGAACTACAATACTGTTACAAAACAACCTGAGAGAGTTGCATAGGAAATGGTAAATGGTAATGCTTTTTCAAAATGCAAAGAAATTCTTTTTCAACCAAAGAATATCCTACATATGAATTTAGAAAACCTGTAAAAAGGTGTCAAATTTCTAAGTCTGATAGCAGCTTATCCTACTACAATTCCTATGAACCAAACAATTCTGTCATACTGGTAAAATGTTTCTTTTCTCATAATCTTGAATAGAGAAATTCTCAGCTTTATGAGTGTCTGTGAGATGTTTGAAACACTGAAAGAAAAGATGCACTTAAATGCTAGCAGGATTAGACACTATGGATGTAGTCTTCAGTGACTTGTACAACTTGGACTTTCCTTATTTACTCTGTCAAAACAGAAAATCATCATCTTCATCACAGAATGATGGAATGGTTTATGTTGGAAAAGGCTTTAAAGCTAGTGTGGCTCCCTGCCATGGCAGGGGTTGTGGCCCAGACTCGCTCCAGAAGCTCCTTCTGTTGTTGAGAACCCCAGAGCTGGATACAGCACTGCAGGTGGGGTCTCACCAGAGCAGAGCAGAGGGGCAGAATCCCCTCCCTCACCCTGCTGGCCACGCTGCTTTGGGTGCAGCACAGGACACTTCTTGCTCTCAGGGTTGAAATGCAAACTGTTGGGCCATGTCAAACTTCTCAGCCACCACGTCATTCTTTTCAGGGCTGCTCTCAATTCATTCTCTGCCCAGCCTTTGTTTGTCTTTGGGACAGCCCTGATCCAGGTGCAGCACCTTGCACTTGGCCTTGTTCAGCTTCATGAGGTTTGCACAAGCCCACCTCTCAAACCTGTCAAGGTCCTTCTGGAAGGATCCCCATCCCCCAGCATGCTGACTGCACCACACAGCTCAGTGTCATTAGCAAACTTGCTGAGAGTGCACTTGATCCCAACTCTCTATGGCACCAACAAGGATGTTCAAAGACCACTGGTCCCAACGCCAATACCTGAGAAATGCCACTCAATCTTTTGATGTTTGAAAATATCAAAATGAAATAGTTTTGTATGATTCTTTCCCTACAAGTTTCATGAGTTTAGTTTATTAAAAAGAAGAGGCAAAGCCAAAACACTTATCAGTATTATCTTGCTTAAAAGTTTCTCTTGGCTTCAGCCACTACATGCTGAATGAATGTAACGTGATTTTACCAAAAAGAATACACGTCTTACATAATCACCAAAGTCATACCCTTTAGCTCTTGAATGTATGACTTTTCTTCTGGCTTCAAATTAATAATAATTAAGTCTCCCACTAGGTTTGTGGGTTTTTTTTTTAATAATGGAAGGCTGTCCTTTATCTACTGATTAGTAAGAAAAAAGGAAGAGACTTTGATGTTCTCTCCTTGGAATTGTTGCAATATTTTCAGCTTAAGCCTCCTGACCTGATTCATAAGTGTTCAAGTCAAGAACGATTAAACTTTTCTCATAACTTAAAAACAGTTCTCTATTGCTTGTTCCTTCTGAGATTCTTCTCTTATCTTCAAGGTCAGGCAAAAACATCAAGGGTTTAGAAATATGCTCTATCTGTGAGATAGGTCAACATGACCTTGTGTTCTCCCCCCCAAAAAACCCGTTCATGTATTTCTTCTTCATATAAGCTCAGGCTAAGAAGAAAACAGCAAAAAGTGCCTCCAGGAGCTTTAAAACTGATGGATGTTACTTAATTTTCAAGCTCTTCCGAATATCTTTCACTTCTTTCTTTGATAATTAATTATTAATTATTAATTATTAATTAATTTAATAATTAATATGTTTGCAGAATGCTATTGCTCCAGACTGACATTCTCTGCCTTACAGATTTTTTTTTTGTTTAGAAATTCATGCCTATCGGCAAGATCTGCTTTCTGCTTTACTTAAGAAACTAAGAAGCATCTCTTCTGAAGATTAATTCTCTGCTGCTGCATTGTCCTCCTAGCTGTTAAGGGAACATTTCCTTGTTGCAGCAATACACACATGAAAGTTAAGATGTTCAGGGTATCTTCTATGTGTTTTGTCTGGGACTGGCATCCCTAAATTCTTTGTTTCTCTTCTCTGCCTTCTTCGCGTTTTTGTTTGTTTGGGGTTTTTTTGTTCTGTTTTGTTTTTTGCTTTTGTTGTTGTTTGTTTGTTTGTTTGTTTTTTGGTTTTGTTTTTTGTTTTTCTTGTTTATCCATGTGATAAAAAGTGATCTTTTACCTTCCTGTTGAAGGTAAAAATCCTCTAGGTCTGACATGGTGTTTTTAAGTGACTGCTTTTCAAGCGTGCAGTTATTATGTCCGTGCTGTCTAGAGTACATATAGGCAATATGGTGATTATTTTCACTGATGGCTAGGTGAAGTCAGCGGAAACCCCTGCACAGTGGGGTTTTACCTGCGAGTGTCTTGTTTCCCGAAATACTCCGACGACCGCCTCATCCTTACTACTCACAAGCACCCCCGTGTGGTCAAATGCTGTGTCGTTCCCTCCTGCTCCCGGTTTCCTAGAGGACACCAGTGAGAACACAACCAGGTAGTCACCATGCACTCCTCATGGGATCTTCACGGAGTCACGGGAGATTCTGAGTTGGAAAGGATCCACAAGGATCATCGAGTCCAGCTCTTAAGCGAATGGGCCCCGGCTGATCGAACACACAACTCCAGCATTATTAGCACCATGCTCTAACTGACCGAGCCAATGTTTCCGGCCCTCCCCCAGCTTCCACACATCTTCCAGAGCAGCAGCTCTCTCCTCAAAGCCAATTGCAAAGATCTTTGGGGGAGGGGGGGGGGGGGGGG
>WAAE01015585.1:15379-41002 GCA_013400495.1 Nicator chloris
AAAAAAAAAAAAATATATATATTAAACAATAACCACAGCTCACCACACATGCTTCCTTTTTTCAGGCTGGCAGTGAGACTCACAGGTTTTATAAACTTCATTGACTTAAACAGTGTGACCAAATTAGATAGAAGAATATGAAAAAGGGAGGCTTGCCTGTAAGCACTGAAGTCGCGCTTTAAACAGAAAACCCAGACAAGCAGACCATAAAGAGACACTGATTTAAAAATTCCCCAGAGAAGACCGAAAGTCCTTATCAAATTACTAACACACAGTCTCATTTGGCAAGGGAAGCTATTTCACGTAAAGGTAGTCTTGTGCAGTTTATTTGCAAGCACAGTGGTCTTTCCATACCCCACCATTCTGCACCATACCATGCCACGCCATGCCACAACATACCCATAACCACTACCATGCCATATCACACCGCACCACACCATATATTCTTCATTCATGCCATTAGGAGGAAAACTGCTAGAATGACAGTAAAGGCTCTAATGAGGTTGACCGCAGTTTCCATTTTACAGCGCTTTAGCTTTCTATCAGTTTCTGAAGTTTTCATAGATTTCTATTGAACTTCCTTTCTCTCAATCATCAATTCCTTTCAACCAACTCAGATTTTAGACTATGGAATGTATAGAAAGATGCTTCCATTGCAGCAGGATCGTAAAAATCATTTTTTAAGGATTCAAAAATTGTTTAGAATTGATAATTAAATACCTTGCAGTGGAAAATGTGGTTCCTAAATAGATAATGAATTCTGATAGAATTCTGTGTTTTAACTGTCCTTATCCTAACTCACAATATTTGCTATTCCACATTTTTTGTTTGCACAGTAATAATCAGAGGACACGTGCAATTAAGCCAGCCGTTTCTGAGGAAAAAAATAACTGAGCTTGCCACTAATCATCCCAATGTAACATAATATCTGAGTCAGCTGCATGGTTAAGTGAGGCACCATGGGCACTGCTGTAGGTTAGAGGTCTTTGGGAGAAACACATCCAGCTGAACATCAGAGAAAATTCTCAAGGGCAGCAGGTGGCACGGAGATGTTTCTAGAAGGACAGAGGACATCCTACAGATGGAAATGCTTTACACAAATAGTTTGATTTGTCCATTTGAGTAAATTCTTATATGACTAGCTGTAAAGACTTTGCCAACTTCAGATAAATCAGAACCACAAACTGAAGAAGTAACTTAAAATAATGTAGCAGTGTTAGTGTTGAAGGCATATACATTCATAGTACACCTTCTGTTCTGCACAAGGATTCATGTTTGTCCAGCTTTATGTATCCAGCTTCCATTATTTATTTCCTACTTTTATGGAACAAAATATAACTGTCTTTCTCTATTGTTTTGGTTTTGCTATTTTGTTTCGATTTTGCTGTGTTTTGTGGGTTTGTGGTTTTGGTTGTTTTTTTTGGTTTGTGGTTTTGAGTTTTTGTTGTTTTGTTTTAGTTTTGTTCTTAGATTATTTTTTTTTTATTTTAACAAAGTTGCAGAGTTCATATGGGTTAACTGGAAGAAAAAAGACATAATTTGCCTGGTTACATTTCCCATTCTGGTTCATAGCAGAACCACACAGTTTTATATCAGCACAGATGAGCTACAGGTACCCTTGTGGGTTGGAAAACACAGGAAGAGACTAGGAATACTTCAGCTGGCAATGGAGGGGGGGTTGCTGTTTGTAGTTTGCCTGTCACCTTAAACATGGAGGAGTAGAGATCTTAAATAGAAAAATCATGGAGTAGAGACATGGCACATGAGAACACCAACCCTATCTCTTAATGCCCATATTTTGTTTCATTTGCTCTGTATAGATCAGAAGATCTCAAATCATGGTCTCCTGGACTATCTTCACAACTCCACAGATTACTTTCTCCAATCCCACAAATACACTTTCCATCATGGAAAGGTCCTCATAACGCCCTGAGTAATGTTGGAGGCGCACCTGATACTGATGCTTTGTGCTGCCTTCTCTAAGCCTCCTCATATTTTTGCCTCTGCCCTATGTGATATGCCACTTAAGGCTGCAAAATGTGCATTCGCCTGTGTGTGAAATAGGTTACTCCCCTTTGTGAGAGGCATGTTGTGGATGCACATGCAGGGCACTGGTGGTCACAGACAGTGAGGAGTCGCTGATAATGATACAAACCTGCACTAGTTTGGCTAGACTCTGATGTCATTAACCAGATCATGCATAACCAGATCAAAGTCAACCACCTATCAGATAGTTTAAAAAAGACTTGAACTGGCAGATTTTTACTTCTACTCTGAACACTGACATAAACTAAGGATAATCAAATACCCTGGACTGTTCCAGGAAAGCTTGGAATATGTTGTACAGGCAAAGGAGGGAAAAAAGACTATCTTAGAGCACATGCAGTGCTAATGCTGATGCAAAATGCGAAACCAATATAAGACCACAAGCAAGGGAACAGAGATGATTTATTTGAGTAATGAGTACGGCTAGATTTCAAACATTCTTTTTATTAAATAAATGGAATTCTGACCAAATAGGACTGTAGATTTGGGAGTTTCTCTAAGTTGGAACAGATGCAAATGCTTGATATGGTGACTAGTCTATTGCCTGTGCCTATATCACTGCTAAAAAGACATCCTAAAAAGAAACACTACCATGAATCCTGATGAACCGGTAAATTAAATGTGCTAGTAGATAAGTTACTATAACTTATTAATGAAACTACCTTGTTTTTCCCATTTTAGTAATAGATATAAAACTTTACAATATGCAGTACAAGTCAATAATATATGCACCCTTGTGAGCTGGAAATGTGATCTTGCTGTGTTAAACAGACAGTTTGTGAGGCAGTGGTAGCAAATAATGCTGTCTTTAGAAATAGCTGTTCCCCAGAAGATGCTCTGAAGGTAGACACTTGGCTGTTTAAACATAGGAAGAAGAAATGTACTGCCATTTGCAAATTCCAGTTCTGAAAAACCCTGTAATCTTCTATAACTCAGTTCAAAGTCCTGATACTGAACAAACAAGTGTTGTGCCAGGCACTTGATATCTTAATTTCCTGCCACTGAACGATCTCTGCCACAGTCACTGTAGAGGGGCTAACATGAATCACTAAAAGCACATGTACTACCCCTGGAGTGGCTCTTGTAGTGCTAGTGGAATTGAACAGACTTCCATTGTCTCCAGAGTACCTGGAAGCCTGTACCACACATTCACTGTGGCTGGTGTAATGTCTCTTAAATTAGTAGAAATGTTTCCAATTAAATGAGCTTATGTAAGTTTATACCATAAACAAAAAGGTCTCTTGGAAAAGAAATTAAGTAACTGAAGTTTTTCTTCCTTACTGAAAATAATACAGTCCAGAGACAGTTTGTTCAATGGCAAGATGAGAAGAAGATTCAGCTAAAACCTAGAATGCCCCAAAGACATATTCCTAAATACTGTGAGACTGGCACTGAAGATTTTCCCATGAGAGTTAATGGAACTGAGTCAGAGGAAGCATGTAAACATATACATTACACACTACTCAAAGGACAAGCCCAAAGACATCTTGCAAGCATGTTGGGACTGTCCCATGGAGGACACACGGTGTTTTCAGAGCCGACTGCTGGCCTGAAAGGTCATCTCACCGTCTCCAGGACACTCGGGGCCCAGCTGACAGTGCTCACCGCGACCCTGCTGGCCACCTCCTTCCGCATGCTGCATTTCCTCCTGCCCCCCGCGGGCTGCAGCCAGGCCAGCCCCGGCTGAGGCTGGCAGTGCGGCGCAGCCGGCGGACAGAGGCACGGGCAGAGCCCGCTGAGCGCAGGGGCAGCGCCGGCAGCCGGGCAGGCGTCGCTGCCACGCGGCACGGCGGCGTTGTGCAAGTCAAAAGGCCGATGGGCAAAATGCCAACATTAAAGGAGTAGTTCCCGAAAGAGAAGGTCGCTGCACGCTCCTGCGAGTAGCTGCGGGGTCAGGAGCTAGCTCCGGGTGAATGCTGCACCAGCAGAGGGAAGGGCATTTGAGAGAGCAGAGGGGTGTCCTCTCCCCTGCCCCCTGGACCGTGGGGTTTCTGCAGCATAGAGAGCAGAGCACTGGACTTCTTAAAAGCAGCCAGCAGTATGTATGCATTATCACCATCGCTTGAGATGTTTGGTCTCCTCCAGAGGACTCTGTTTCGAGTGCTGAATCTTCTTTCCCTCCCATCCCATGTACAGCCTTTTCTTCCATGTCCTGGTGCATGCCAGCACTTCTGCTATCCTTCAGCTGCCAGACCCAAGCAGACTGACAGTAATCTGGAGTCAGCAGTCCAGCAGTCAGGGACTGAGTGGTGACCAACTCAGACTCCACGATACGGGTAGCAAGCAGACACTGAGCTGTGGAGCCTGAAGCTTTCGGACACAGACCCTGGGACTGGTGGCATTGGTAAGCAGTCATAATGCCCAACATGGGATAAGCCACCTCCTCACTCTCTCCCTCCTTCAGCACCCCTAGCTCCTTTTGCCTGGTGAGAAGAGAACCTATCTTACTGTTTTTCAGGATTCCAGAGACTGCAGGGCAGAGGTGAATTAGTTTTATACCATAATTCAACTGCCTTACCTCATCAATATCTGCAAATATCTGAAGGGAGGGTGCCAAATATATGGATCCAGGCTCTTCTAAGCGATACCCAGCAATTGGCCAAGAGGCAATGGGCAAAACTGATGAACAGAAATTTTCACTCGAGTATGAGGAAGAACTTTTTTACTGCACACTGGAACAGGCTGCCCAAAGAGGTTGCAGAGACTCCCTCACTGGAGATATCCACAAACCATCTGGACTCAATTCTGTGCAATGTGCTTTAGGACAATGCTGCTTGAGCAGGGAGGTTGGACCAGATGACCCAATGTGGTCCCTTCCAAACTGACCCATTCTGTGATTCTGTGAATTGCAATGAAAGCAATAGAGATGTGACCTTCTCAATGCAGGTCATAAGCAATTTTAAACAAGCACAGGCTTTAAAAAGTTGAAAACTTTTGGGCTTCTAAGTTAATTAAGAAATAAATCCTATGTCTTGCAACCTTCTCAGCTTGCTCAGAAGAGTGAATGATCCAGATTCTGGGCAGGTTTTTTTTTTTTCTGGGCCACCATGAATAAACATTTTAAGAGGTTGGTCCGTCTGGCTTTGCAGATGCTGCCACATGAAGCGGCAGCCCATGTGTGCACTTGGGCACTTAGAAAGTGGAGGCATGTATCGTTTTACCAGTGAGCTTAAATCTTTACCAGCCAAATGGAAGGAAGGGGAAATGACTGGCTGCAGGGGTGTAGGGGGGTAGGGGAAGAGAGAGAGCATGCATGTGTGAGAGCGTACCTCTGCATAAGAAAACCTGCTTATCACTCGGTATGGCTGTGCACCCCAAATCAGTGCAATACAGCAGTAGGAGAACATGTGTAGGTAATAAACTCATGAAAGAAAAGAAAAATTTGAAATATTAATTTACCAGATATAATTAAAGCTCTCTTAAACTACTTTACTTCTAAGCCATCTTAGTAAATCGGGCAAGCAGTTCTAGCACTGATCTGCAGGGTGACATCTGCTCTACCCACCTTTTCCAGGGGATATGTGCACAATCAACTACATGGGAAAAAATTCACTTCAGATGTCCTACATTGATCCACAGGAGAAGAAATGTGGAACCTAAGTGTATTCTTGAGAAGGAATTAGTTTAATCATGGACACCTTCTTAATCAGAGTGAGTTATTTCTTCTACAAAAATCTCACATTTAATCAATATTTCTTAATGCATCAGAAAAACAAGGACTAAAAATTTAAAACAGCATTGCAGTTATATATGAAAGGCCACTGTTGTGTTAGTATGGGTTTCCTCTCACAGTTTAGAATTAAGCTGTGAAAGCATCTTCTCGAGCTTTATTGCTAGTGCCATGTTTCCTTTAATCCTTAATTTTCCAGACATGAAGGCCAGCGTTGGCTTTAATTTACCTAAAAAGAAGAAACAGAACCATCAGAATAACAAAGGAATTGGGAAAAGCCTTTGCACAGGATAACATAATGCCACCACAGTGAAACCTCAGCATCTATATTGCTACCACGTCCTCCTGGTAAAAGCAATGCACACCTAGGAAACACTGCTCAGACATGCACAGAGCACAAGTCCAACACACTGACTGGATTCTTTCTGAAGATATGCGGGCTCCTAAAGTGTCAGCACCTGGTTAACAAAAGCAGTGTAACTTTTTGCACTCTTCCTGTTCACAGGATACAGGAGGGCCCAAAATTCCAAGCAGTTCTTGCCTGCACTTTCCCTTGAGCCACAAAAAGCTGAAAGCTCCTGCAGATCACAAAGCAAGAAGCCGCTCTACTCCCCCGTCAGCAGAGGCTTTTCTGGGCCCCGGCACCTGCGTCCCTTGACAAAGGCCTTTGTCCCTCACCTGTGAACATTTTCACAAAGTCGGCACTCGACATGCTCATAACCACATCAGCTGTCACAGGAGGCTTTCCGAAGCCAGCGCTCCCACCCTTGGTCTTCAGGTCAATATACCAAGTGCCTCCACCATCACCTGGACAGAGGGTGAAGCGAGGTGAGAAGGCGGCACAGAGTGCTGTGCCCTCCCTCCCTCCCTGTTGCCCCCGCCAGACGGCCGCAGCCGCGTGCGTTTGCAGAGGTTCCGTGGCCGTCCGCGCGCTGGAGGATGCTCTGCAAGGAGTCACCTCTTGTCCCCCGTGCTGGGGGCCGGGGGCAGGAGAGCCCAGAGGCTGCGCTTTGCTCACAGAGCTGCCGGCAGCTGGCGCTTCTCCCATGTCGCCGACAGCGCCCTGCCTGTGGCCACCCCGGCCCTGTGCGGGGCGGCAGCGCCGGGACAGAGGCTCCGCGGGCGGAACGAGGGGCAGCGGCTCCCGGCGCCCGCTCAAGTGGGCCTGGAGCAGGAGCGTCGCACAGAGCGCAAGAGCAGCTGCTCTGCTTCGGGACCAGCTTCCAAAGTGTTTCTGTTTGAAAACACCCGGCGCCTTTTGCTAGGCAAGGCTGCACAAGCCATGGTCTTACCAGATAGCTCAAACTGAAAGACACCCTGCGTACTTCTCACATACTCTTCAGTCACTGCCCCTTGAATAACTCGGAATGTCTCTGCAACGGGACCCGATGGCTCGGCTGCAGCTGATTCTGTCTTAACCTTGGCTCCATCTGCTCCTTCCTGCTGAGATCCACTTAATTTCTTCTTCTCTTGGGAAGCACCTATGAGAAAGATTACTTTTCTCTTTCAAATACAAAACACTTTAAAAATATATTTAGAAACATAAGCAGAGAACTCCATTTGAAAATATTTAAGCTTCAAATAGGGAAAATGATTATTTTACCATTTCTGTATTAACACTGATAAAGGATGCTTTCTTCATCTGGGAATCTGAATACATGTACATTGCTAAGTGTAATTCTGCAATAAATTTCAATTCCCGATAGATCAAAAGAAAAGTGAAAATAAAACCACAGCAAAATTCTATTTCTGACTATTTACAATTCATTACAGGTGCTCACACAACACTTTTCTAATGTAATCCATACACTACCCCTGACAACATTGAAAAGAAAAAATCAGTGGCTTTAATACCCATCGCTTTTATCCCAAAATACTTCTGTCTTGTCTATCCTGTAAAGAACATGCATATTTTCATAAATTCTTCTGCAAAGGCTTCTAAGGTGGTAATCAATTTACTGCTTTGATCAGTGGTTTACTTTACCACAGAAAACATGCACATTTAACAATAAAGGAAAGCTTTTGCAATTTACAAAGCAAATTAACAGCCCTTAAAAACGTTGTTGAAAGTCTCTCAGGTGTCTTCAGTATCAAAAAATACTTAGGTCTGTTCTGTGAGTCCCTACAAAATAACCTGCACTGGGAGCCCAAGGAACTAACACCATCTGTCCCCGGCAGAATGGTCCTAGTGTGATTGCTCAAGGAGTATTCCCAACAGAAAGAAACACTTCCAAGTTTGCCTCCTCTGCCCTGGCCTTATCCCTATTCTGAGACTCCTATAAAACCAGTTCCGCATTCTTAGTTGCTATTCAACTTGACATATAACAATTCTGAAAGAGCAAAAGCAATGCTTTTCTAAAAAAAATTCTACATTTCACCCAAGAATTATTTTATTTGTGTAAATTGTGCATATTTCCTGTAAGAAGCCATGGAGGCTTTGTCATATTCTTTTGTATAAATGAGCAAGGCAAAGGAGATATTCCTGCAAAATATGCTGTTTGCAGTCTAATTTTTTTTTCCAGCAATACTTACCTGTGACCTCCTTACTACAACAATTTAGATGATTAAAAAAGAACTCTTCAAAATAATGTACTGACTTTACACCATGGAAGTCTTGCAGGAGGTGTGATTTTTTGCCCAGTTTTAGCTATATAGTCACTTCCATAAATCTTACTCTCCAAATGAGAAAAGAGTTTTTGCTAAAAAGCTTTGAGTGGAGTCCAAATTCATAAGGGAAAAAAGAAAAACTGAGCACATTATTGTGAAATGAAATTAATTAGGGAAATTATGGACTTGTACACACAGTCCTTTCCCTACCATATCTTCCTTGCTTCACAGCTGTAGTATCAATTTCAACATCTAAGAAGAAGTCAGGCATCAGAGGGTGACCTAAGAGGGAGGAAAAACATAATAATAAATCCAAGTAAATTGGATTTACTCAGTAGGAATCCATTTCATCTGAAACGACAGTTAAGTAATACTGTATCTCAGTTTAGAAATTTAAAGGAAATTTAAAGGAAAGACATAGCATGAAATAAGATGTTTAGAGTTTTGTTCATTTAAAATCTGACCTAGAAGGCTTCTAAGGTTGCAATGATGAACATTAGAGAAGAAAAACATAAAAATCTATCTATGAGCTGTTAAATAGTAATATATACATCTAAAGTGCAGGTATTCTTTTCATTACAAAATTTCTTAATTTAATAGGCATTTAATTATTAAACTTTTGGTGGATCCATATGGGCTTTCCAGTAAGGCATGTTCTCAAAGCTGAGGCAAAGCAACAATTTTTATAAACTAATTTAAGAACCCCTGGAAACAAAACTGTATTAATATTCTCCATATATCCTTCCCTCCTTTTTGAACTTACTTCTCACCTTTAAAGATCTCTTTTACCTGGTGCAATTGCATAAACATCAAAATCCTTAACTCCTTCTTCTCTCAGCAGAACTTCATCAATAATGAAGTTCCCAGTGAAAGTTTTTGGTTTTGTCAAAATGCAATATGCAGCATCTGCCAGGATGTCTGTTTTCCTGCATTGTTTTTCTATTCCAGCTCCTCCCAGCATATCCATAGCAGCTGTATGTATGGCTAGAAAGTTTGGAGGGTAAGAAAACAAAGCTTTAACACTGATGACATGGAATTCACATTTCTTCCACAAGTAAACAAACTTTATTTTCCTTTCAGGCAAAAGGAAACTCTAGGAACACAGAAGCTGTGAAATACTAGTAACCAACAAATAATTCTTTACAAGCAACAGTAAAAATCCATGAAACTATCACAGGAATCAAAAAGGCCAGAACATTTTATTCACATCCCTCTATGTATTTACCAGCCCACCAGTTTTCCACCACTTGTTCAGGACATGAAAAACTAACAGGACAACAGTTTTCCCCAAAGTGAATGTATGACACACCAGTTATAAAGAGGAATTAGCTTTGCTGATTATCACACTGAAAGTCTTGATGCTTACTTTTAGTCTTTTGCTAAGGCGTTTCTCCTAAGTTAACGAGAAATCAAGTAACAAAACCTCACATTACTTGTTCAGTATTTCACAGACAGGCTGTGTTAGACATAAGAATAAAATCCACATCTCCTAAGCTTCTGATTCTTTTATTATGCAATTCAATTGCTTCTGTGCCATTCCACTAGTCCTCTTTATGTTTCTCCCATGGGAGCTATTAACATTGTTAATGCATTGTTAATGCATCGTGCTGTCTAATTCTGTGATTTACTCTTCCAGACTGAGGTATCCATTGCATTTTTTTTTTCATCCTATTCCATGGAAATGCTGTCTGGTTGCAGCTTTTGATATTTGCCTTCTTACTGTTTTTCCCTCATATGTTCTGCTTCATTAGTTTTTCCCATCTGCTGTTTAAAACTCAACACTCTACCCCCAAGTTTTGAGACAGATTCACGAATTCCTTCCTACATATCAGGCCAGAAGATCAGGGAAGCAGAACAATAAACCAAATTTTTATCTTCTTTCAGTGCTTCAATTCCACACAAATTAACAGCAATTTTGATACAGAAATGATCCCAACATTCCTTAAATAGAAAAAAAAAAAATAGGCACTGTGCAGGACACATGTATCTGAGCTGGATCATTCATTTAACTTTCAAAGTAGGTACTGGGATAAAGGACAGAAGTCTTCAGCACTGGCCTGACAGCTCCTGTCCAAGTGTTTTCTATGAGAGTGCAGAAGTGTGTAGATGTCCCTGTTGACTTCATTACTTTAGGCTTCTGTGATGAGAATTAGCTTCTACGTTTCATTTACCATTAAGCAACCTCAGCTTCTTTTTTTTTTCAAGTCAATTGAACTGCTCTAAATACATGTCTAAATACAAAGTGACAAATAGATATACTGTGTACATAGATGTGGGTCTACCTAGGTCTTTTTCTCATCTTTAAGAAAGTCAATAAATTTGCCTTTTCTTGGTCTTCTGAAGTGGTATCTGTCCTGCAAGATTTTTGTTTTAGCAGCTACCAACAGTTCAGAGAATATTTCTGTCAAATACTATTATGAAATTTATCAAGTTCTGTTGACTTAAATATATTTATTCTGAGGACTCATTAAGCTGCTCACTTTTCCTGGCCCACAGGTCTGTTACTTCTCTGTTACTGTCAACTACTGTTCTGAGCAGAGTCATCCTATCTGCATAGATTGAAGCAAAAAGGTTTCAAACAGTACTGCCTCATAGTCTGGCTGCACATAGTTACATTCATTTCACATAAAGTGATGCGGGTTTGCCTCTAACACACATCAACAGACTTCCAGTTCTGTCCTAGGACACCTCTACTATTCCTCTGCACTATTTGTGATGGGACTGCCCCTTGCCCTTTTGATAGATGTCCTCTTTCACTTTTACATAAATGGAGAACTCCAGCATCTTATTACCAATGAACCTTCATGTGTTTAAAGAATCGGACGAATGAATCGATCCTGACATCCATACTAACACTGAGGATAAATGGATTTGTATGACATGATAGTGGGCTTTTAAATTAAGAACTTTGCAACTGTATTTCAGATACCCTGGATGTCTATAACACTTCCTCTCTGGATGATCACAATAAAGAAGTTAACTTTCTCACTTTTGGAAGATAAACCTTTTAAAAGCACATTTTTTTGTACTGGAGAATTCACACATTATGATCTTCTTTTACACTTGATGTCACATCAGTTTTAATGGAGGTATCACTCAATGAGCAGGCATGATTTCTGCAAATAAAAAGCTCTGCTTATATACCTCTGATTTTATAAAAAGCTTAATTACTTTTTTTGATTTCTTTGCAGTATCTCACATAGAGAAATCTTTATTTTGAAACGCATTTCTTAGAATATATACTGTTTTCATGTGTAAATTGAATCTTCCTGCACTTCCAAGCATCATGTTCTGCAGGATCCTGTGGGGAACAAGTATTAGCTGCACTCTGTAAGCAGTAGCAGCTCTCGGAGTGTTCTTCTCTTACTTCAGCAGGTATGGGTCTGTTACCAAGGACACAGTGGAAATGTAATGCTCAAAAGATAGAACTTTATTTGATTTGGGCTTCCCACTTCCCCACATTAAAAATGTCAGATTTTATAGAAGTTTTATTAATACCAGCATAGACATTCTTTAATACCAAACCACATCTGAGACACAGGTACTACTACTGATACTTGTAGTGCTGCAGCGTAGGCCAACACTAGAAAGAAAAAAATGTATTCAAGTGTGCAATGTAAGACTTAATGTAACTTCTGCTTATAAAGTTAGCCGCCCCTCTGAAAAAATTTCCTTTGTGGAAGGGGTGGAGAAATTCTCACAGGTTCACTTTTCCCTTGCCATGAAAAAAAGGAGGTCAAATTATTCAGATGGGTGGGGGAAAACGGCCATGTTGCAAAATAAATATCTAATATAACCAGCCGATCTCTGAAGAAAAAAAATTCTTTAGCTTTTAAAGGATCCATAAAGCCACTGACTCATTTCCATAATAATAGTGGATGTTTTTTCCAGCATATCCAGAATAAGAAAGCTGTGGAGGATCCACATAATGGGTCTATGCAGCATATGAGTATGTGCACTTACAAGACAGTAATCTTGTAACACCCTTTTCATGAAAAAGTAAGTCAAATTGGTTGTCTGAGGTTTCATACCACGTCTCTCTATCTGATTGAGATACTCGGGATTAATTCTTTTACTACCCCTAACTCTCACAGGCAATATATATTGTTAAATCAGTCAATGACCAAAACCCATACTATGGCAGGTAAAAGGTCACCTCTGTTAATGAGAAACCAAGTTACTCCCACCTACTAGATCCTGAGGAGGTATTTAGTCATTTAGAAGTGCCATTTTAAAGGCAGGACAGAGGGGATGGGTGGGATCTAGGGAGCTAAAGACCAAGAATCAGGTTTCACGGTTCTATTCCAAATGACATAGATACTGGGAAATGTCCACTGGAAATTTTTTGAAGTTTTCCTGGGGCACTCAAGAAGCAAGTATGTGGAAACAAGTGCACAATTCTTTTAACTGCCTCAGAAATAAAAAGAAAACCCCACACACTTGAAACCTGAAAGGTGAACTTTGACTCTACCACAAGGCAATCCATATTCCTAAGTCATGCATGTAGTTGCCTTCAGTACATCAGAGATGAAGACCTTTTTGTCTTCAAAACAGTACAGGTTTTGTGATGATATAATTATCATGAACGATAGAATTATACTTTTAAAAGTCAATCCCTTACCAAAATATTTCTGTGGGTAGAACTCACAGAGTGAGCAGAACTATGAGGCATCCATTTACTGGAAGCATTTAAGATGCAAGCATCCAGACCAATGAAAAAGTACCAAGTCTGTCAGACACACCAACCCAAATGTTGAACTGATAATCACTTACTGTATTCAAGTTGAGAAATTTGGCTGATTTTGTCTGAAACAGTTAAGTTTTCCTCACATTTCTCACTTTAGAGAAAGTAGATCAGAGAGTTCCAGTTCCCAATAAAGGTTAAAAGGGGCATGCAATTCCTAACAGAACAACATTGAAGTGTCTGTGTACAAATAGTTCTTAAACTGGAGCACCATCCTTGGAAGAGGATCTTGGTTCATATTTTTATCTCCTCTTCCTTCTTCCATCCTTGCACTCATTAAGGAAATAAACACTGCTGTAATATTTTCTTACACAATGTAAGTGGCTTACACCACTAAAGGGCAGGATTACCCTCTGTCTGGTACTTATTTTACATCCAGTATAATTTCAGCCCATAGATGTATTTGGGGAAAAGAGACTGGCCTCCTTGGCAAACAGCTGGCCAAACCTCAAACAGTAGCCCTTATCCTCACTGACCCACACAAAAAAAATTGAAGCTAATACAGGATGGGAGCACTGAGCTATTTTTCTTCCGGAGAGCTCTTTAATTTCTTATAATTTGCAATCAGAGGGTTCTGTGAACAACTCTTCACAGAATTGCACTGTGTTAAAGCTTCTAGGAATAGGCCTTTTAAAAATTATTTCCGCATGTACAGAGGTATCTGTCTTGTCAGTAAGCTCTTGCAGTTTAACTAGCAAAGAATTCTAAATAGTACTACATACACAGATGTTCAATATCCACTCATTAAAGCACATACTTATTTTTGTAATTCCGTCCAAACCAAAACAGTGGGTGCATCAGAAAAAGCACAGGCAAGCCAAACACTACACACATGCTTCATCCAACTGTGTGGTTTCAAACTAGCTAAAGACAAGTTTAGATCAAAGTGGCAATAGTCTAGTGAGAACTAGCAACAAAAACCAGAACCCACGCAGGATGAAAAAATAATACATAAAAGAACTGCTCAGTCACTTGAATCTATTCCAGAAGTCTTAAGTACATTCAGTGTCAAATAAAACAAGCTTTAGCAGACAAAATACAGAAAGTCAGTATTTAAGTAATATAAAAAAAAATTACCTGTTTTAGGCCATAAAGCATTGACGGCAACTTCTCCTCTAAATTCTTCTGCCATTCCCAAGACACACATGGACATCCCATACTTAGAAATGGTATAAGCTAAGACAAGGCGTGAAAGAACAAGTAAGTTTACACTCTATGTAAAATCTAATTTTAATTATGGAAGGAAGAGAAAATGGATAATTGGTTCACAGGGAAAATTCAAGGCTTTCAGAAAAAACAGTATTTTCCTAAAGTCAAAATCTCTCCCTTCTACCTGCCATCTCCATCAGATACAAACTGTACTCTGTCATCTTTTCACTTTTTGTTTTTGCAAACAGAATTAAAGCTACATATGTTCTGCCAAAAATGAAGATGAAACCTAGCTGCATGGTGATTTTGTCATGCTTTTACCACAGAGCACACTGACAAGGGTCATCAATTTCTTTTAAGATGCCTAAGGCATACTAGCTGTTAAGGACCAAACTAGTATCCTATAGACAAAAAAAAAAGTGGAAAAAAAACAAAGCCTGTATCTTTATTGCCTGTCTACTTTGAGAAGGGAAACTTTCTTGGGGAAAGAACTGGAACTTGCTGGAGTTTAACATGACAAGTGTCCAAAATGGAAAGATTTTACTACAGTATTAAAATGAGCAACACTAACTTCAAGGTAACATGGAATTCTTTTTTCCATGCAAAGTAATTTCCGTAACATTGAGTTTATCCATAGTAAAAAAAATATGAAGCTGAATCAGCAAGAAAATGAATTTTGGGTTTCAATGTTTATTTGGAGCAGAAAGTATGTAATCCTAACAATCCCCATAGAAAAGCACAGGCTTATCCTGAAAACAAAAAGAATGGATAATGCCTTGAAACCTGCCCTACATTTTCCCACAAAACAATTTCTTATAGGTAAGTTACAAAATGCTTTGAGGAACCATTAGTGCCACTCTGTATGTAGTGCTAAAGATACAAGATCTGGCATTCTGCACTGGCACTACTGCACTCTTCACCAGGTACTTATATGTTTCTCACAAAATAGCAACAAAGGCTCTGAATGCTACTCACCACAATGATTTTTGAACCACATGGGATTCAGATTCATAGGTGGGCTAAGATTCAGGATATGGGGGTTCTTACTCTTCCTCAAATGGGGAAGGCATGCTTTAGACCTGAAAGACAGATCAGACATCTCAGTCGCCTCTTATTTTACGGAACATCTATACTTACAGTAAAAACAATACTAGTAGACCAGTATTTTCACAACAGCCCAAGACAAAGCCTCTTCTCGTATCAAGTATTTAACCGATGTAAAGAAGGACAAAAAGTATCTGTCACAGACCACTTATCTCAGACCTAGTGTTCATTCCTGCGAATTGGATCACATTCTCCAATCAGTGCATCAGCATTGACGAATGCTGATTTTCCAGATACTCAGAAGCCATGATCTCTTTGTAACAGTTCTAGTAGGGGCAACAAAACACTCTAAGGCAACAACCAAAATTAATAGTGCAGAGCATCTTTTAGTTATAAAAATATTCTCTTCTGATCCCATACCTATTTCTTCTTTAAAATCATGTGGAAGAAATAATACTGCATAGCAGAATGCTATTACAAATATTTCAAAGAAAACTGAGAACCTACTCTCTTCTAAGAGAATTCTACTTTGAATTTAGACATCTCTGTAAATCGGAACTTTTACTTTACAGAAACTGTCTTTTGACTTCACTTCTGGCACTAGGCTACATGTTTATATTGATCTCTGCTTGAGAATTTTTAATCAAGCTTCACAGGGTGAAAACATCACCACACTAGTGACCAACTATTCACATATTCCAACAGGACCCATGCATACTCTCAGCCACAAAGGGAACAACTTCAACACCTTCAATAGCAAAATCACCATAGTAGTAAGGTAAATAATATACCACTTCCTTAACTGTCCTGGGATCTCAGCTCTTTTCAGTGGCAGGTTCACTAATAGATGCCTCCATTTCTTAATGCACAGGAACCAAGAACCTTAGCTGCCATTATTGAAACTTGGTGGGATAAATCCAATGACTCAATTGCAGCCATTGATGGCTACAGCCTGTTCAGAAGGGATAGGGGCAGAAGGAGAGGTGGAGGGCTTGCCCTCTGCAGCAAGAAGTGATTGAGTGTGATGAGCCATCTCTGAAGAACAATGAGCAGGTAAAAGTCTGTGTTTAAAAAACAGAGACTGAGGCAACAAAGGGAACCTTGTGGTTGGTGTCACTACAGGTCCTTTACCATGGTTAGCCTACTGATGAGACCTTCTTGCACCAGCTACAGGAAGGGTCACACTCTCAGGCTCTTATCCTGCTGGGAGACTTCAGCCACCGCAGTATCTGCTGGAAAAGCAGCAGAGCAAGCTGTAGGCAATCCCAGAGATTCCTGGAATGCGTGGAGCATTAATCCTTAATCCAGGTAATAACTCTACCAGAAGGGATGCCATACTGGACCTGATGGTCACAAACCTAAGTGAGCTAATCAGGATGATGGGAGACAGCGTGGGCTGCAGTGATCACTCACTGGTGGAGTTCACAGTCTGGAGGGAAACGGGTCAGGCAAAGAGCAAAGCCAGGGCCATGAGCTTCAGAAGAGCAAAATTCCAGTTCTTCAAGGATTTAGTCAATAAGAACGCTTGCAACGTTGCCCTCAGAAACAAAGGAGAAGAACAGAACTGGCAGATGTTTAAGGACACCTTCCACAGAGCACAAGAGCTAGTGATCCAATGGCACAAGAATTTGCAAGGAAGGCAAGAGACTGGCATGGATGAGTACAAGAACTGCTGGTCAAACTAAAGGACAAGAAGGAAATGCACAGCCAGTGGAAGCAGGGCAAAGTATCCTAGGAAGAATATATGGGCACAGACTTGTGTTGGTTTGGGGTGAGGAAAGCCAAAGTGAAGCTGAACTTTACAAGGGATGCAAAGAATAATAAGAGCTTCTACGGATTTGTCAGTCAGAAAAGGAAAGCAAAGAAAGTGTATACACACACACACACCCCCCAGGATAAACAAGGCTGAAAAACTGGCAACAACTGATGAAGAGAGTCAACAACCTTTTTTGCCTCAGTCTTCAATGGCAACTTCTCTTCCCACACCTCTTAAGTGGATGGACAGCAGGATGGGGACTGGGGGAGTGAAGTGCTTCCCACTTTAAGTGACAATCAGGTTTCTGACCATCAGAGGAGCCTGCACACATACAAGTCCATGGGGCCTGACGACATGCATTTCACAGTCCTGAGGGAATAGGTTGATGTAGTTGCCAAGCCACTCTCCATATCTGAAAAATTGTGGAATCAAGTGAAGAACCAGTGTCTGGAAAAAGGGAAAGGTACTGATGTTTAAAAAGGGTGGATAGGAGAACCTCAAGACCTACCAACCTGTCAGTCCCACCTCTGTGCCTGGGAGGATCATGGAACAGATCCTCCTAGAATCAGGAGGTGACCCTATGACAGGGCGGTGAGTTGGGACAGTCAGAGGGTCTTCACCAAGGGCAAGTCTGCCCTGATCAACCAAATGGCTTTCTATGATGGAAGGATTACACCAGTGGACAAAGGAGCACTAGAGGTGTCATTTAGTCTGTATAGCTTTAGAGAAGGTTCCTCATAACATCCTTCTACCTAACTTGGGGAGAGAAGATTTGATAGGCAGACTGTTCAGTGGATAAGAAGTTGGTTGGACGGTGGCATCTAGAGGGTAGTGGTCAATGGCTCAGAGTCCTGATGGACATCAGTGACAAGTGGTGTCCCTCACAGGCTGGTATTGGGACCAGTGTTATTCCATGTCTCTATCAGTGACACAGATAAAGGGATCAACTGCACCCTCATCAAATTTGCAGATGATTCCAAACTGAGTGGTGCTGTTGACACACCTCAGGGTCAGGATGCCATCCAGAGAGACCAGGGCACTCCCACTATCAATACAGGCTGGGGGATGAACTGATTGAAAGCAGCCCTGCTGGAAGACCGGGGGGTGCTGGTGGATGAGAGGCTGGACATGACCCAGTCATGAGCACTCACAGCCCAGAGGGTCAAACATGTCCCAGGTGAATCCAAAGCAGTGTGGGCAGCAGGGGAGGGAGGGGATTCTGTTCCTCTGCTGTGCTCTGGTGAGGCCCCACCTGGAACCCTGCATCCAGCTCTGGGGTCCCCAGCACAGGAAGGACATTAGAGTTTTTTACCTCCTCTGGAGGCCACCAAGTTGATTAGAGGGATGGAACAGCTCTCCTGCAAGGACAGGCTGAGAGTTATTCTGCCTGGAGAAGAGCAAGCTCTGGAGTCACCTTACTGCAGCCTTCCAGTATATAAAAGGGCTACAAGAAGGTGGGAGAGGGACTTTCCACAAGGGCATGGCTTAAGAGGACAAGGGGGGATGGCTTTAAATTGAAAGAGGGTGGGTTGAGATTAGGTATTAGGAAGAAATTCTTTACTCTGTGAGCATTAATGCACTGGAACAGGTTGCCTAAGAAATTGTAGATTCCCCACCCACTGAAGTGTTCAAGGCCAGGCTGGATGGGGTCTGAGAAACCTGGTCTATGGGAGATGTCTCTGCTCGTGGTGGGGGCTTGGAAGTAGACAGTGTTTTAAGGCCTCTTCCAGCCCAATCCATTCCACGATTCAACAATTCCATGATTCTACGTCAAGAATCTGTAAGATAGGGCATCTGCCCTAGCACCGCCTTTACAAAGGCATAAAATCCACACCTTTTTTTTAAAGCTATTGCAATTTTCTGAACATTAAACTGAAAGTAGGTCTCGACAAATTACAATCAGAATCAACATACAAAGCAAGGATAAGAAAGGACAAAAAAGCTTCACTAGGTGTTCTCAATTGAGAATTACAAAAGCAGTGACAAAGACCATTCCCTTGAGAGGCACTGATTTTTCTTATGCTCTTTCACTTGCAGCACTCAGAACCTGATTTTTAATCTTTTCAAGGCAGAATAGGACCAAAAATACACTTTAAGAATTCCCCATTAATTTGGAATAGCTAGATGTAACATCAAGAAAATCACTGTTGCTACTGGGCAGTGAGGAGAAGACAGAACTTGCCACAGCAATACAGCTGAATCCATTCAGCAATTTATAACGAGCTCGCAACCAGAACTGATCTGCAGAAGGGAGAATGACAATCAATCTATTCTAGATTGGAGGACTGGACTAGATGACCTTTAAAAGTGCCTTCTAACCCAAACTATTCTATAATTCTCTGGTAATACTTTGATACAAAACTTTCTGATCACACCAAGCAATATCTGAATTTAGAGAATCTCCATCATCCTACGGGCTTTTTTATAAACCCTGTGAAAATCAAAGTCCTCATTTTAAGACAGTGCTTTAAATGACACCCTGTAAATGTAACAATGATTCAGCCTGCTAAACCCACCTCCAAAAATGTGCAAAATAAGGACCCTGGGAACTGTGAAATCAAACCTTGGTATATTCATTTAAATAAATAATAGACTTGATAAGCTGAAAGTAGGTGGAGAACACTTTGGATCATTAAGTTACATATTTAACATTTTTCTTTTAAGTATGGTGAGTTATACAACATTTCTAAAGATGAGAAAGAAGCTTATGAGAAGAAGAAAACTGACAAGTAAGATATTGACTTGATGTATGCAAAACATCTAGTCGTTTTGCTTGAAATGGAAGAGCATCAGCATTTAACAAAGCCAAGCTGGAGCTTCATTTGAAACAAATGACTTTTTTCTTCCTACATGCATGGGGCTTGTGAGCATTTAATGACTGAAGTAATAAGGTTTCTGTTTACTCCAACTTGCAAATAATTCTTGGAAATATTAATTCAAATCAGTTGACCAATAACTGAGCAATTTCCTGTGAGCACATGCAGAGTATCTGCACTCAAATTCTAGCGCAGCAATACAGCTACAGAATTTCCCAGAAAAACTGAAATAACATCATACATTCTGTTACAATTGCCTTGCTTCCTTTTCTCAGCACTTACGTAAGATAGGTTCCTCGTACATTGACATCCATCATGAGATTGACCTTCTTCGTTGCTGTTTCCAAAGTGCCCGTCAAAGAGATGGCGCTTGCATTATTCACCAAAATATCAATCCCTGGTTTTAAAGTAAGCCATTTCACATTAGCATTTAAAGGAAAAAAAAAAAAAAGCATGAGTAAGGCAGGCAGTTCTTTTTTCTTTTTGTTTGAATAATCTGCCTGTTAATGCCTTTCCCTCACGCCTTAACTTACCTCCAAAAGTCTTCACAGCTTTCTCCACAGCATTAATGATTTGCTGTTCTTCCCTCACATTAACAATGCATGGCAAAGCCTTTCCTCCAGCTGCTTCAACTGCACAATTTAAAAAATTAAACATTTAAAAATTTGTTCTCAGATGGGACAACTAATATTAACCTGCTGAGAATCTCTCAGGCAATGACACACTTCAAGATGGCACTGAAAATCATAGTCTCAAATTGTGACCTTTTAACAAGTTGTATGAGGAACAGGTAAGCCAAACCCAAATCTTAACGCTGCAAATGTTTATTTCATACATCTCAAGTAGCATAGCCTTTTTACATTTATATACACACACCCATCTTCATTACAGCAACTTTACAGCATTCCCGGGAAGCAAGAGAAGCACTAAGCTTATTTTAGTAAAGGTGAACTGGAACTAAGAGTCTATGCATTTTTCCACTCAGGTACGTTGGTAATCAAACAAGGGTATACACCCAGCCCAGCACCTTAATTTGTTACAACTTACTTTCTTCTGCAGCAGTGTAGATAGTCCCTGGAAGAGTAGGATGGGGCTCAGCTGTCTTGGCAGCTATCACAATGTTGGCACCATCCTTGGCAGCTTTCAAAGCAATGGCCTTGCCAATGCCCCGGCTTGCACCTGTGATGAAGAGAGTGCATCCTGCCAGTTTCCTAAAGGTGAAGGGGGAAGTGGACAGTAAAGAAGAGGAGAAAAAAGCAGAGGCTGTTAATCGTTTGACTTTTATCAGACTCTGAGGGCAAATGTAATTAGCACAGTCTCCCAACCAGATAAATGCCTTCATCTTTTAACTAAGAAAACAGCCCATGAACACAAAAGGGATGGGTACAGCTACAGAAAAGTACACTGATGTAAGATCACATCCCAAGTTTGCAAACATTATAAAGAAGGTTACACAAGCCATCCAGTTACATTTCTCCCTTTCTGTAAAAGATCCAATGCACGGTTTTACAACAGAATTGCTATGTTCTGCAACAATGGAAAAGGAGTCATTTGTAAAAACAAAATGCCAGTTTCCAACAAGACAACACACCTACACAGATCTCTGTAATCTATTAATCACAGTGCTCTAAATACAAAAAACTGATGTCTCAATGTGCTATAAAGTACCAAGTCTGGAACCACAATGCCATCTGCAAATGCCAAAAGCATTATTTTCAGAAATGGCAATTTTTCTCTTAAATCTTCTACACTCAACAGCTTCCCAGTAACTGTGTGTAGTCCAATGTGTCCTCCGAATAAACAGGTCCAACCAACTTAGAGAAACTAACAAGTTTTAAAGCCTAAGAAGGATGTCTAGCTAACACAATATCACTAAATTTTTGAAAAGAGAAATATCAACTCCACAAACATATTCAATGATAAAAGCCTTTTAGACAACAGGTTTTCTATATGAAGGAATGTGTGTTTCAGTGTTAGGCATAAAGCTCATGTTGCTTTATGTAACACTGTAGCAAACCCCAGGAAGTTCAGGTTTTTAACCTCAGTTTAAGAATTCATATAAACTATGTGCAACCATGACTTCACTTTTTGGTCACATCACAAATGTTACAAAAGCTTACACTCTGAGCTTCCATTCATTTTCCTTTCAGACTGGGCCAAACTTAGTATTGTTTCTCCCCCTCTGGTTTCAGATGTGGTTTTTTCCCCTCTAATCGGAGCACATCCATCTCTTAAATGGTTTCTAGGAAGCTGTTTGCTTTCATAAAGCAGAAAATTGGAATGGGGCAGAAAGGGGGAGATGCCTCCTGCCCTGAAGAGGCAAGGCTAGGCATCTACAGGATCTCAGAAAGTCAAAAATGTCCTGAAGGTGCCATTTCAAACAGCTTTTATCTGCAATTAAAAAGTCCTAGAAAGGCACAGGAAGAAAAATATCTAAATACAACAATGAACCACAAAATGCTACTGCCATGAGTTCAGTCACAAGCACAGTGAGCAAAGTCCAACTCTGGAATACACAGTCAAAGTGTAAAACTCAGTGAAGGCCAGAATCTAGTTTCTACCTTCAACCGACCAGTATGAGGTCAGCACAATTCACCTTAGTCACGGAAGAGGTAAATGGGGTCCAGTGGGAGGAAGTGCTGAAGGAGAAAAGAGGAGAGAAGAGCTGATGGGGCTTTAAGCCCTGCCTGGGGTTAGAGTAGTCTACTCAGGAAGACAAGGTGGTGTATCAGGAGACTAGCAGGGCTATGCAGGGAACTTGTGACTCAGCTCCCAAGAAAAGTGTCATACAGGGAGTGGGTACAAAGACAGGCCACAAAGAAGGAATTAGAAACATTACCAGCGCATGTTGGGGTGGTGTCAGGAAAACCAAAGTTCACCTGCAGCAGTAGCTTGTGATGGGTATCAAAAGCTCGGAGACTTCTGCTACACTGGCAGGAAAAGCAGGCCCTTTGCTCAATGGAGTGGGTGAATGCAAGTCTTTCAACTGTGTCATAACATTTTTGTTTCATATTTAAGACATGATACTATGATCTGGATGTGTATGCAACCTGACAGGTAAAAAACTGGTTGGTTGGTCAGGCTCAGAGGGTGGTGGTTAACTAGTCATATTCGTAAGACTAAGAATTTATTTCTTAATTCACTTAGCAGCCCAGTAATTTAAAGTTTATAAAGCATATCTGACTAAAATTTCTTATGACCTGTACTGTGAAGGTCACATCTGCGTCACTTCCATTAGAGTTGAATTCTGCTAATAAGACAGAAAACATCAAATTCACATCTGTGCTCTACAATCTCAAAAAACATTAAGATTGGTTCCTTTCCCACCACAGATGACTACCAATAGACACCTTCAGGTCACATCACGGACACTTTTAACAGCTTACACAGATGCTACCAATTTAATAATACTGTTTATAACACACAGGAACAAATAATAACTTATCTTCTCACCTGTTAGCAGTGTTGGCCTCTGAAAAGCCAAAAAGCAGAAAACACCTCTAAATTAAGATCCTACACAGGAAGAAAATTTGACTGCCAGGTAAGACAGTAGTAGAAGACTATAATACTATACAACAGTAACAACAATAATAACAAACGTAGCAATAACAACAACAGCAGTAGTAGTAATTATACTTTAATATAAATGTTCCACATGAAATTACGGATACACTGCCTAATTTACATTAAACTCCTCCAATAACTATTTCCCTTGCAAAAAGCACCGTTCAAGAGCCCTATACGACCCGAACTGCTCGTCCCGGGGCTCTGGTGCTGCCCGGGGCCCCTCGGCCGGCCCGGCCCCGCAGGCNAGCCGCTCCCCCAGCCGGGCCCCGCTGCTCTGCTCGAGGGCTGTGGGCACGGCGGGGTGGCGGGCTCCTGGGGTGCGAGGTAACGTGAGAGTGGAAAAAGGCCTGCGCGGGATGAAGGGTGGAACGGGAAGGCTTTCCGCATCCTTTCGTTTTCCGTCGTGTGAGTGAAATTTTGCTTTGCTGTCTTGCCAGTTGCACTCAAATCACTGGAGCTTTGCTTCCATCTCATATTCTGGAGTGCTGTGTCCAGTCCGGGGCTCCTCAGGACAAAAGAGACAAGGAGCTATTGGAGTCAGTCAAGTGGAGGAGCACAAAGATGATTTGGGGCCTGGAGCATTTCTCTGCTGAGGGCAGACTGCGGGAGCTGGGCCTGTTCACTCCAGAGATGACTGAGAGGGGATCTCATTAATGCATATAAATATCTCTAAGGTGGATGCCAAGACTGTGGTGCCAGACTCTTTTCAGTGGTGCCCAGAGACAAAATAAGGAGCAGTGGCCATAAACTAAACCGCAAAAATTCCACTGAAACATGACAAAGAACTTCTTTATGTTGAGGGTGGCANCTGATGGGGCTTTAAGCCCTGCCTGGGGTTAGAGTAGTCTACTCAGGAAGACAAGGTGGTGTATCAGGAGACTAGCAGGGCTATGCAGGGAACTTGTGACTCAGCTCCCAAGAAAAGTGTCATACAGGGAGTGGGTACAAAGACAGGCCACAAAGAAGGAATTAGAAACATTACCAGCGCATGTTGGGGTGGTGTCAGGAAAACCAAAGTTCACCTGCAGCAGTAGCTTGTGATGGGTATCAAAAGCTCGGAGACTTCTGCTACACTGGCAGGAAAAGCAGGCCCTTTGCTCAATGGAGTGGGTGAATGCAAGTCTTTCAACTGTGTCATAACATTTTTGTTTCATATTTAAGACATGATACTATGATCTGGATGTGTATGCAACCTGACAGGTAAAAAACTGGTTGGTTGGTCAGGCTCAGAGGGTGGTGGTTAACTAGTCATATTCGTAAGACTAAGAATTTATTTCTTAATTCACTTAGCAGCCCAGTAATTTAAAGTTTATAAAGCATATCTGACTAAAATTTCTTATGACCTGTACTGTGAAGGTCACATCTGCGTCACTTCCATTAGAGTTGAATTCTGCTAATAAGACAGAAAACATCAAATTCACATCTGTGCTCTACAATCTCAAAAAACATTAAGATTGGTTCCTTTCCCACCACAGATGACTACCAATAGACACCTTCAGGTCACATCACGGACACTTTTAACAGCTTACACAGATGCTACCAATTTAATAATACTGTTTATAACACACAGGAACAAATAATAACTTATCTTCTCACCTGTTAGCAGTGTTGGCCTCTGAAAAGCCAAAAAGCAGAAAACACCTCTAAATTAAGATCCTACACAGGAAGAAAATTTGACTGCCAGGTAAGACAGTAGTAGAAGACTATAATACTATACAACAGTAACAACAATAATAACAAACGTAGCAATAACAACAACAGCAGTAGTAGTAATTATACTTTAATATAAATGTTCCACATGAAATTACGGATACACTGCCTAATTTACATTAAACTCCTCCAATAACTATTTCCCTTGCAAAAAGCACCGTTCAAGAGCCCTATACGACCCGAACTGCTCGTCCCGGGGCTCTGGTGCTGCCCGGGGCCCCTCGGCCGGCCCGGCCCCGCAGGCCCGCGGAGACACGAGTGTCTTCCGCTACAACCCCTCGCCCTCGGCCGGCTGCGAGTCCCGCACGCCGCGCAGGGCGACCGCGCTCAGGAGTGTCCAGCGAACGCCCTGGCAGCCGCCGGCCGCAGCCCGCCCGCCCCGAGAGCCCTTGGGCGGCGGCGCAGCCCCGTCCCGGCGCGGCGGGGGCACCTTACCCGGTATTGGGCAGCATGGCGGCGCGGGGCGGCGGGGCCAGGCCGGGCCGGGCCGGGCCGGGGCCGCTCCGCTGCGCAG
>WAAE01015589.1:0-12603 GCA_013400495.1 Nicator chloris
TTTAATTTTAATTTTATTTTTAACAGTTTTAATTGCATAACAATATCTTAACAATTCACAGGGATTGTGACCCTCAGAGTAAATGTATTGCTGAGCATCTTCTGGGCATTGTGCTTTACGGATAAGTGATGCTGTGTGCTTCACAGAACCACAGAAACATTTAAGTTGAAAAAGATCTTTAGGGTCATTAATTCCAGCCTTTGACCACCTTATGAAGTAGTCGATAGCACTAAGTGCCATGTACAGTCTTTTCTTGAACACCTCCAGGGATGGTGACTACATCACCTCCCTGGGTAGTCCATTCCAACGCCTAACCATCCTTTCAGTGAAGAAATTCTTCCTCCTTACCTACCTGAACCTCCCATAGAGCCACTCGAGGCCATTTCCTTTTGTCTTATTGCTGGTTACCTTGGAGAAGAGACCAAAACCCACCTGGCTACAGCCTCCTTTCAAAGAGCAGTATAGAGCAAAAAGGTCACCCCTGGACCTCCTTTTCTCCAGGCTAAACAACCACAGATCCCTCTGCCACTCCTCACAGGACTTACTCTCTAGACACTTTACAAGCTTCGTTGCCCTTCACACAAAGAGAGATTAATTTGATTTAGTGCAGATGCTAGGACTAGTCAGACCCTTTTCCATCCATGGAAAAAAATGGGCATGCCCAGAGCACAATTCTTCTCATCCTCAAGGTGACATTTAAAACAGCTCAAATGATTCATGCCTTTAAATTCTTTATTTCTCCTGACTGAAAAAAAGCCATTTAAAAAAATAACTCAGTGTAGATATCTTTGCAGTAGACACCTGGACTTCAGTAGAATAAATTAACCTTCACAGCCAGGTCTGATATAAAATTGTCTTAATACGTGTATATCTCAAAGGATACCACAAAAAAGACTATAGTCACAATATTGTATGCAACAGTAGTGTTTCTCTCTAATTCTTGTAATTCAAAGGAAAAATGAATAGTGATGGATACACTCCAACAGATAAGCAAAAGAAAAGAATGGAACTTAATATTACTATTCAATATGCATTGCCTGCTACATGAAGGGATTCAACCAATCTTTGATGGAGGGCACAGCCTAGAACACAATAAATGTCAAAATAGTATTTTTTCTTCTCTGATCAAGTTTTTGTTTTGCAGAGACCTCAAAGAACACTATAAACAAAAGAATTATCATGGTTTTAATCAGATAGAGATATAAACTGAAGTGCGGAGAAAGGAAGATATTTAAGGTCGCTTATTAGGCTAATGATAAAACTGGAATTAAATTTTCCTTAGTCCCATTTTAGGTCACATTAGACACTTAGAGTTTCTCAGTCTGTAAAGCCCTTCACATAAAAAAGGAAAAGAAATCATGGGAGATCAGTATGTATATCCATTTTGAAGAAAAAACAGCAACATATTTTATTTCTCACAATGTCAATAAGCTAGTTTCTAGGACATTATCAGAAATTGATTTTATCCAAAATTCATCCTTCTTTTACAGATGAAACAGAACAGATTCACAAGGTTACTAACTGTTAATTACTTTTTTTTTTTTTTTTTTTTTTTTTTTTTTTTTTTTTTTTTTTTTTTTTTTTTTTTTTTTTTTGGTTGGGGGAGAGAGATGTCTTTATGAGGCAGAAAACACTTCAGGAATCTGTATTCAATCTGTAGCATCTCCATTGCAAATGCAGCTTAAGACTACAGTTATTTAATAATGTATACTGGAATATTTGTATGAACAGCTTTCTTAAATATTTAAAACAAATTACTGTCCTGGAAAAACTGTATACACAGACTCCTGTGCAATTGTTGGACAGGTTCTAAAATATCCCTTTAAAACTCCCTTTTCCTGAGTAACAGAAATCAAAATCAGGTAGATCAAGGACAGAATAATGCAACTTATTCAGTATTTCAGAGAGAAAACAGCATCTTTGATGGGAAAAAGCATCCCATTGTATCTGTAAATAAGCTTTTGAAAATACATCTCTATAATATACAACCCTTTCTCGAAACTTTGGGGATTTTGTGAACAGTAATATGAGAGTGGATAAAAACTGCAGAGGTCAGGTGCATATAAAAATTGAGAAGTTTTGTGGTATATATGTTAATTGTTAAGGTAGAAAAGAATTCTTCAAACAGTGTTATGTAAAATCTTTCAGCACAGGCTGCCACTTGAAATACAACATTAGTTACATTAGCAGGGGACTAATGAATTGAGTTATGCCTAGATGATCCTAGCAGGCTACCCATACCCCATGTGGCCAAGAGGGAAAAATGTCTGCAGGTCCCTGCCATGCTAAAGGGGGAGGAAGCACTTTCCAGAACCCACATGCAGCCACACAGCAATAACTGCAACAGCAGAAAGAAAATAACAGAAAAACAACCCAGTGTTCCATCGCAGAAAAAGTCTTACCTTGTCCTCTGAACCAAGTGACTGAAGATCTTTGTAATTTTAATCACTGTCTCCCTACAGCTGCAACAGTTCTGAGCCTACAGAAAGCATCCCAGGCAATCTTGTCACCCCCTTTACTCCCTAAAGAAGCAGACAGGCAGACATCTTATGCATTCATAAATTCCAACACCATAAGGTGAATAGCTGGGGCTTCTATTCAGCTAGAAAATATACAGGGGATCTTCAGGAACCAAGAGGAAGGTGGTCATGTTCAGTGTCTTTTTCACAGGAAAATTGCAGCTAAATTTTGTTCGTCACAGAAAATGCACACATTGAGGAAAGAAAACAGGGATATTCTTTCTGCTAAAGGACAGATGAAAGCAGATTTTTAAAAAATCCTGCAATGAAACCTAACTATGCTGATCCATGTAAATTTCTCCTGACAATATATACAGTATCTGTACATTTATACACCTCAGATTTTACTGTGAGGGTAACTGAACCCTAGCACAGATTGACCATGAAGGTTGTGGAGTCTTCATCCTTGGGGATATTAAAAAACTATCTAACTAGTCCTGGACAGCCAGCTCTAGGTGGCCCTGCTTGGGCAGGGGATTGAAAAGATGACCTTCAGAGATGCCTTCCAAGCTCAGCCATGCAGTGGTCCTGTAGCTCTGCAGCAGATGCTGCGTTTATTTCATGGTTCAGAAAATGGAGGAAGAAAGGAAGAAAGAAAAGAAGAGTGTTATTTCATAATACTTTTTTTTTTTTTCCTGATGTTTGTAAATACCTGTGAGGTATTTAAGTTCCAACATTTTCATGCAATTATTAAAATTCTGTCACAATGAAATACTTAACAGAAATAAAAGAATTTCCAATCAAATGTAAAATAATTTATATCTATTCATGTTATTTTTCATTTATTTAGTTTATTAAAGAAATAATTTAAGTATTCATTGTTTGTTTTACTATTAATTAAGCTGGTTTCTAAATAAATTTCGTATTAGGATCATATAGAAGTGCAAATATAATACTGCAATATCTACAGATGACATGAGCAAATTAATGCATTATAGAATTTCAGCACATCATTTATATGTGTCAAAGTGTAATAGGATAGGATGCATCACCATAAATCATCTCTCTCTTATTTAAAATATTGTAAAGGTCACCTTCGGACTTGGGACAATACTAGCCATATTGGTTTTTTTTAAGTGAGTGATCAAACTAATCATTGAAAAAGTGCTATTCAAACTTTGCAAATGCAGACTGTCCATTCCTTTTTATTTTTGTCAAGGATGACTTCCTCTCTGTAAAAAGAAAACAAGAAGTAGAAAGAGAGAGAATCCTAGTTAAATGAGTCCATTAAATAGGATGCTGATTGCACTGTTTCTAGAGTGGCATGTTGCTATATATTGAACACAAGCTATACCTGAAAGTGTGCCTAAAGAATTCCAATGCCGGGAGGGATTGATTTATCAATTGCTTGAATACATTGGTTCATGCAAGACTGGCATACAGACAAACCAAAGCACACAAAGGGTGCTGGAAACAAAGAATATATTTCTGTATACATTGTTGTCATGGTTTGACACTGTCCCAGTGCCAGGCACTCAGGAGAGTTGCTCACTCACCCTCCCCTGCCACAGCTGGGTAGAGGAGAGGAAAAAAATTAAACGGTTCATGAGTTAAGGACCAGGACAAAACAGTCCAAGGGCAAAACAGGCTCGACGTAAGGTTGCAAAGAAACTTTATTACTAATAGCATCAGAGAAGCATAATGAGAAGTAAAATAAACCCTTAAACACCTTTTTGCCCCCAGCCGCTCCCTCCTTCCCACTGACAGTGCAGGGAGAGAGAGAGTGGGAATTTTGGTCAGTTCATCACCGAGATTTTCTGCCGCTGCTCAGGAAGAGGAGACCTTCCCCTGTGAGATTGCGGGGTCCCTCCCACGGGAGACAGTTCTCCATGAATTTCTCCATCGTGGGTCCGTGAGCAGAGCCCTACCACACCTTCCACAACATGAGCCCCTCCCGCAGGCAGGCGATCCTCCCAAAACTACTGTGACATGGGTCACTCTTCCATGGGACGCAGTACTCCAAGGACAGGCTGCTTCAGCTTGGAAGCAAGGCTCTTCCAGAGGGAGACCCTCTCTCTCCACCGGGTCTCCCACTGGATCACAGCCTCTCCCAGGCATGCACCCGCTCCAGCATGGACACATCCCTCACGGGCTGTGGGTGAATCTCTGTATCCCTTGTGGATCCCCATGGGGTGTGGGTGGATCTCTGTATCCCTTGTGACTCCCATGGGCTGTGGGTGGATCTCTGTATCGCTTGTGGATGGATCCCCATGGGCNGGATCGTCACGGGCTGTGGGTGGCTCTCTGCACGCCCCGTGGATCCCCAGGGGCTGTGGGGGGATCTCTGCATCCCCCATGGCTCCCCACAGGCTGTGGGTGGCTCTCTGCACGCCCCGTGGATCCCCAGGGGCTGTGGGGGGATCTCTGCATCCCCCATGGCTCCCCACAGGCTGTGGGTGGCTCTCTGCACGCCCCGTGGATCCCCAGGGGCTGCAAGGGCACAGCTGCTGCACCATGGTCTCAGCACAGCCTGCAGAGGAATCTCAGCTCCAGTGCCTGGAGCACCTCATGCCCCTCCTTCTCCACTGACCTTGGTGTCACCATGATGTTTTCCCTCACATGTTCTCACCTCCTCCTCTTCTCTGTATTTTTTTAGCAGTCATCTAATGACAGATAAAACTATTCTTCCTTTAGAATATTTGTACCAGCCTAAACTTGCAGTTATGTGGAAGAATATTGCAAGAGTGACACAATTTATTTGTTCAGTGAGAGTATAAGTACTGCAACAACCTTTTTTCAGCGTTCTGCAGTAAGCTGAGCTCCACCAGGTAGGAATTGTTTCTCTAAGTGAGACTCAGCTGTTATTCACTCTCACAATAGCACATATTGGGTATAAATCTGCCCTCCAGGTCCAGAAAAGAAACCAATTCTTTTACAGAATACACTTTCTAAAGAGAGCACATTCTGTTTGTGACTCCAGCTTCTGGACCATGTTGGTTTGGGGTCTTTTTCTGAGAACACAATAAATAAATCATTCTCACTTGCCTGGAGCACCTTCCATTTGAGATTTTCCTTGACATTACAGATCAGAGACATAGCTGACAATAATCCAAGCCTCAACTGGTCATCTAGATGATCAATGGTAAGGGAATTCAATCTTAAAACCCCTGTATAAGACAAAGAAATCAAGCTGTCTTCTGCAGGTGGATCTTTCTATTCACTGATTCAAACATCAATCTCAAAAATTAGCTTAGATTTAAATAATTATATGTTTAACTGTGTCTAATGGTGTATTTTGTTTTCCATCTTCAATCTAAATTCTACCCCTTGCACCCCCTGCAACCAAATGCTGGAACCAGAACATTGTCCTCAATCTCTCCATTTTGGGTTTCAACCAAGTGATTTTTTTAATCTCATTATCCTTTGTCTTCTGCAATTTAATTTTACCCTGGCTGCCCTCTAGCTCTCAAGGATCCATCAGCTTCTCCTCCAGCTGATGCCCATCCTTTTTTACAGTGTTTCTATTGATCTTTTGTAGAAGTCTGGATTTTTTTTTCCTTTCTAGGTTACCTTTGATAACCTCAGCTGTAAGCACAAACTCAGCCATCATCCCTGTGATAAAGTCAGTCTGATGATTCTGTGAATCTCCTTCCTTCTCTTTCCTCCAGCTCTGTCTCTTTCTGTTTTTCTGCCTGATGTCAGGCCATCAACTTAGAGCTTGAAGGACAATTGTAGGGAAAAGCAGATGATCATTGGTTCAACCTCTGCTACTAGCATAATTTAGAGGACACCTCTCAGGTTCTGCACTTTACACATTGAAGCAATTTGGGTTTCAAAATCTTCTATGGTAAGTTGACCAAAGTATTATCCCAATCCTCTTTAAAAATATCATATTCAAACTTGGCAAAGCTTGAATCAGCCATTTTCTTGATATATGAGTTTATCTAAAAATCCAGCATTTTCTTGATATATGAGTTTATCTAAATGCCTGCCTCTGACACATTTGGCAAACAAAATAGAAGAGAAATTATGTTTGCTTCTCACAAACACAGCAAAACAAGTAAAACACAAGAAATTTTTGTGGGAGGAATTTTCTCTTCATAATAGATGTATAATGAACAAGCAGTCTTGTTTTCAGCGGAAAAACAATAAAGGGAACAATTCTACTTATGTAGTCAGCAAAATGGAGATCTCTATCTTGATGGCAATTTATCTTACTCATTACCAACTTGAATTGTTCATGAGTCTATCATTTGAATCAGAAAAAAGCTCCATAAAACTGTTTTATTTTAAACATTGAGAATAAGTGAGAGCCTCACCCAGTTTTTGCAGTATAAACTATGAAAGATACATATTTTTTATTATATTTTCATCCAGCACAGAACAGTGTAAATTGTCTTGACAGAAGAAAAACTAGGCTCAAATAACATTGTCAAGTGATTAAAATCAAAGGGGAAGTAATGGTCATCTGAGAGACTATTTGTATCTAGTAGGTGACAGCGCTATGTATTTACAATTAAATGAAGAATGCTCAAGAAACAACAAAAAACACAGTGTTTTAAAAGGTGGAAGAAGTGGAAAATCAAAGAGTTAGTACTCTTTGAACCAAGTGGTGTTCTTCAAGAAGCTCCTTGCATCAGATACCTGCATTTTGGATTTTTTTTTAGTAATTAAATTCAACACATTTTTCTCATAGTGGATAACTTCCACCCTATCAAATAGCATATAGTCCATTCAGTATATTTCAGCTGTTCCTGAATTCATTTTTCAGCAACAGACACTGAAAAAAGAGCACAGAATGGAGCTTGTCAACTCCAACTTTCTCCTGGTTTGCCACTTCATTTTCTCTTGTAGTTGGCCTGGGATTTATCCCAGCGATATTACTTTATATGAGTCAACACCTTCACAACCTTCTAAATTTTCACTCACATGCCACCATAGGAAATACCTTTCCACCAAAAAAGGATTTCCCCCCAGACTGCTATTTATACCGTGTCCCTTGCCCATCCTCTTTTCTATAAGAACAAGTTCTTATACTTTTTTGCTCTGGGTTTTCTCAAGAATGGTCACAAGAACTATAGGTTGAACAATTGAAATGAGCACAGTTTTTCTAAGACTTCTCTGGTTTACCAGTGTATCTAGTTACAGAGAAGGGCTGAAAGGGTTTTCCCTGACATTTTGAACAAACACCTCTTGGCAGATGTGACTTTTGGGGAGAAGAAGTCAGTCCCACAGTCACAACATGAAGCTGTTTCAGGCAATAACTACTACATCGATCAAATACTTTCCAAAAGAATGTGCTCATGGGGAAAAACTGTTTCAGTGCAAGGAAAGCTTCCAGCAGCAAGAACTTTGAAGGAACTGGGTAACTGTCTGGAGCCCAACATCTGCATGGCCCAGCTGCATTGCTAGTCTGTGGGATGGCTGACAGGATTTTGTTGTTTGCCTTCATACTTGTGGGTGAGAGTAGAGCCAGGAATGGCTCCAGTTTTTGGTTTCCATTAAGTATGAGGAAAGGCACCTTAAGAAAGAATGCAGAATAAAAATGAATCTGTAGCAAGTAGAAAATGCTGATGAAATTCAAATTATAGTGTCTTAAATATATTCTCTCTTTTACGCTAAGTGTTAAAAACGGTTGTCTTATATCTTGTTGCAGTTTATCAAGCCTTATCTCCCAAATGATAATCTTCAGATGCATGAAGATCCACTATCAAAAGTGGTACTTCCCACAATGAAATATTCAGTTTAAGAGGATATATTAGATGCATATCAAGGTTTTCTTGCAGAGGTATATGTTTATGATTTTCTCTGGAAAAATCCACCTTTTTCCCATTACATATTTTAAATAGTAAAGATTTAATGTGTTTATTATATGGTGATTTTGAAGAAATGGATGGTCAAGGAACTGTTGTGGGGTTTTTTCTGTGCTTTTTAACTTTTCATCAGAATGGGACACTGAATACACCCCTTTAACTTGGTAATTAAGTTGTCATAAAGGAAAGAGAATAAAAGTGAGAAAGAAAACAGATTATGGATTGCTGAGTGAGGGTCCATACTTTGAAGTTTTGGCAAATTTAGATTTGAGGGGTTAGGATTTGATTACATCTTTGTGGTAAAGATTACAACCATTTTTACAAAGGAAATGACAACCAGTCATTCAAATTATGAGAAGTTCCTGTCCAGATGGTGGGAAGCTGCCATAAGAGGGTTAATTTTAGCTAGAATACTTAGGTAACAATAATTTTCCATAACACCACATTGGAAAGGCACAAATTATTGTTACTGCTGCCTACAATTACTGACTAAATGCTAAAATTAAGTCCTTTTATGGTCTCCAAAATCAAATTAAAAGATAGACAATTGCCCAGTTCATCCTATTTAGACTCCAAAAATACCAGTATACAGTGTTACTTTCTTCAGTAATTCTCACTATTAAAAATGTTGTTAGTTATTTATACCAGTGAATCAAAAACCTTCTCAATATTTTTAAAAATCTGGAACTGAAGTATTCCTGTAGTTCATGTAGAAAATGTATATTCCTGTAGACTTTTGAGAGTATTTATTACATTTCCAGATAATTAGTGCTGGCATAGAAAATATCATATATTTCCACCTAGCTCAGAAAATAGATGTTTACTAAACACTGCTCCCTACCCGACAGAGAAGTGAGGATAGTAATAAAAGACTGTCCATCTCTGAAGTTTCCTTTGACTTATCTGACAGGGCCTCTAGTCTGGTCATGTTTCTGCAATCTGGACCATGCATGGACATGTAAATCTTCTGGGCAGCACTCATGGGCTTCCAAAAATAACTAAACAGATTCTGGAAAAAAAGTGGGCATTAAGGGAGCTAATAAGAAATATTTTTTTAGCAATGTGTTTCAGAAGGTAAAATTGTAAGCATTTAATATTATTCTTTTGGACTTTAAAAAGGAAGGAATAAAAATTTGGAGGCTTTGGCTTAAGTTTACTAAAAGACATCAAGCCAAAAAAGGGCCAAGGTGGTAACTCTATCATCTTGTTGCTTCTCTTTCAAAATTAACAGATGTTAACTTTGTTTTCAAAAAACATAAAATCACATTGCTTTCTTCTGATTAATGAAAAATATCAATTTTCTTTTTGAATTAGCATTTCTTTTAAAAAAAAATTAATACCAACTCAAGAAATAAATTAGATGATCCAGAATGATCCAGATGTTTGGTGATTTAAACAAGATCCTGTCTGTATAATCCATAAAGAACAGTGTACTTCTAAATAATGAATTCTATAATTCTGTGATTCACTAAATAAATTATCATGTATTATACCAGATGACCACACTCTGACTCCCTAATAATGTCTTTGTTTATAGAAATGTTAATCATAATTATTATACCAACACTGATGTAACTTCATGGTTTATGTAGACAGGATATACATGGCAAGAATTGCATCTTCCCTAAACCAAAAATGTCTGCTGTGTTTTGATGGGTGTCTGTTGCAAGGGGTTTCTTGCTAAAGTGAACGTAAAGTTTTTATGTGGAAAGTTACCAGGAGGGAAGTGAAAACTAAGGACATCTCAACATATCTCAAGATCAGATAAGGTAGATCAGATGGAGTCTAGAGCCCAAAGGAATAAAAGGACTAGTGGAAGTCCATGAATTCTCATCAGAAACAGTTTTACTAATGAATTATCAACTGAATTGCAAAACCAGATGTTATCTGTAGGACCTGAGGACACTGGAAATTGATTGTGCTTGTAGGACATACAGAGCAAGTACCTACTCTAAATGAGTTTCTTCTTCACTTACCTCCATATTAGAGTTTATGGTTGATGGGATGATCTGCAACGGAAATTATATGCAATTGCCACAATCAGCTTTTAAACAGTAATTGCATTGTTTTAATTATTAGGCACTCTAGGACATGATCATTCTAGTTTGCTGAGTTTGCTTTTTTCATGTGTATGAGTAAGATGCAAAGAAGCTCGCTTGTGTGTCGTCAATTGATAATGCCTCTATTTTACTTTGTAATAGCCATCTCCTACAAAAAAAAAAAAAATCCCAACCAGAAAACAAAACCAACAAAACCAAAACAAACTAAAAATTATAAAAACTTAAAAAGTCGAGACAGCCCGTCATCTAAATGTTCAGGGAATCATGAACCTTCACTAAACACTAGTGTGCTCAGCTGAAAAAAACTTAAACATAAAATAACTTTTATTTTGGTTCATGTTAAATCTAACTTGAGACCATACAAAGTATGAAAACTCTCACTATTAAATTATGCTCTCGGTCATTTACCTGCTGTATATCTGCTTTTGATTTGTGGTAATCAGACTTTTCTTGTCATACATTTCTTACTCATTATTTGCACTGTAGGCATGACTTGTAAAAGGCATTTGTTCTATGCCTTTAAAATTGATTCCAGCATGACTTTTTTTTCCACTCCTTTTGTTGTCACTGTTCTGGAAATTAGGAATTATAAAAGAACAACCTAAATAAAAAGGGAAGTTCAAGTAGATTAGAAGGCACGGAATGAAAAATAGAAAATCAGACTCTGAAAAAAGACCATGGAATGCCATTTATACCATACCCAATCCTAAGAGAGGTAAATATTAGTCAAGGTTATTAGCACTGATTCATAACTATCACAACAACAATCACAGAAAAGGCCCCTGCTGTGTTAGAGACTGCACAAAAAAATCATCCTGTTCAAAAAGCTTCAATCTTAACATGAAGTGAGTACAAGAAAAAGAGAAAATTCTATGAAATATCCTAGATTCTGGCTCTGGCACAGTACTTGGTTAATAATTTGTATCCTTATCTGAACTTTCTGGTTAGGGTTACTGTCAGAACAGCTTTTACAGGGAGATTCACAATTACAGTCATTGTCTTCTTTCAAGTGTTGACAGGTGACTTGTTTTAGATAGCAAAGAATTCCCTTCCTCTTTTCTGATGTTGCAATAAAGTAAATAGACTATGGTTTCTGCTGGGTTTGGGCTGTTTCTTCTTTAATTTGGGGGTTTGTGTGAGTCCTACGGGCTGGTGGCCAGAACAATGACAAACCCAGGCTGAAATGCAAAGAGCAAATATGTTTAATTACCTGGAGGATCCCAAAGCAGCACCAGGGTAGCAGAGGCACACAAGGAGCAGCGCAGGCTTTATGTTATCAGATACCCGAGCATGATAGATCACTTATTATGTGAGTTAAAAAATTTATAAACAAGAAATATTTTCTCCAGTAGGGTTAAGAAGCCAAAAACATACATCAAAACATTGAAAAAACCAAAAAGGTCAAAACCACATGTATGTAATTAAAGGGGCATCACAGAAACTCACTAATATAGAATGGGTAAAGCAAAAGCATTATGGGTGCTTTAAAAACCTAGAAAATGTCACCACAAAATATGACACATCATCTTCTGATTGTAAAACACATGAAAGTCAGAATCAAGGTGATCCATAATAGGCCACTTAAATTCTCCGCATTTTTCCAGGTTTTCCATCAATTTTACATATAATAGCCTCATTCTCATAAGCTTTCCATTTTTAAAAAGTAGACTTCAGTCTTATGAAATTTATATGTATATTCTTTCTCATCTTAAATGATTACCAATTCACCTATTTCTACAATTTCATGATTTTTATTCTTTCCATGTTTTATACTCGTTTCCAAATAAAAATATATCATCAGCCAGAAGTAATAAAGTACGTGCCACACTAATGATTATAAAATTGAAAATGAAATATACTCAAGACTTCAGAAACAGTTTCTTATGTTTCCTATTTTGAGATATGGTACTACATAACTTATTTGTGCAAACATAAATAATTGCTGTTCGAAATGTAAATCTAGTTTGCTTTCCTACTAGAATGTTCAGAATAAATCTAGTCAGCTCTTATAAACAAATAAATGCATTTGGTCTGTCTGTTACATTGTATCAGAGCCAAAACTGTATTAAAGAAAAGTCAATCAGCTTTGCATTAAAGATTTATTTTAATTTTTCAATATGTATTTACATATAGATTTTTCATCATTTAGAGGTCTTTACAAATTCAGATACTTCTGTTCTGTATAACAATGATTCTGATCCAATTCTCTAAAGTAAAAAATCTACATGTAATTTATAAACAGATTTGTAAAGAGGAGAGGGGAGGGGAAGG
>WAAE01015592.1:0-100998 GCA_013400495.1 Nicator chloris
AAACCCCCAAACCCCAAAAAATCTGACCAAAGAGCAGAGAGGAAAGCAATTATTTGAATGTTATTATGTTGACTTCTAAAACCAAGTTTGCTTTGCTTACTCACTCTTGCTATCCTGCTACCACTGAGTCTACTTGCTGTCTGCAGCAGAAATTTATTTTGCTCAGCCTGCTTGCTTTTTGCTCACTATGTGGCCTGAATGTGGGAAGCTTGGCCAGAGCATTTGAAAACACACGTTAATTTGTGGGAGAAGAGTAATTTTTGAAGGAGGAAGCTGCAGAGGTTCAGGGGTTTCCCCAGCGGAGCCATCACTTGGCCAGTTGACTTTACAGCCATAGATGTGTCTCCATTAACATAATTGAAGGAAAACAAACAACAGACATTTAGGACACCTCCTGCAGGATGAAATTTCCAGTTCCCAGTTTTCACCAGTTGATTACAAATAAAACACAATTGAACAGTAACTCTGTCACCAATGTCAAAATCCCCCCTGCCAGAAAGAGTGGGTTTTCATTCAGGAGCTTGTTGGCAGGTGTTTCACAGAGAGCAAAGGATTATCTCCTTTAAGTGATCGTTTTTAAAGCCAGCTTTACTCATTAGATGTAAAGTTCAGTATTCTACCAGCAACTTTTGTATTTGTGAGCTGAATGTCCCATCTTGTGGCAACTCCTGCATTCTACAGTGTTCCACTTGCCCATGTATCCTTAAGGCAATCCCAATAAGGGAGGCAAGCGTGAACCTCCCTTTCTCTCACTATAGATCCTTGATGCTTTTAAGGTGCTGTATATTTGCAAATCCGATGCATTGTTTTGCAGTTTCTGTGCATGTTGCTAAGTCCACAAGTCTTAGATTAGACACAACAATCTCATATCAGGCTTGCCCAGTTAATTATTTGATTTCAATCATTAATAATGACAGATGAACATTCCTCATAACCTGTCTTCCAAGATGCTTCCAAATGAGCAGCCCCTGGTCAGTGTTATGGCTCTGCCACGTATACTGCCATTCTTCCCCCTTGCTGTCTGGTTAAACTATGAAACTTGAACCTCATCAGGCAAGCACAGAATTCGCTGGGGGCTTGAAACACCTCGTTAGCTATACAAGGGCTTTCAAGGCTCTTAACAGATTTCTCCATTAAACTCATAAATTTCTCCATAAATTCCATTTTATATTTGAATCCTAGTCAGTACCACCAACTGTGGCATCATCAAAGAATAAATTAAGACTGCTAGGAGGTTCTCCTTGCCAGTCCTTCCTCTTAAAGCTCTGATGGACTGGCTTGCAGTAGGATTGGTGCTCATATGCACATCTCCATGCAGCATGTGCAGAACCTCTCTCTTGCATTCTGGCCATATTTCAAGGGGGGTTGTTGCATTCTGTTGGTCCAGCTGTCCCCATGCATCCAAAGGGCCCTTGTCCTCCAATCAATTTCCTGTACAATGCTATAGTGTGGCTGATTGTACTGCTGTCCACAGCACGTATGCATTCACCTCTAAATGGTTAAACTGCATTGGGTTTGAGTTAAAATCAAAACAGCAGCAGCAAAGCTGTGCATGATGACTCTTCCTGAATGAGCACCCAGTAACCACCCAAAACTAGAGCATGGGAGCAGCCCAGTGCAGAGACCAGAGGAAAGGTGGAGGGGGTGAAAATGCTGTCCATGTGATCTGTGCCAGAGGACCCTGGACTACTGCCTCCAAGAAGGTTGTGATCACAGAACTATGTAGGGATGAGGACACATAATCCTGCATAAAAGATGAACAGAACAGAATTGCCCTGGGTCTGTGGGCCATTTACCTGGATGGTGGGTCCTTCTCTGCGTGAGCTGTGTGTTGGATAGAATGACAAACTCAACCTACCTTTCACCTCTCAATTGTTTATAAATTACACAGAAGAAAAGTTTAGTATGTTTAGCAAGAAGGAAACAGAAATATAAGGATAATGAGAGTGATGTCCCCCTCACGGGTATCAGCCCACAGAGCTTGTGGGCTGCTTAGGGGAAGAAAAAGGTATCTTTTAAGATGTATATCAGGACAGCTGCACTCAGCCCCCTCATCCTTTCCAGTCTGTTTTTTTTTTTTGTTCCACACTAACTTTTTAATATTCAAATCCTTCTGTGGCAATGCATTCCCCAGTTCAGCTAAGCCCTGTCACAGCACTGCAGCTACACCTGAGAGCTCTGAAGGATCTCTGGCTTTTTGGGAGGGCTGTTCTTCCGTGGCACCTAGATTTCCCAGGTGTGACCAAGGGAAATGGTCCAGGTTATAAGGACCTAGAGTTAAGAACAAGGTAAGGTCTTTAATTTGTGACTGGAAGTGCTGAATATGCTCAGCTAAGGATTCCAAAACTAAAAAGGTGTGACAAAAGTCTTGATAACTAAAGAGGGATAATTCAGTGGTCCTGAATTCAGAGTAATACAAACATGGTGCTACATCAGAAATGAGCTGTGTAAATACCTTGTGGGGATGGGAGTAGCCATCACCAAATCTGTTTGTATGAACTGTAGAATTTACTCTGTGTGACACAAAAAGACATGGGCAGTATTTTAAGGAGGGAAAGAAAAATTCCAAGGGTTGGAGCCTGCATTTAAATCCAGCCTGCAGGAACAGTTTACATAACCAAAGCTGTGACTGTGCCATTAAGGTGGCCCCTCATGAGTTCATCCAGTTCTAATTATAAAGCCACATTATTACACTCTGTGGAAATATCAGATACAGAATATGAACCCAAGAGCAGTCCTAGAGGTTTCAGTCTTCACAGTTAGGTATTTCCTTGCTCTGGAATTCTTAAGAGAATGAGTCAGATAAACAGAAAGGACCAGGCTCTGAATTAAACCCTGTAGCTCTCAAAGTTACGGTGCTTTCGTTTCTCTCTACCTTTCCAATTACTCTAAGACTTTTTTTTTTTTCTTTGAGAAAGATTTAAATAGATCAAAGAAGCACCATTTTCACATTCCAGTAGGTGATTTCAAAACCTCATTAGCAACAGCCAAGATGTGGAGAGCACATGCTTCATGCGAGGGGTCCAGATCACCGCTCAGTGCAAATCTGCAGAGCTTCTGTGAGTTTGGGAGCGCTGCAGATTTGCACCAGCTGGACGTGCAGACTTGCCTTTCCACCAGCACATATGCTAACCCTGGCAGAGAATTGAAGTCCAGATTGTGAACTGCTTCCTCACAAGGATGAACAGCTACTCGTAAGCAGTTAAATTGACTTCACTGGGCCTCTTAGGTGAAGAGCTCCTTCCTGGGGAGAGTGCAGGGTTCACAATGCAGCCCTTAATTTTTACCCTGTAAATAGCTGCTGGGTTTGCTCAGTGCTGTGAATGATCATCGTTTTGCAATGGATGACCAGAGTGGATGATGAGATCTGAGACTAAAGGAATCAATACGTGCTAAGACAAAAAAGAGAAAGAAAAATTCCTTTTACCTCAATTCCATTACCTCCCTCTAAAGAGATGCTCCTTCAGCTACACAGCAGCAAAAGCAGATACGTGGTTCTGTTTCACCAAGCCATCAAACATTATAAAAGTCAGTTATATAAACATTTGAAGCTGGTGACATTTGATTCCAGGGCTGTGTGGGCAGCCTCATTTACAGCAGAATTTTCTAAACAGGCAATCCAGTTTTCCAGGTAATTAAAAATGTTTGCACAGGCTAGTAGATTTATCTTTTGAAACCATTTTAGCACTAGTGCTCTCCAGAGTGGTATCAGTTGACACAGTGCATAATCTAGAAGAGACTAATTGCTGCATGACTTCTAATTTTTCTGCAGTCATGTAAATGAGCTGGAGCCTGCACAGGTGGAGCCTATTAGAGTGAATGATTTTGCTCTCATGTTGTTATCTTCATTTGCTGTTGTCTTATCAACTCAGAGTTGGGAATCTGCTGTCATGAAAAGCAGGCTAGGGAACAATGTCTGACTGAAAAGTCTTGTTTCATTATTTTTTAATTCATACAGTACTACCTGCCTAATGCAGTTTTCTGATTACCATGAGAGGCAGCCAGTAATGCAGTTTTATTCAAATAAGGGAAGCAGTGCTTTAATTTAAACTAAGAAATCATCCACATTTCTTACCAGGCAACAAGGATTGTGATTCAATAATACATGAATTTAATAATGCATAATGGTAGACTTTGCAGGTACTAAATAGCAAGATCAGAATGAATTAGTATGCTATGTTGTTCTACGGGAGTCCATCTCCTTTGCGCATGTGCTCTTCCTCTGTCCCTGTTTTGCTTTTCCTTGAGCTGTTTCCCTAAGAGATAGGATAAACAAATTGAGTTTTAGTTCCTGAAACCCTCATTACAGATCTCCTAAAACCCTTTTAGGCTGTGTAGGAAAGACTAATGAGATACTGTGTGCAGATGTCCCATGTTATGCAGAAACCCAGATCTGCAGCAAGAAAGTCAAGTAATGCAGTTTTCCATGTAGGAAGTCCTCAGGAGACCTGAGCAATAGGGCCCTGCTGTGGTTCCTCTTAGGTGATCATCCCAAGATATAAGTGCTCTTCTAGTTACAGATTTGGTGCTTGTTCCAAGCCTAAATAAACTCATAGCTTTGTGCCATTGTCACCTGTTAATATGAGAAGGTGCTCTCTTTCCTTGGGCTTCTACCCCAGCAGGTTTCAGATAGCAATCACACTTTTATTGTGTGATGACACTATGTAGCTCTACTCAAGTTAATTTCAATTGATCTGCCTTGGGTATTAATAATACTACATGCAGGTTTCATGAGTCTTTTTAAGTCCCTAGATAACGGGGAGATGCGAGATGAGACGAGAATGTGTAGTTACATCTTCTAACTCATGTGGCTCAGTTAGGACACTAATCCCTCAGGGCTTCCCCCTCCATTCTTTAGCACCTGAAGCTGGCAGGACTTTCTCCCTCTCATGGTTAGGACAGACTGCTGAAGTGTCAGTCCTTGTTCTTCACCTGCATTCATCAGGTATGACCTCCAACAAGCGGTCTGTTCACACAGACCTCCTGAGCACCTTCTCTTTTCTGCTCCTTTAAAAAGGAGGCACAAGATCCTAGCAAAAATACAAAGTGAGGGAATCACTCTGATTCTCCTATTTTGCTATGCTTGACTTCACATGTCTTCCCCTTACAGACATTGCCCCCAGTTCCTCACCATCTCAATGCCTTTGTCTCACCCAGGTCGCCTCTTGGAAAGGTTTGGGGTTGGATTATTTTGCATTTTTTTGACAGCCTTCAGTTCAGTGAGTCCTGCATTCCAGCTGGCTGGCTTCACTGGTAGCTGTCTTTGTTTTAGGTGAGAGGGATGTTGTCACCACAGAGTCAGACGTCACCACATGAGCACCCAGACCTGGGCTCATCTGGAGGGCCAGCAGTTCAAGAAAAGAGTTTTCTGTGATAGCACATAAGTGTGGAGCGAGGAGGGAAAAAAAAAAGAGACCCGTGGTCACCATTCTGCTCTCACCAAAAGTCTCAAGACACCTCAGTCAGTTTCTATTCTGCAGCCCTCAAAAATGTTTCCTCAGTGCAATCCCGTTGGTTTAAATAGCGTTATTCCTGATTCACACTGTCCTCATATGTTTATAATAAAAATTCTTACCAGTGCCATTAAAACGCTGCAGATTATTCAAACTGAAAGAAATTTTTCAGAACAAATTCAACTTTCATCATTTATGCTTTTTGCACAGTCCTTGTGTTTCACTCATCACAAGCAATAAAAACTTACTGATCAGTTTCACTGTTCTTTACAATCCAATTAATTCCCTGGCACAGTGACATCCTGTTTAGGTTCATGACATTGGAGTGAATTGTCTGAATTCTTTTTTAAAAGCAACTTAGTTCCATTACTATTTTTGACTTTTTTAAAGTTGATAATCTCCTTTTATTGGCAGTTTAGGAAATAAAACATTTGTATTCCTTAATAGCATTCCTCCTAATTCTAAAATGCCCCTGGGAAAGCTCTGATTAACTGTACTACATTCAAATGTAGAATTATCTAATTACTGTTCCCATACCGAGAACTTCCAGAGGACAGGATTATGTCGTTTTTAGCTCCTTTGTGATTGGAGAGTGCTTCTGTATAACATCTGTGTGTACATGCTCCATGGAGACTTGTCTAGGGCAGGGTGCACACATACAACAAATAACGTGGGTGAAGAGCTACAGAAGGTGACATTTTGTTCCTTTTCTATCTAGGCTCTTTTGCTTAGTATAAGTTTTCAGCAACAAATTTTGTTCATCCTCTGTGGACAGAAGCTTGCTTGAAGTTGTAAAATAGATTTCCTCTCATGTTGTCCTGTTCAATAAACCTCTTGTTCCATTGTGGAATCTGTGGAAGCCTTCTCTGGGGACAAAGCTAGAATGTGGAATTCATTACATATCGCCCAGTGCTCCGTGCGAAGCACTCCTCCGGATTCCTTCGACACAAAAACGTGCTTTATACCGTTGCAGGGGCTTTTGAGAATTTTGAAATAAATCCAGCTCCGAGCTGGTATATCAATGGCAAATCCTCTTAGCTCTGGTTACAGGAGATCAGGATGTTATTTCAGCATTCATATTTGGGAGCTGTTCCATTAACACCTACAACAGTAGATGCGGATATATATTTGGCTGCTGTTTAGGAGGATCTGTTTGATGACTTATCCTGACGACAGGGTTTCAAATTCTGTTCTTACTTGCAGCTGTGTATCTCCACGGAGTTTGCTAGTTTAATATTTCCAGCATACCGTCATCTCATTGCCAAGGCAGGGATACTTAGCTCAGAGGAGACACTCACTGTCTTAAATCATTGATGCCATATCCTGTTAACATACTCATATCCCTAAAATGTCCTTATTCAGAGGTGCAGTCTTTAGATGTGAATTTGTTGCAGGGACCAGTCCTGCTCATTAGCACCAGCCCATCCAGTGCCATGTGGCCCTTTTCCTTCCCCAGGTAGCTCCTGGCTTGTATCCCTGTTGTGTAACTTGTGGCCTGGTCAGGCCAAGTAGTCCTTTTCCTAGGGCAAGATGTGAGGAGGGTTTCAGAGCCACCATTCCTTCCAGTTTTGTACAAAGTGTTTGTAGGGTGTCTTCTAAGTGAAGAGCTGCTCAGCTGCTGTTGGGCTCAGGGATATTGGTAGTGGAGGGGTAACTTGGAAACCACCAAGGAAGTGAATGGTACAAATGACATCAACAGAGACACAGCTCATGAGTGAAGGGACCCAGAGAGATGGTTTTCCCTGGGAAACCCTAGTTTGAGGCTTGTCAAAGCTGAATTATGTCAGTGCTGAAAACGGTATTTCATATTTTCTCCTGGTGTGTATGGAATATGGGACAACTTTCCAGGCATTTGAGTTATAGCTCAGCAGTGAGTTAAAACGCATTAATACTTATCAAATTGTCATTCTTTCCCCCCACCACTGTCCTCCATCAGCTCATCTAAAAGCTTTGAGGGGCATGGAAATTTCAGCTGATTTCAAAGCTGGCTCAGTTGTGAGGTGCAAGTTCTGCCAGCCCATTTCTTGCTTTGGGTCTGCACTGAGCTTTTCAAAGGTCTGTGTTCTGGGTACAGAGATGAGAAGCACTTCTGTGTGTCCAAGCCTCTTGGGGTATGCAGTGATGGAAAGGGTTTTTAGTAGGGTCATATTTGGCCCAGTAACAATATTACAGAGCAGAAGAGGTGGCATGGAATTACTGTTGCTTGTGTGATTAGCCGTTTATATACTTTAACCACTTCTTAAACAAGGGTATCTCTTTTTAAACAACCCAAATAATATGTAGTTTAATTGAAGCTATTATTTCCTGGTTATTTTTCTTGAGAAAAATTTCCTGTGTTTTATTTCAGTGCTTCCCTAATGAACTGACCTTCTGTCCTCATTGTCAGCTCATCCTTCTTCTCTAACCACGACTCTTCTGATACTTGATGTTTTGCATTTGCTTTCATTTTTCCCTTGATCTTGCAATTCCTGAAGGCATGCATTCAAAGGAAATCCTCAGTTTTCCCTTAAAGAGGTAGGCCTTCTGTCTATGCAAATGACCGTGAAGATGTGGCCATTAGAGAGTATCACATCCATGAAGGCGTAAAAAATGAGTTTTGAAGTAGAGTATTTTCAGTACCTCATTCGTTCTCAGCTTATCCTATGATTTCTGGGTGACTGTCCTATGATTCTGAGATGCAAGTTTGGTTTCTTGTGTGTGTGTGTGTGTTAGGGAATAGACAGTGAAACTTAAAGTACTGATAATTTTGAATGGGGTTAAGCACAAATGGCTTGAAGTTTTCTGGTTTTGTATTCTAAAGGAGCTTGATTTGTGTGATTAAAATGAAAAGGGTTGTTTCATTGAGCTTTGAAAGTGGGAATTGCCATGAATTGTGTTTATTCCTGTAGGGCATTTGAGGTCAACACGAACATCCTTTGCTGCATGAACATGGAGCCGTAGGTGTCTCTTGTCTTCAGAGATATTCCAGTGGAAACAGGAAAGGGAGCACAGTCAGGGTGGGTGGAAGACGCCCTCAGGGAGCAGTGTGAGCCCTTTCAATTCCCCAGTGTGGGGGAATGAACTGAATTTTGTGAAAAAGAGGTCAGTTTGTCTGCAAGGGAAAAGGTAACAAAGGAGAGGGCAGAAGAAAGGAAGGCATAAGGTGGAGGTGAAGAGAGGCTGCAGTCAAACAGGGAAGGGGGAAGGAGTGTTTGGAGGATGTTTCTGTGTGTCCAGAAGCCTCTCTCTTGGTAGTGTCTGCAGTTGCTCTGTGAGGTTTCTTCTCTGGAATTAGCCTTCTGGAGGAGAAGGGTTCCTTCTGGAGCTTGTGGGGCTTGGAAGGCAGCAGCTGTCTCTGTGACTTTTCTGAATCTGTGGGGACAGTTAGGCTGTTTGTCTGGGTTTTGGTATTCACTTTCCTAATGTATATTTCCTCTACTCCTGGTAATTCTTCTCCTTTCTTTTGTTAGTGTCTCGGCAGTGAAATGATCTGACATTGAGCTACTCCTGTCTCAGGTGTTCCATGGGTACACCACGAGTGTTCTGGAACAACTTTAAGGATGAAGCAGTCTGGAAGAAGGATGAAGCAGAGCATTATAAAATCAACGTTAGCAATCTTTTTAAAAGAAAAAGTTGTACAAGGTTTGAGTGACAAGATTCCTTCTTATAGCACAAGTCTCCATTTTATAATTTGATCTCCAGATGGCTGTGATTATTCTCAATCTGGAAAAAGAATATTAATTAAGATTTTGGGTTTTTAAATTGTGTTTGATATGAATTCTCTTTTAATTGAAACTATCAATTTTTTTTTCATTTTGTTCAACAATAAATTCAGTAGGGAATTGTAGACCCTTCCTACCAGAGAGGATTGATGTCATAATCTCAGCTTGTTAGCTGCATCATTTGGAAATGCAGGGCAACATTTTTTCTTTAAATATCCAGGTAGAAAAGAGAAAGACTCACTGAAGTTGGTCAGAGCACAAACTCCATGCTGCGAGAATTAGACAGTCCTCCACCATGAGAAGAGGACTCTTTTGTACTCTGTAGAAGTAGTTGCAGGAAAGTAAAAAGAAACATGAACTCTGGTGCATTGAGGCATATGCTGGACAAGCAGAGACTCTCCTCTCCTGTTATCAAGGGAGACAAAGGCACAGGAAGGAGGCTGGCCTGTTTTGGTAGGACTGGACAAAAAAAACCAACAGTGATTACTCTAAATCTAGAATTCCTTTTCTCTTCCAGTAAAATAGACTATCTCTTACTTTTTTTTTTCTTTCGTGTGGCTGGGACTTGCTTTATTTTGGTGCTTCCTAGCTCTGTCTTCTTGGAAGACAGGAATATCAAAGAATAAGAATTGCCCAGCTCTCTCTTCTTCTTCCTCAGCATGTGCTCTAACAAGCCATCCAGCAGGTCCTTCTTTTCAATCTGGCAGGTCACAAAGCTTGTCTGTGGCAAGGCAGACCCAGTGTCCTGTTCTAACTGCTGTAACACTGTATTTTCTGTCAAATTTTGTCAGGGCTTGCATGCACTGTGCTCTACAGCCAGCACCCTCAATGCAGGATGAACTTTTTTTTGTTGAGGAAATTCTGCATCATAGCACATCACCCTTGTATCTAGGAGAAACAAGAGTTTGGGGTTTTTTGTTACATTTTTTTCTTTCAGGTGGAAAGAAGGGGAAAATCATGTTAAGCACATGTTCTTTCCATAAGTGATAACGATGGCTGATTTTAACATCTCTTTTAAAAACTTCTCTCTCAAGACACCTCCTTTCTGATTAGACTGAATGTCAGAACACCACATTTATTGTTTGTTAGGGCAGTACTGCCCCCCAGACATCTTCAGGAGTTGTGCTTAAGGGGCTCAGAGGTAAAGGTGCTTTCTGGCTTTTGCAGAAAGGAATCCAGCCAGTCCTGTAGGTCGGCCAGTCATCGGGAGCAGAGTGACTGTGCAGGTCCCAGAGATAAAAAATTAGTTCCACGATCCAGAAACACATGGCTGCTCTTGCAATGGCAATGGATCTGCCTGGAAATGTAACAACTTGTAAGACATGTAACCGAAATTGTATTGTTCAAGAGTGGAACAAATTAATTAGGCTAAATGGAGACTTTGGCTGTCATGACTCCAGTGAGAAAATTCACAGGCTGCTTTTTTCCAACAGCTTTCCGCCTTCTGCCTGTCTGGACTGGGGCCTTTTCCATGCCTTTTCTGCTCTCTGCCTCTTAATTCAAGTCTCTGTCCCCAGCCCCAAGAGCTAAGGGACTCCTGCTTCTTCCCTGGATAAAGGACTAGCACCCAAGCTGTGAGGAGGAGCTGAAGTCAAGGATGTGACTTTCCAACCTCTGTGATTACTCACAGAGTCACAGTTTCTCCTCCCCATTGACCTTAATCCCTTCTTTGAGGTCTTTTCAAGCTATTCTTGCTGTGCTGCTCTCTATTCCATCCCTGCAGTGAGAGGGGTGCCATGAACAACCTGCAAATAGCAAGGTTCTGGAGGGGGGAGAGACCCTCTTGGTTGCTTTCAGGAGCAGAGCTGAGTTTCACTGCTGTGCTGACTGTGGTTCTGATGATTTCCTCATGTTAAGTTGCCAGGTGGTTGGAGGAATTTTGGCTGTGCTGCTTTTTAATTTTTTTATTATGATTATTTTAAGTTTCTGACTCTTTTGCAAACAGGAATGTATCGAGAGAAGATGAAGGATGTGAAGAAGTAGCACCATTGAGATTAAAGGGACCAAATTTTACCAGCAATCACAGCAAATATCTGACTTGCTTAAGTGAAGCCAATTACTGTATTATTGCCTCCTTTTGCACTATGCACAGTAGGGATGTCACTGGATAATGGTTTGCATGTAGAGTTAATCACTTTGATGCATTTCTGACTGATCCCAGCAAATTATGTTTTGGTTCCACTATATTAAACACAAGAGCAGGGGATTATCATTAATAAATCTAAGGCACAGCATGCATAAATCTTGAATAAATCAAATATCAATTACATAGGCAGTATCTGCTGACATATGCTTTCATCAAATAATATATTTGAAATAGATTTTATTCCACTTTGTTGGAGTCAAAGGAATGTTAGACTGGTGTGCAAAGACCCTTACTCTAAAGAGTTGGGTTATGTAGGAGTGCTATTGCTCGCTGAGCAACATAAAACAGTTCTTTTTTTTTATTGCCTTTCATTTTTAGACATAAATAGCACATTGGTTTCATAGAGCACTTCACACAGTAAAGGAAGGATTTGTATCTTTTGGGAGAAGCTCTTCTGCGTGTTCTCTTTTCAAGTATTTCATGAGGGTTGGTTCTGATGAAGCTGCCGTGTACTTGCAGCCTTTTCATGTCACAGCTGGCTGGGTGGGCTGAATCTGGCCTGGGATTTCCCTGTGGGTTGTGACAGGTGGAAAGAAACTTAGTTAATGCCCCATTTCAAGGGAATTACAGAAAGGGAGGATTAGATGTGGGCAGAGCTCAGTAGCTGTGGGTGTTGGAAGGCCTGTGGGCAGGGTGAGTATTTATCTCTGAACACATCATCTCCCTGCCAGGGGCAGGTGGGTGTTTCTCTGGCTTGTGGGAACATGCAAAGCAGGAGTTTAAGGCAATGGTGAGTCCTCTTCAGCTCTCCTTCCTCTTCCTGGCTGCAGAAGTGACTCCCTCTATTGTGTGCCCTCCCTGCCTCCCTTCCCCGGGTCTGAAGGCACATGGGACCGAGTCTGCATCCGTTCCTGTTCCTGCATTGCCCCAGGGCAAGGAAGGGCTGCTCCTGGCTCCCTGCCATGGCTGAGCCACTCCTCCAACAGGGCATGGAGCAAGTAAGCAAAGTGATGTTGGCATATCAGTGCAATGTCTTCAAACGTTTTGTCTTCCCCTTTACTCTCCTTTTCTTATCAATTGCCTCACCACCTCATTTCCAGATTAACGGAGACTGATGTGGTGACAGTGACAGGACCCGAGGGAATGGCATAAAGTTGGGTCAGGGGAGGTTTATGTTGGACATTGGGAAAGAGTTCTTCACACAGAAGGTTTTTGGTCCCTGGAACAGGATCCCCAGGGAAGATGTCACAGCTCCAGGCTTGACAGAGCTCAAGAAGTGTTTGGACAACAATCTCAGGCACAGAGTGTCACTCTTGGGGTGTCCTTTGCAGGGCTAGGAGCTGGGCTTGATGATCCTGATGGGTCTCTTCCAACTCAGCATTTTTTATGATTCTGTGACTGTGAGCACCCCATAACATGACAACACATTCTCCTTTTGAAGAAAAAGAACCAAACAAGATAAAACAAGTATGCTCTGAGTACTTCCATTTCCAGCTCTTCTCAGCCTGCTGAAGTCCCATGTTGGCCTTAGTTCCATGGAGGCAGTTCAAACATTGGAAATGCTGCTTAACGAAGCCAGTGGATCAACAAGTTCATTTCATGGGTTCTCTGGATAGAAAAAATTCATCTGAAGACCCTGGGGACATACCAGAATCTTCTCCAGGGTTTTCTGTAATACAATTAAACTTATACACAGATGTTTTCAAATATGTGCATAAGCCATATTAAGTTTTAGTGCATGTAGGTGGATTTAGTTTTCTAATGTTGGTTCACCATTTGTACAGTATGCTTCTTTGTGAACAAAATTATTTCTTTTCTGTCTGGACATCTGTTGAGTGCGTTAATTCTGAGAAAATGTGCAGATATCAAAACTATATTATGTGATCTCCAAGCCAGAAGGAAAGTAATAGTTTTTCTCAGGTTTGCTTTTTTTTTTTTTTTGAAAGATCTGTCAGCCTCTAAATTAGTAATTTCAACAACTATACAATTCCTTTAACTTATGCATTCACAGAAATGAAAAAGTTGCTCTCCTATGGATTTGTGTATTTAAATACAGACTGCTTTCTCTTGTGCATAATCATAATCCTGAAAGGCACGGGGAGCCTTGTCCAATTTGCAGCCAGAGCAAATCTTTGCCCTGATTCCTGCGGTAACACCAGCAGGTCTGTGGAAAACACAGCACTTAGAGTGTGGAAAGTTAAGGAGTGTATGTGTGAAGAATTTATAGGAGTACTGTCCCTTGGGAAATGTTTTGAAAATATCTGACACTTGATATAATCTACTGCATTCCAAATGCAAAAAAAAAAAAAAAAAAGCTCTTTAGAAGCGTTTTTCTGAGCCCCAGGTATGTCCTCTGGCAGAGATGGTCCAGCTGTATTCAGAGAGGGAGGGACTTCACTACAACTAGGACAAATAAATACAATAAAGTAAAGAGCGACATACCTGCTGCTTTTGTTTTGGTGGTGGGAATATTTAAGATGTTAGGCAAGCACATTTCAGGCTTGTGTTCAAGTCTGATTCCTTTCTTAAAAGAGAATAAATTACAATTTAAAGCATTAAATTCTCTTCCCATCTGCCTGGTATGATTCCTGTTGCCTTCTGTGGACATTACACCTGTGCAGTAGGAAACAGGTTCTTGTTCCCCCTTTCAATGTAACAAGTCTTATTACTGCTGTCAGGTATCATGATCTGAACCTGGGGGTGACAGTATGGATCTGCAGTGGTGCAACCTCATCTTATCCATGCCTTGTTGCAGAAGGAGCTGTAGTTCACTTAAAAATAGGCAATGTTTGGCTTTTGCCTGTCACTTTTTTTACATGTTTTGTTGTTGTTTTGGGGGGGTTTTTTTTGTTGGTTTTTTTTTTTTTTTTTTACAGCTTTAAAGAAAATTCAGAGTAAGAACTGGTTTTTAAGGCAGAGATCTTCTGTCTGAGGAAGGGATCTAGAATATTGAGAGGATGTTACTCTAACTGTAGGAAAACTGGACCTGGCCCATGCCACTGCCCAAGAGGATCTGTAGAGTTAGGTGGTTTTTTTTTCTGTCAGAGATGTTTAAATCTTCTTGGATTGATATGGGTGTTTTTGTGTGGCACCTCGTGTCTGCTACATGTACACAGGCATACAACTGCTGGGGAAAGCAAAACCTGAGAGCAGGGAGGGATTTCACAGCAAAAATTTGCAACCAAGTGGCATTTCTAAGTGCAAGGAGAATAGCAATTTAAATTTGATTTTTTTTCTTTTTCTCTAAGGCAGGCATGTGCAGCATGAATTTGATCTCCACTGTATGACAACCACCTTGCCCACAAGTCAGGAAGGTGGCTTTCCATTCACATTTTGTACAGTCTTATTCTTTAATTTGCTGCATTTTTTTTGTCTTGCTGAGGTTTCATCAGCAGCCACAGGCTACTAGTCTGGAATGGATCAGAGTTTCAAGCTCAGTCACAACATTAGAAGATGCAACATAGAGGGAGGTGAAGGGAAAGGTGGAGGCAAGTACAAAACGCTGTTGCCAGCTCCGTGAGGTCGATGAGCGCAGCCAGAACTGCCAGCAAGGAGAGGATTGCCCACTGCTGCTGGACTTCATGTCTCCAGGACAGCCCCACAACAGTGTCAAAGTACAGAGGCGTGGATAAGTAGATGGAACATGAGGAGATGCTGAGTGGAATGCTCCATACAGCCTGTCTTTCAGGCTGATCCCAGCCTTCCTGTCCCCATGTCAACCCAGGGGGTCTTGACCTCCCTTTTGACACAACCTATGGGCCCACCACCACCATTTTCATGGATATGACAAAAGTCGTAAAAAAAGCCCCCTGCTTGTCATGTGAAGCAGCTCAGTTTAAGGAGAAACCTTTCCTAAAATGAGCTCGTCCATAAAATTGTCTGTATTTGAGTTGAAAGAAAAAGAAATACACAGGGATTTTGTAAGATAGTGAGCGATTAAAAATACTGCCATGTTCCTGATCTTGTTTCTGTTTCTGTGAGTTTAATTGGTATCTAGCAATTATTTAAAGTGGCTAGCAACTATAATGCAAGTATTTACAGTCATTAGCAACTCCTCATGTTGGAAAATAAGCCTATTGAGTATTAAATTAAGTCAGACTGCTTAATTAATACCATCTCATGGTTGTCCTAAAGAAATTTCCCTACTTGCAGGTCTGCATGAATGGCAGACTGCACACTCATAAGCTGCTCTGTGGGCTTTGAACCAAGCTGGCATGATGTGTTACTGAAAGCAGTAAGATTTGTGTAGTGCAGGCAGTTTGCAAGGCCTTACTTCTGCAAGAATGAATGTGGCAGGCTTCCCAGACCTTTTATATTTATTTATTTATATGTACAGACATATATAATCTGCCTTTTAGTTAATTAGCTAATGTTTGTAAAGTGCTTTGAGGATTAAGTGCTGTGTAAGTGCTAATTATTATTGTTATTATCTCTCAGTATGTCTTAGTAGACAAGGTCAACCAAGAAGACACCGAAGAACATTTCTGCTAATGAAGGCTGGATAGACTGTTTGCTCTTCATTTTCCTTCCCTGCCCCCTTCCCTGTGGTGGAAGATGGTGTCAGACAGTAGGAAGGACCTCCTTAATGACGCAGTTTGGGGGAACCCTGGACTAGGTTGCCTGGAGAGCCCAGTATGTGTCTGCTACTGGGCATCCTTAGGAACAGGATAGACAAGCCTGTGTCAAGGAGGACCAACGTGTGGCTAGTTCTGCCTGAAAGACCATGGCATGTGTGGTGGTTACTGGAAGTCCCTCTGAGGTATGGGATATGGTGGCTGCCTTCCACAGTCTGTCAGTTTGGTGCTGTCCTGGGTCCATGCAAGTCAAAACATCCATAAGGCGAACATGCAAGGCTTGGAAAGGGTTGTAAAGCATTGGAACACACTGCTCAGGGAAGTGATGGAGTCACCATCCTTGGGAGTGCTTAAAAAATGTGTGAATGTGGAGTCTGACACGGTTTAGTGGTGAACACGGTAATGGTGCCGGGTTCATGGTTGGACTTGATCATAAAGGTCTTTTCTGACCTTAATGACTCGATGATTCTAACATGTGCAGATGTTTCTGGTCCAGCAGGAAAACTCCCCACACAGGTGTTGAGGTTTTGCTTGCAATCCTTTTAAAAAATCCACGTGAGGAGGTTGCACTGTTTCATTGCCCAGCATCCCCTCTGTGGAGCGTTATCCCTCCCAGAGCAAAGCAGGCAGAATTTCTGTGTGTGGACCACCAGATCTTGCAGCCCATGCAGGAACACAAGTTGACTTTTGCATTTGACAGAGATTAACAATGTGCTCAGCACTGCCTTGCTTTGTTTATGAGGGGACAGCGAGGGACCGGGTGCCACCAAAGAAGTCCTCTGCTGCCTGGCACAGATTGTTCCTCTCACCAAGTGGAGCTCCCCCTTTTCACTTCCCCCTGGCTTGATACCACGTGAGTGACTGTTAGGTGCAATAAGAGTGATACAGTGTGCGTGCAGCATGCCTTTCAGTCTTCTTTATTATGTGCAGACATTAAATAGCCCTCATAAAATCTTTTCAAGCAGAATGGATGCTTTTATTTAATACACACACGTCAATATATTTAGAGAGTTCTATGTGTATGTATCTGCCCCAAAGAAAGAAGTAGCAAACCAACACAATGAAAGGTTAAAGAGAAGCCTCAGAAACCTCGCCAGGCATCAGGCTCCATAACTTTTGGTGAGATATTTTCCATGAGAACAGCAAAGCAATGCACATTTCTGTATTTCTAGGCATCTGACTAAGATTTAATTGCTCTTAAATGTTTATTTCTACACTTGCACAAAGGTACATCCATGGTAACATGGGTGTATGGTGGTGTCATTTGATGTGGTATTTGGTTAAGTGTATCTTTAATTGCTGGCAGGTAGTAACTGGTTCTCAAAACTTCTGTTGGCCAAGATGAACTATTACTCCTTCTCTTCTTTACTAAAGGAAGAAGTATCTGATTTTGGCTTCATGGCATCCTTTTATTTATTTTTCTTAAAATTAGTTAAAAACATGAATGGGGCAAAAGGGGATTTTAATTAAAGCTCTAGATGTAGTAAAGTATTGCTTTTGATTTAATATGATTTTCTTTCTTTTTCACTGCAGGAAATTTTTATAAACTCCATTTTAGCTTTAAAGTCTCCTAAAATTACCTTATATAAGTAGGATTAGTGGTTTTTTTGGGGGGGAGAAAACAAGCACAGTTGAGAGTCTGGAATTGCTATGTCCTTGCAGCTGAAGTTCAAGCCTTCTCTCAGGACAAAGCAAATGCATGTGAAAGGGGAAAGAAAAGATGAGGGAATGGTCAGCACCTGAGACAGAAGCTGGGTTTTTTTTTTTGCTGAGTGGCTGCTACAGACTCTTCCCTGAGACCTGACAAACTCAGGTCTGCTGGGTAATTAAAGGCATTGTGTCTTAGCCTGCATTTTGCTTGTAGTCACAGAAGCCTTGCAAAAGATGGAGTCCTGCATGACAGAGTGAAATCTTTCTTTATCCCAAGGACAGCAGAAGTCGGGTCAAAGAGGAGCAGAAGTAGAGTGAGGAGGGAAAAGGCAAGAAGGAGCCGTCAGAAAAGCAGCGTGCAAGGCTGGTGTGGGGGGTGTTGTAGGACTTTCCTCCCTCTTACCTGCATCCCGATCCTGAAAGGGATGTATGTCAGTAAACTTCTCCTAACTAAATCACATTCTCTTAAATTAGGGAATTAGTTAATTTAATTAGTCAAGGAAAGTCCTGTTTAGTTATAACTTGTATTGTTTATGTGTTATGTGTAACACGTGTGTATGCATATGTATTAAAAAGTTAAATATATATGTGTGTGTTATGCTTATAACATCATAGCATTTTACTATATAATTATGAGTTCTTACAGAATCAAATTATAGTAATTATTGAAAAAATAATATATCATTATGCTATAATATGATTGTATTATTATATATAGGTATATGTAGGAGCTCAGGAGATATCTTGTGTGGCTGAGAGAAGGTTGGACATAAATCTGACTAAAGCTCAGTTGCTGAATTGAAGTCAATGAAGCCACCAAAGTGCAAAATTAATTTTCTCTTTTCTTTTTCTATAACTGTGCCTGTATTTTCAGGGTAAATAATTTGGTTTCAAAACTCTTCTGGTAAATACACTCATGTTAGTTATCAGGACCATGCATTACCAAAGAAAAATATCCTGTATCTGAAGGGTTACAGTGAAAACAAAAGCACTGAGAAGGGTGGTGAATATATGGAATTACAGTGTTATGAGAGACAGTAAATAGACTGTGTGAGATACTGATTAGCCCATAAAAGTGAAGCTTGGATGAACCTGATAATGGTCTGGATGGTGGGAAGCAAGCTCCGAAGCAATGACTTTTTACTGCTATTTGTACTACTGGAACTGGAGGGCACTCCCTGAAATAATTAGGCAACAGGTTGAAATCAGTGAAAAAGAAGTTTTCCTCCCCCCCTGCTTCCCCAACACCCTCAGTGTGCAATTGCAGTGTGAAACTCCTTGTCACAGGATGTTGTAGAAGTCAGCGGTATAAATGGGTTCAAGAAGGGATTAGACCAATTCATGGAGGAGAGGTCTACTGGGAGCTATTAAACATGATGGTCCAGATGCAACCTCTGGCTCAGGAAGTCCCCAAGCTGCTGATTGCTGGAATCTGAGGGGTTATACCAGAGGAGGGATCACTGTAATTGCCATGCTGCTTATATTTGCTTCTGAAGAACCCAATGCTCCCCACTGGGGAAAATGAGATACTGGGTTGGATGGGCCATCAGTGACTCAGAATGGCTCATCTATTTTTATGCCCTTAATTGTTGTAAAATGAATAGGCAAGTTACCTCGTTTTTCTCCTCTCTACAAGCTGAAATTCACTAGTGCCAAGAAATTCAGATTTCTAACTGCTTGGGCCACTTAGGACAGGCTCCTGAGAGCCAAAAACGATGCAGCACAGCACATTAAGTATCACATATTCCATACTGGCCTCTGTGACTGCCCGGGGCCAAGTGAGGCAGGCAGTCCAGATCAATGGCTGCAACCACATCTTCCCTCTGGGTACAGATGCCTGTTTGTTTATACGAGTAAAGATACTCAAGCAAAGTCAACTCCAAACTTGGGGATGGAAACTGAGGAAGGAAAAAGTATATTGCTTGCTGTACCTCCTTCTCTGGAGCTGGTAGGAAGGGATTAAGCAGCAAGGTTGGCAGATGGAGGAAGGTTTACTGCCTGCATATACAATACCAGTGGTTACTTTTCTAAAAGCTGAGCAGAGAAGCTTGGAATTGGTGGGTTTTGTGCAGTATTGGCATTGTTTTATCAGAAGTGGTAGAGGGGTGAAGGTAACTCCTCCCTCCAGACTGGTGCAAAGGCTGATGTCACTCAGCCTGCCCTTGTAAAGAGGCTTGTTCGCACTAAGGGGTGAGTTAAAACAACCTCATTTGCCTACATAACATTGCCTTGGGAAACAGGAGTGTGTTGGCCAAAGTGGATTTGGGTAGATCTTTAGCCAAATTGAAATTCATGTTGAAGAGCTAAGAAAGGAACTTGGCAGGTTATCTGTGGGGCAGCACCGTCCAGGGTTAAGTCTGCAGGAGGTTCTGTGATCAGGCTAAGTTATGGTGCAGACTTCAGCAACTGCCCCAGAAAAGAACTTAAGCCCAGGGGCCTGAACACAAACCAGCTGAAGTTGGAAGCAGTCTGGAGGCTAAGATCTGCTTTTCAGCCCTGTCCAGTGCGTGTGTGTTTATCCAAAGTCATGCTCCTTCCCCCTTCCTCCCCCTGGCGTCTCCTTCCCTAATTTTTCATAAATGTTGCCACTGGGGATTTGTATATGAGAAAAAAATGAGGTGAAAAAAGTGAAGAGAGGAGGAGAAGGAGGAGAGCTGTACCTCTTCTGCAAATGCAATAATTCAGATGGGGGAATGCGCTGTTAAAGTTTCTGCCTTGACGTGTGTATGTGAAACGTGGCCAAGTTATGGTTTCTGTGGGAATTGTACGTTTGAATTTTCTGCCTTTTGTGTGGTTAAAATCTCAACCACAACATTGCATTAAATAGTCAGGCTTTTTTTTATATTAGTTGTTGCACCCATAAAGCTTAATGTTTTGCTGCTTTCCGAAGGTGGGAGGGTATTTGTGTGTTTTTCTGCTGGGGCGATGACATGGCGGTTTACTTTAGATCGGAGTGCGGAGGATACACTGGGATTTCTGCCAAAGCAAGAGGAGGGGGGAGGTGTTGGGAGCTCTTTCTAGTGAGAAGGGATGGCTCAGCAACAGGGGTGCACTGCCAGACCAACAGCAATTAGCCTAGGGGACAGGAACAGGCCTTGGGATTTCCTCTTGTGGTACCAAATTTTATCTCTAAGTAAGCAGTTCCAAATTTGCTCCAACTGGTAGAGCCCGCCAGTTTTGTCTGCTCTTCCCTGCACCTTCTCTCCTCCAGATATTTGCTCTGCAACCTCTGGGAACTGATGTGAGTGACCTTTGAAGGAAAACTGCTCTGTCTGTCCAATAAAAAACAGCTTTACCACCAGCATTAATTGCTGCTGGGACTGAGACTCTCCACACAAACCAAGCGCTGATGTGATGTGAAGCTTTGGTTTCCTGTCAGCCCCTATAGGAGCCTATAGAAGGTCAGAAGAAGCATGGGGGATGCTGGCACCACATCCATTCTGTATGTTTGAGGCTGCCAGTGCTGGACATTTTACTGCCAGTGTGGATGAGGGCTGTGGTCCATTGAAATGTAAATTAGAAGGGTTTCACAAGAAGTGTTTATGTGCTGTGCCAGCAGTAGGCTGAAAGGTGAAGGCTTAAACTTGACTTATGTATTTTCTTTTAATCGGTGATCAGCAAAAGAAAATGGATGTTTACAGGTCCTGTGAGACACATTAGCTTGGGCTGGGTTCATTATTGCAGCCCTGAGTAGTCTTAGGGAATCGCAGGCATTAGAAATTGTCTCCTGTAGCATTGAGGGATGTGGGATAGACTGGCGAAGGGAGCGTGCTTCTCTTTGCTTCTTTTTAGTTATGCATTTTTTGGATACTGTTACCAAATTTTTTCTTTGAAAGCACTGGTTCCAACTTCCTCTAGCCACCAAAAGTAGTTACACTTTTCAGATCCTGGTCCTGGTGGAAGTAAAGCAACGCTTGGAGCTTTGCTGGGCCTGTTGGAGATGAGATCTGGGAATAAAGGGAAACCAAATCGCCAAGGTGGTTTATTCTTTCTGGTAGCTTAAACCATCCTCTTCCAGCCTGCTGAAGGCTTTTATCTTAATGAAAGGTTATTATCTTCATGAAAAGTAACATCTATATGGAAGATGTTATCATTCCTGCTTCATACCCCTGGTGAGTCCTTCCCCACATGAACAGCCCTGGTATTTTTGCCTTGGTGTTCCTGTACGCTCCTTTCTGGCCAAGAAGCAATGACCCCATATTTGAAAGCTAAGGTTGTCCTTCTGACCTTCTCTGTCCCTCTCTGTCCCTCTCTGTCCTTCTGACTGTGTCTTCTGTCTGTGTTTTGAATTTCTGCATTTCCTATGGGCACAAACATCTAAAACAGAGGGAGATGGAATGTCTTCGCTCTTCCTTTTCCTTCCACAAAGAATGTTTGGGTGCTTTTGACACCCCGAGCCTGAACTGAGGTGGGTGAGGGCCATCCTGCGTGTGTAAGTCAGTGTTTATCCCCATAGGATATGCTCAGAGCTCTGTTCTCAGGCCTAATGGGTAGGTAAAAGGCAACCGGCTTTCAAGCTCCTTTAGAAGAATGTAAATATATTTTCTGTTTTGACCCATCAGGTCCTTGAGCAGCTTGTAATGTTTTCAAAAGGGAAATGTCCGATTTCCTTCACTGTCCCCAGAACAAAATCCTGTCTACTGGGGTGGGTAGGAGGTTTTCTTTGGTCTTTAGGAGAGAAGGGCTTCAGTCTGCATGTGTCCTGGTAGAGACAGTCTGGGTACTTCTATGGGTTTTCCCCCTTGACAGGATTTTCTGGCCTGTTGGAAAAAAGTTTTCTTCTCACTCTACCTCTGGCAGCTCTAAGGGCACAGGCAAGGACGCTGTCAGCGGGGAAGCTGAGTTATTGGCTTCTTATCCCGTGATTTGGTTACTTTCTGCCCTTTTTTGAAACAATTCTTTGGTTTTGAAAGCAAATGGTGTCTCTAACATAGTGAATTGGATACTAAATTTCTATTAATTCATAAAAAACTAAAATAGAATCCATTAGGAGTAGTTTGGTATTGGTGTGAAAGGAGATGTAAATTATCTACTATCATGCTTGAAATGCAAAAGCTAATCATGTTTGGCATCAGGCCAGCTACCATTAAAGTAATTATTTTTAATCATCAGCTTTTGGTGACATGAATACTCATATTTGTTGATTTACTGTGGAAAGCACTTTACATTGTAAATAAAAAGCTGAGAAAATATACATTTTGTTTCAACGATAATAATAATTATTCATATAAAAAGACATTTGCTTTTATGAAGCCAAAAAAGTAGGTTTCTGTCCCCATGTCAGTTGATATAATCAGCCCAATCTAATGCCTGTCATATTAGATGGGAAGTCCACCAACTGTGGGAGGGATTTGGATCCTATTGCTGTGTGAACACTACATTTTTTATCCTTTAAAATTACCAATAATTATTAGTAACTTGAACCGCTGCTGTTGAACACCTTTTTTGTTTAAATTGACATAAATTCAAGCAGGGGTGTCCTATGTGCAACCTTTATTTGATGATAAGCCCCATAAAATATCGTAAATGGCCTACATGAACTATGTTAAAAAATTCCTAATTTTACCTTGTTTTCATTAGGTTTTCAATGAAGCTGAGACTCCTAATTTCCTATGCGAGTTCTCTTAGGGAAGATATAAGTGCCTTGCTTATTTGGGACCACTGGAAATCAGCTGTCTTCTGGAGGAATAAAATTGTACATGCTGGCATTGCATGACCAAATATTACTCTGAAATTTGCAAGTATGAAATAAGAGGACCTGCAAAAAGCTGTTTAGGAAACAGCTTGTGGATATGACTGGAAGTCTGTGTTTACCCCAGTGGTCCATCTCTCCAAAATATGCGTGTCTGGTTTGCAGAAAGTACTCCTTAATTTCACAGGCATGGAATCTTATGGTATGAGAGATACAGCATTTAGGTAAAAATTACCTAATTAAGCAAGCAGGGAGTTCGAATTCAGCATGTAGTGACTGGACAGGCAGTGAGTATACGAAAGCAATTCAGGGAGGGGAGAGGGTTATTAACAGGTAAAGCAAAAGCAGCACAAAATATTAAGTGTAGGGCTGTTTGTGATTTTAAGCAAAGAGGGGCTGGTTCTTCACTGCTAATTACAGTAGAATAAAAAGCTTATTACAGGGTGTGAGAGGGCGTGGGACTAGCGTGTGCTCCGTGTCTCAGAGGCAATTCAACCACATGCATCTTGACAGAATGTTTTGTACAAGCCCAATTATAAAAGAACCGAGTAATGCAGGCAAGCGAAAAAAGGAAAGCAAACAAAAGCTCATCTCTCCATTCTCTCCTTAGGTAAGCAGATCTAAGCAAACACAGGCTGTTTCCAAAGCCTTGAGAGCATTGCCGTGCTAGCTGAGCTGGCCACATGCTGGGTGGCTTGGAGGACCTGTGGAGCGTTGGCTCCCATTTCCCTGGCACCAGCAACTCCACCACTCAGCAAAGTGGGTATTGATTTCATCAGACTTTGAGTAGCTTTCTTTTCCTCCACTTTTTGACCACTTTACATGTTGTGCTGCTGAGCGTAACACGACTTGGCAGAAGTTCTCTATATTGCTGTGGGAGAGGATGTGTCCCACTGCAGATCCCTGTCCTTCTGTCCCCGCACAAGTTCCATTCCCAAAATCTGGACCTTCTTTGGGCCTCTCCTTTCTGAAGAGCGTGGTCTGTACGACCAGCCCTCGTAGGGTGAAGTCTCTTTTATCAGGAGTGAGGAGCCTCTGTCAGCCTGCTGTGGTGGGGCATGCGAAGCTCACGGACAGTGACCAAGCCCCAAGATAAAGCTGCCTCTGTACATCTCCTCCTTTGGAGCACAGATGTGGAAGGCTGTCCACACAAGCTGCTTTTAACACTGGCCCACAGGTTAGCCTAGGACTTGAATTTGGGTCTTCACAGTCTAAAAATAGGGCACAAGTGCTTAAAAAAAATGGCATCAGTTGGCCCATGGTCTCCCTTGTGGAAACGTGCTCTGTGACTGTTTTAGGTAATTTCTTAAAGAATGAAACCCCAACCAACCCCCCAAAAACAAACACATTGTGGGATTGTGGGAGGAGATTTAAGAATGCCTAGCAAGTGGTTTAAAATAACTTAGGTCAAAAGTAGAGACCAAAAATTAAAATATTGGTTTAGTTGATTGTGAAAATAAAATGTATTTTTCTGAAGGCCTAAATATAAATAGATAATTGGGATAATGCTAAATCAAAATGCTTCCTATTTTTGTGTATTTTAATTCTTTATTCCTTGACAAAGCCATGAAAGTTGAAGATGTACTCTTTTCTGAAAATTATTTAGTCCTATGTGAAACAATAATTTAGATAAATACACACTTCACTAGCAATTCTTTAGGGATGTTCCCCAGACAAATAGTTCTTTAAATATTGTGCCTTATAATGCAGGCAGTTCCAATATCAGCTTAACTGACTTCTCATCAGAATTGTAAGGGAGAAAAAAGAAGTTCTGAAAATTTTTCGTTAAATTCTTAGGGAGAAAAATACTTTCTTTGAGGTTTTTTTTGATATTTGGCTTCATTCAGAAATGCATTATCCATCAGTTTCAAATTTTTCCACCAGCTGGGAAAAAAGGGGACTTGGAAATGTTCCTTTTATAAAATTACAATGTTTTTTACTAACTTCATTTTTGGGGATTTGTTTTTACATTTTATATAATAATGTAATTGTATATACTAATTGTATATAATTGTATATAATTTTATGTAATTATTTTATATAATAATACAGCATTATAAAACATTGAGAAAGAATTTGCTTTCAAAAAGGAAAATTCCAGATCTTTCACTTCAAAACACTGTACTCTTTTGAACTGTTCATCTTACTGTATATTTTTTATATCTACAGGAACGTTTCAGCAAATATTGCATGAAATTTTTCAAGATTTTGATTGACAATCTGATTATTCTCTCAAAGTTTTCTAGGCATCCCCCATTAATTTTATAGCCCTTTGTTAAGCTTTCTGCACTCAGTTTTGATATTTTCTCATCCGTTTTCTCTCTGACATTCCAGCAAAAAAGGTATTCTCATCTGTGTCCTGCTCTCATTTTTTCCCAGATTGTTGGACAAGGTACCATTTCGTCTGTTTTATAAAATTTGCACTTTTCCTTCCCATGGCCATTTATATGATTTTCTTTTTTATCAGAAAGGAATTGGCCCGTGCTCCACCTGGCTCCGTGTGAAACGCTCACTCCGCTCTCGGTTTTGGGAGCCCCTGCAGGCAGGAGAGTCGGTGTGGGTTACCTTCGCCGTTAGCTAGATGGTGCTAAAGAATTTGTGCTTGTCATCGCTGAGGAGACCATTCGGAGTCCAATCCTCCCTTCGGTTCCTGGGCTCGCAATTAAAAAGAGGCGCTTTTGCTCTGTCCTAAGTGCGGTATCAGCTGCCACTGGGGCTTACAAGGAGCCTAAGCCAGAGAGAGACCTGCTCTGGAGCACTTTATGGGTTAGGCCTCTCGGTTTTGATGACTTCAGTGCGCTGTGGATCAGCCCCAGGAGCCTTACGCATACGTTGACATAAAAGAGGTTCTGCCTGCAGAGGAATCTCCCCCTCTCCTGTGCCTGTTTCCGACCCTCCGGAGCAGCGATGGGCTCACGGCAGCAGGAAAGCGCTTTGCATTTCGCTCTTGCTGTGCCTGTCTTGAGAGAGGAAAGGTTTGCCCTGCCTTTCAGACCTTAACCCTGCAGCAGTTGGGAAATTTTTAGAAGTGAATAATTTAGAAAACAAACAAAACCCAACACCAGCCCTCCAACTTGCAGTAAGTGCTCTTGGAGCCCAGCTTTCCTTGCTGTTTGAGCGCTGCTGTTTTGGATTAACAGAGCCCTGGCTCTGATAAATACTAACAAAGTGTAACGAATGATCAAAGCTGCATTTACAACCCAATGAGCTTGAAATGATTGATCTGGATGACATAATAATGATAACCAGTGAGATGAGGCATGCAGGACTCTACCCCTCCAGGTACTGGGAGGAAAGAGCAGGTATTAAAAATGACTCCACTTCTTAGGTCATCAGGTTGTTCCCATTCTGATATAAGCGGAAGACAAATGCAAGACCCTAACTTTCCCCCAGAAGAGCCCTGCAGCTGCTTTGGGCTGTTCATATTCTTTTGATAGTAATTCATTGTTTTGTACAGATTACAAAGTTTGACTGATTGTGGAGTAAGTAAGACCGAGTCATTTATGACCGTTCCCTGTGCTGCTGGGGATCTAAGCCTCTTGCCTGTCGTTCAAAGCGTGGTCTAATCTCAAATGTTGTTCTTTGCAAGGCCATAGTCACAGATGTGAAAGGATATGAATGTGTCTACGGCATGGATTTTGCCATCTGGAGGTTTCCTGTTATCCCCCAGAAGACTGGCTAGAGAATTAATGACAAGACAACGTAGACAAACCATAACTGCAGCTATGCTTTAGAACTTGGCTGCCTCTGGTCCCATGACCTCTCCAACAGCAGTGTGTCTCCTTATAGCCTTCCAGAACCAAGCTTCCAACAGACTTCCTTTCCTCCTACAAAGCTGAAGTGCCTGTCTACTGGCCTTGGACCTGGCAGATGAGAAAGAGTTGAGCCTTCCTTGATGTGTTCATTTTTTTTCTTTTTTTCTTCCTTTCAGTCTTTGACAGCAAAGATAGTTGAGATATGTGGAATGTTCACATTCCTTAAAGAACACTCACCCTTCTATAAAATCAGCATAACCTGCTGTTTATTTCTAGCAGGTTGCTTTTTCCAGCCAGGAATAGAAGACTTTGTACCCCCAAACCCACCAGTTCAGGGTTATGGAAGACAGCCTATTTGTGCACATAGAAGATGCTCTCACAATGTTACGAACATCTTTGCTCTACAGGTCTTTTCCTGATGTGTCCCTTGCTCTGGATTTACAGCAGGCAAGGATCCCTTTAGGGACAAGTCGTCTGTTGCTGCTGTACCATTAGCAGCCCCCAGCTACTTCTTCCTTTCCTTTTTTCTCACACACAGAAAAAGTATGGCAGTCAGAATAAACTTGTTCACACAGGGGCCAAGGAGCATTTTAAAAATACTGGACTGAATCCTCAGCAGCATGAAAGTAAACAGTAACACCTTGGAAGTCAAGAGAATTTTTCTCATTTACCATCTGTGGCTCCTTTGCAGTATGATACTAAGGGCAGATTCACAATATCTACATATACAGGAGGATTTCTCCAGGTTTCCTATAAAGTTGACAAGGAGACAATCAGTTGCTCTGGAAGGCAATTAGAGTATTTAAATATGAATCTGCATTGCTCTGTGGAAGAGACTATCTTTTATTCTCCCCTTCCACTACCATCCCTTTGCCCCTCACTGGGGCAAAAACACTCTGCCAGGTTAAGCAGCTGAAGCAAGGTGCTTAAAATTTGGCCAGCTGACTATCATCTCCTGTCACCACTTTCAGCACTAACTGCAGCCATTCCTCGAGGAGTTCCTCAAAGCAGGTCCATCTGTTTCCCTAAACCAAAACACCCCCCCAACATTAGCAGTGACAGGTAGGACTGACAAGTATGTGGACAGGCATGAACGCTTTTCTAAAGATTTCTAAACTACCCCAAAGTTCTTTTACCACAACAGTGTTACCGTCTATGACAGCTGACCTCAGACTTGGTGCTCTGAGCAGTGAGTTCAATTAGCTTTAATACTTTCAACATTTAAATAGTTAACAGTAAGCAAAGTTCTTTAGAAGCGTAGGGGGATGGCTACATGTGCGTCTGCTGAAGTTGTCAGGCAACGATGGAAAAAAAAGAAAAAAAAAAATTTAAAAATCTCTAATTGCTTCCAGACAATGCCTTTTGGATAGGGCTGTGAGAGAGCAAGGGGAGCTCATGTTCTGACAGAGGGACTGCTCCCAGCCGGAGAGGAGTCAGCTGCAGCCCTGACATCTCTCCAGTCCTGCCTGGTGACCTTCCCAGTGCCAGTGGAAAAGCTTTGCCCAAAACAATCAGGTTCTCCAGCTCTCTGCAATACCCCTGGCTAACAGGAAGCTTCTGGAAAGTCAAATGTCCAGGGAAGTGAGCCAGCAGATCTGGGTCTACTCCTGTCTTTCTTCACAATCGTGGGCTTGTCCTGTTGCTGACTCTCATTCTCCCTGCCAGTAAAATCTGAGATAAATCTGAGCTGTTGAGGGCTGGACTTTGGTAGCTAATTTGTTCAGATCCTACAGTAGGAAGTGGCATTGTGTCATCGATATACAGATAAATTCCTGTAATTTTCAATGTATTCTTAACTAGTAGTATAACTCTAACACAAATCTTCCTGCTTTGCTATCTTCCACGTTATTTTCTGGAGTTGGTTCATCGAGGTGTTGGCAGAAAATTGGATTCACATATTTTTTTGCTGCAATTGGAAAACAAAAGCAGAAGGGGCTGGGAGAGACGGCAGCAGAGAGCACTGAGGAAACTTCACTGGCTGCAAACAGCATTAACAATCAGTGCCAGAACTGAGGGAGGAGTAATAAGGTCATATATTCTGTGATGACAAGTGGGAGAGCTTCTACTTGAACTACCAGGACTCAGCTCAAGCAACTCCTGCCACTAGTCCAGCGCTGGCTATGACAAACCATCCTCAAAGGTGACTTTTCAGGACAGCCTTACTTCTGAAGAAGCAAAGAAAAAAAAATTAGGTGTCACAAAATTTAGCTCCTTATAAATTCCTTAGAAGTGATTAACTGCTCTACAAAGCCTCCACAAGTTTCTGTGTTACTACAGCCTTGCCATTTACTCTGCTTTGGCTCAGTCTCAGACAATTCTTTATCAGACTTTTCTGATATTTAGATGCTAGATTGAATTTAAATTAGAAATGCATCTTAAAATGAAGACTTGAGCTTAATTTATGGTGGCATGAGGTGGTAGTATTGAGGTTATTTCTCTCTGGGAAAATCTGTATTGGTCCTTGTCAGTCCACAATGAAGACACTAATTTTATTACTCATTCAAGTCCCTGATCGTGTCCAGTGGATACTGTCCTGCACTGATGCCTTTTGCTATCTCAGAATTTTTAAAAAATCCAACTGTGGAGTTGAAACCACTTAAATATTTTATTACAGAAAATGTAGGCTCAGCATGTAAGTTTAGCAGTCAAACTATACTTATATCTGTGCACATGTACATGCTTTTACAGACCCCAGGGTTTTATTTTATCCTAACTAATGTAAGAGTAAATGGTTGGATTGCAGTGGAACTGTTAAGGGTGTATATGAGCATCATTTTATATCAGGACTTAAACAAGTCTCCAGTAAAGCAGTATTGGGGTTTCTTGCAGTTGGAAAGATCAGAGACTGTAATAAAAAGAAGTCCATAGAAATGGATGACCCTACCAGCAAAGAAATCCTTGGGAACATCTTGAGTGAATTCATTGCTACATGTTGACATCCAGCGGAGAAATGGTCTCAGAAATCCTCCTTTCATCATCTATATAGCAACCTTAGGCAGAGGCCCCTGAAAGTGATGTTGCTTAACCTGAAGTTTTGTCTTTCAGATGGATTTAAAGAATTTAACTCACTGTCAACAGTTACTGCAGGGAAGGCAGTGAAGATTCAAGATATTGGTAAAGCACCACATTTCATCCGGAGCCTTCTCCACTCATGGCTGAGCTGGTGTAATTGAGTTTATGAGGAACCATCATCTGTTTCAGTCTAAAGTCAGCTGGGTTAATTTAAGGCAGGGCTGACTAGCTGGCAGGGGAGAGCACTTTAAACCTACCCCAGCCATTACTGCTGCAGCCTGGCCTACTGCCAGCACAGAGTCTACAAGGAGCTGGAGTATATTTAGCTTCAGCTTATTCTCTGCCCCCTCGACTTACATGCTGACCCATGCCAGCTGTGACTCAAGTCTTCCTGGCCCCTTTTGCTGACATCCTCCAACCTGTCTGCTTGTTTAGGTTCACGCTGTTTGCTGGCACAGTACTTATCTTTGACCGTGAAAATTTGACTGGGCAGCTGCCTTGCTCAGAGACCTTGGGCAAGTCTTCTAATCCCTCATACTTAGTCTGCAGATCTGCAAAATAAAAGATTACTCCGGGAGTCCTGACAGGATGCTGTAAGATGTGATGCTGAATATTTGTGCATCACCCTGCTTTCTCTGTAGAAAAACTGAATTAATTTAATGTAGCATATATCATATATTTGTAACATTAGCAGAGCAAGTCAGTCAAGAACCATGTGTTTACTACTCCAAGAAGGGATACGGGGATACGCCCTGCTGTCATTACAAAAAATTTTAGATCTTACTGTATTCATGGAAAAGTGCACCTGATTATAGTTTTCTCCACCAAACAAGCACTTTTTAAATCTTGGAATCTCCTTTTTTATCCATTCCAACTTTGACTTCAATCTTTCATGGACGAAAAAATGTCAGGCAGCTTTATAGGATTTCCAGTTACAAATGATACAAGTCTTAGCACATCTCATAGGCAAGGGAATATGATGTACTTTATGATCTGATAAAAGTAAACCTGAGGGAGCTATTCCTAAAACTGCCACTCAGGGTCAAGGATGAGATCACATCTGAGAAGGCAGCGGTGGTATCAAATACCTTTTGTAAAACAATGACATAAAGGGTTTTAGAAAGCTGGCCTAAACTCAGGGGTCTGGATTTGCTCCTAGTGATGTCAACTGTGTGCCTTAATGCCCAGAAGTATGCCCAGAATATGTCCCATTCTTCTTCTTTTCTAGGAACAATTACCCCTTAATGACAGCAACAAGTGAATTTATGTCCCTTGGTGTCCCCTGTGAGCTGATTGATATGTGCTCCCAAATAGTCGCAATCAGTGGAACTGAGGACCAAAGTGTTTTTGGCAGGCAGATTTTGCACCTTGGACGTCTTTCTCACCCCATCATAGCAGCATCAACACTTTTTGGGTAAAGATTCTTTACCTGCCTTTCTTGGGGCTAGCAGAAGGTTCATTTTCAGTGTGGTCTCATATACTGACCCCTTTCCCTAGAGCAGGTTGCTCAGAGCTCCAAACAACGTGGCCTTCAACAGTTCCAGAGATGGGGCATCCACAGCTTCTCTGGGCAACTTTCTTAGAAGCCCACAAAAGGTGACAGGGAATTGTTTAATGGCAGGTGGGAAACCTGTTTCATTCCTGGCTGTGTGAGGTAAGTGGGTATTACTGTGATGCTGAAGACCAAATGTGCCTTATTTGAAGAACTCCACCGAGGCTCCTCCTAGACAAGGGTAACTGCAGTCTCGTGCCTGACTCCTGCATAATCAGGAATAGCAAGATCTGAGGTTTCCATAACCGTGTCCTGTTCGTAAATAAAATGAGCAAACTCCCTGTTCCTTGTGCAGTGTTGTGTCACGCTTGCGTCTTTAGTAAAAGTCCATCCCTGTACTAAAAAGTCTTTGTGAAATAGAAGATTACAGCTACTGGGGATTTGGTTCACTATCTAAGAATAGAATGTAATTATTGACACAAATTCAGAAAGAGAGAACTAAAAGGTTCATAGAAGAACTAAGGGGTGTTTAACAATGTATGCACAAAGTAGTCTAGAGACCAGGAGCTGTGTATTTTCACTGTTTGATCTGCATGTGACACAATCTGACCCTTTTGTAGATACAAGTGTATTAAACAAATTCTCATATAACCTGAAAACAGAGGAAGAGCATCTCTTGGAGCAGAGGGAAGGAAATGAATATGCAGGGAAAATGGAGTGGGTGTAAGGGGAGTGTAGGTTATCAACTTCAATTTTACTTTCAAATGTATTACCAAGGTCTGTGGTCCTCCTCACGATTCCTAGTTGGTATTTCTGCAGGTAAAGCATGGGTAAATTACAGTAATTTACACCAGTTTGGACACTAATCTGGCAACATTAATTTAACAGAGCGACTCAGAACTCTGCCCACTTGTTGCAACTGGAGAGTGTTAAACTTGTACCCAGGTGTCCATTCCACCTGGCAGCGATCTCAGATCCTAGCAGGAATACCCCACCCACAGCTGTCCCACCAATCTGAGCAGCCTTGGAGCAAATACTGTTCATCTGGCAGGGTTGGGAAAGGAAGCACAACCTAACAAAGAGCTGCTCCAGAGGAGTCGCTGAGAGGTGAGTTCCTGATTGCCCAATCCTTTTCTTTTGTTTGGCCTGGAAATTGTACCTGACTGGTTGCTTCCTCCTGTTGCTGGTAATGCCTCTCACTGACCCTGAGTTCAGGTTTGTTTGATAAGCTGGGATCTATAAACTGCAGTCTAACAATTTCACCACTTGTTCTAATTTAGTGAGGGGTGAGAATTAACAGATGGTGTCATTATCAAAAGCTGTTCAAGTGTTGAAACAACACAAATTCTACAAATACAGAAAAACAAATATAAACTGCTGTAATTTTTCCAATATTGGTTGAATTATAATCACACTTTGCATTTGTACAGGGCTTTTTAATCCACAGCTTTTGAAGTGCTTCCAGACTGTACCTAAAGCTCAGCCCAGATCCGTGAGAGAGGAGAGAATAACATTACCTGCTCTACTGAAGTTGGAGCTGTGGTGCCAAGGTGAAAGGCTTACACTGGAGATCTGCACAGGGGCTCTGGCTTCTTCACCTGGCTCTGCTGCTGCTCCAGCTGAATGGTCCTGGGTAAGTGGATTCATTTCTCCGTAGCTGATTTTCTGTTTCTAAACAAGGAATGATAATGCTTTGGCTCCTTTGGGAAGTGTTTTGTTTCCAGCAGATGAAAAGTGCTGCGTTGTAAGGTGTGGGTGTTGCTTTCAAAAACAGATGCTGGAAGGGCTTAATATGAAATACATGGTCCAGGTTTCCAGAGGGACTGCGAATAGCAGGGTTCTAACTGAAGTTCCTCTAAAAGCCTGGTTTTTAAGAGTCCCATGGTAAACGCTGTAAAAAAAAAAAAAGTAAGGGTTTGCTGTCTTTAGGGGGAGGGGGGTCCTCTCCTTTTTGTTATCCTTGGTAGTTATTACAACTTCCCAGGACCTTTCTATTTCATCTTTCTGCTTTTTCCATCTTCACAGTATACCAGTGTGTTGTCTTTGTCTTGACTGTTCTCCTGCAGGTCTAAGTGAGGGATCCTGCAATTAAATTAGGCAAATAATTGTACTGAGGAACAAAGTTTGAAATTGGAGCTCACTTTCTTGCGCACTCTGTTTTTGGACTTTGTTATGAGGTCACGATTCAGGGATAAAAACCCCCAGATATAGTGAAAATGATCTCTTGTTAATAAGTTGGGTGTTAAGACTGCATAACAATAGTAATGGATTTTATAAAAATAAGATCATCTATGATGATTGAATTTTGGGGTTCTGTGTTTCAGAAGATAATATTTATGCTGTTGATTATGTTTATATTTTGGCTGGTCTAAAGGATTCAGTGATGCTTTGTGATAGATGCTTTGAAGATCTGCATTTTCGTAATAAATGTGAGTGCAGAGAGAGAAAAGAAAGAAGGAAAAAAAGAGGGTGGAAAAAAATCCCAGCATTTTGGGAGAAGGTGGTCTCAGATTAATCAAGGGAAGTTCTAGCCCACAAAACAAAGTTAGTGAATTAAAGATTCCCTTCCTCACATGAATGCATTCATATGAGTATTGAATTGGGAGGAACCCTTTGCATCCTTTGCTACATTTGTGTTGTGGATTTGTTCTCCATTCCTTTGGGCAAATATCATGGCACAGCTTCTATCCGTGCAGTTGGAAATCTTCACCTCCCACAAGAAGTCAGCGATGCTTGAGTGGCTTCCTAGGAGCAAACCCTGGCCTGTGGCAACCCCTGAACTCCACCTGGCCCTTGGTAAGGAGGGAGCCAATCCACCCAGGCTAGAAGTGGGCCAGAAAGTGCCACTACAGCAACAAAAAGAGGGCAGTGCTGGAACCTACTGTAAGCCTGGCTGTGTTCACAGGCTATAGCTGGTGATTGTGTCCTATAAGCTATTCAAAATCCCTCTGAAAGGCTGGAATCTGTGCTAATTTCTAGTTGTGTGCAGGATGGATGGCTTTTGAACATACACTTTATTTTAAGAGACCACATTTCGACATTTCTCATAAACTGTTTTACTCAAGTAGCTTTTGTGCTGAAAGATGACTTCTCCTGCCACAAGGTCCTGCTGGTGGCCTGAGGATGGGCTAGGAGTGGCAATGAGGTGGCAGAGCAGGGGGTCTTGTGTTGCCCTGTTGGGTTCTACATGGAAAAATCTGGTGGGGACTTAGTCCTGAGACCCAAAATCCTGATGTTTCCCTTTATACACCAGAATGTTATGAATGGTGCTTATTTATTTATTTTGGTCTTGGTCAGACAAAAAGAAGAAAGAAAGGACTACTTGAGACTTCTCTAGCTTTGACAGCATTTGAGGCTTTATAAATGTGGGTTTCAGCTGCACTTGATGGAAATTATTGCAAACTGGCAAACCAGCCTGGAAGCTAGCACAAGACAACCACAAATCTGGCAACAAGTTACCACTGCCAGATGCCTTTGCTTTTCCTTTAGCTTTCTATGGATTTGAGGCACTTTGGTTTTCTTCATTTCTTTTCTTTTTCCTTTTTTTATTTATTTTTTTTTTTGTAAATACTCTCAAAGTAGAACACAGAGTTTTGAGCTGTCTAGCCAAAGTTTAGCTATCCTTTTGCATCTCTGCCAAACTTCCTGTTTTCAGCAAAAACAATTTATTATCTTGCTGGTTCTTTAGACCTGTAAGGATTTGTGAGGACAAATAAACTGTGGTGTATTTTTGTTTTGTTTTGTTTTTTTTTCATGGCCTTCCAAAGAATAAGCTCACTTTCTTCCTCTCAATTATGTGGTCTGTGCTAGCAAAGAAAAGTATTTAACCTTTGGGCCGCTAGCAAGATTCAGAAAATGTTTTAATTATGCAGAACTTCTGCACTCTGAACTTTTAAAGTACACATAATTATTTTTTCATATGCTAGAAATCTTTGTTTTCATGTGGTTGGGCAATAGCATCACGTGGCCACATGCATGTTAAGGGAGTTTGGAGTGAGTTAAAATTGGAAATCTTTGTTCTAAAAATTTCCTAAGCCTTTCCTAAAAGTTTATTCTTGGCAATCCATGGACATGTGGTAACAAAATGGAAAAATCTATGACAGGTAGGCAGTAATCCTCCCTCTTACTGACCAACTGAGATCTGAAGTAAGAAATTAGGCAGCAAAGCTATCCCTTGTCTTCATGGAGGGAAATTGAGAAGTCACAAACCCAAGCCCTGCTGCAAAGGAATTGAAGAATCTCCTCTCTAAAAATAAAATATATGTAAGTTATCCAAAAGGAAGAAAATAACAAAACAACAAACCACCAATCTGTGTCATTCATCCCCAATGCCTCTGCAGTATAAGGGAATGGAACAAAAGCCTGTTTGTAAAATTGACATTGGCAGCAGTAGGGCTGTGGGGTGGGAGGTGGTAACTTGGCCTTAGACAGCTCTATCTCTGTCTGCCTTCAAAAATTCCTGCACATTACCTGCAACTGTTGGGAAGATGTTGGAGGGGTTTTCTTGCAGTGTACTTCAAAGGTTTTGCAAATTCTTTGAAGGTGACTTAACAGCTATTAAACGATACTAAAGGAAGGGAAAAAAATTGAAATCTTTCCAAAGAAGAAGTTTAAAGGATGTGTTTAATATTAGTGTTGGAAATGTGCTATAAATCCTCCTAGTTTATGTGTGTCACCATCTCTGAGATGGCATTTATCACAGCAGAGGGAGAAGGAACAATTCACAGAGGAAAGGGTCTTTTAGGAGTTTTATATGTTCCTCCCTATGTCACCAAAAGAAGAAATAAAAAGACATTTGAGCAGAAGTCCTCAGCTGCACAGAAATCCTTGAACAGTTGTCATGTCCATGCTGTATGACAGCAGGACACTCCTACTTTTTGCTATTTTTTGGCAGTTTGTTGTCTTTCATAAGGTAGTTATAAAATAGCAAGAACCTCCCCGTGCCAAGTAATAGGAAGAAGTGAAAAATGTAATTTAATATGTGGAAAAACCCCAAAGTTTGAATAATGAAAGCAAAAATTCAAATGCTCTGAACGGGAGGCTTCTGTTGATATTTTCTGTTCTAGTTCTATCAATTAATTCATGTAGAAAATTCTGAAAAGTGTCCGTAAGAGAAATGCATCTGTGATTTATTAATTGGGAAGATGTTCCTCTAGGGTCATTTTTAATTTCTTGCCCCTTTAAAAACCCAAGCCAGGAGTTTTGTCAAGAGCTCTGTATTCATCCTTTCAAAAGTGAAAGCATTTAAAGGGGTGTTGCAAATAATTTCTGATCGCACTAGCTTCAAAGAAGTTAACTGCATTTAGTGTCCTTAGCTCTTCGCTTCATTTGTTAAATCAAGCTGCTTCTGAAATTTATAGCAAAATTGTTTTTCTCTGGGGAAATAATTACTGTTCCTCTTACTGGTGTGTGTGTGCAGATGTTTGTCAGCAGAGGAATTTGAGCCGGTGAGTTTAAAGGAAGTGTTTGTTTCAGTAGCACTGAGCTGGTATCTTAACAAGAAGGGAAAGCTGATCCATCGATTCTTGACTATTGGGGTTGTGCCCTATTGATGGGAAATTCTGCTTTGATACAATTTTCCTGCAAGGGAAACCTGGCTGACCTGTAAGGGGTTGTAAATGAAGTAGGACTGGTTCATTCTGGTCTTCCTGTTCAACTTGCCACAAGGTAGAGATGGAATTTTGGCTTTCAGGGCTATCACTTGATGCTCATCAAGCAAGGGAGAGGTGTTTAGTATCTGACAAGGCTGAGCCTGTAGTAAAACCCTTCATTTTGGGTGTTCTTCATGAAACCATTTCTTAAGAGAAGGGATTAAATTAACGTGTGCACCTTGAAGAGGCTTTGACAGAGAGAAGTTCTGGTGGACCTGCCTGGCCTGAAACTGCACTGACCCTCAAGGGGAAGGATTTTCATGGGATGCTCAAGTAGATATACATCTCATCACCCCCTAAGTCTCCTCTAATTGAGCCCCTGTCTTGGTACAGAGCCTGGGGATCAGAAAATTTCTCCAGGCTTGTAGGAACATAAGGGATTTCTTTCCAAACTGGGGAAAGGCACTTACTGGGGAATTCTGGGCATTGCCCAGAACCTCCAAAACTGGAGCTGAGTGTTTCAGTGGATTCCATGTCTTTTTTATGTTGTCATAAATGGATGTAAAGCTTCTAACCTGGCTATGTACAATACCTGCAGGCAGAGCTTTCTGCAATAAACTCTGAAGGAAATGTTTTGCATGGTTTTCCATCATCTGAGCTACTTGACAATGCCATGTGTCTCTCCTCCTGAACCATGCAGCATGTTATGGTTTTGGCTGAGAAGAAACTTTGCCCTGAACAGTTTGAAGTCTCAGTTCTGAAGCAGAAAGCCATAGTAGGGGCTTTCTTAGATCTTCACTAGGTAAATTTACCAGTGAAATGAGAGCCAGATGGATTTGAGTGATCATCTGCTGCAATACTGCATTTTGCATTGCATGGAGGATGGGGAAAGGGTGATGGTGGCTCATCAGCTCCTGGCTTCCCTGTCTGCTGCAAGAAGCAGAAGAATTAAGTTTTGTCAGATCCACTAGTGGCTACAACTGACAGAAGCTGGAGCTTCCAAGGCTTATAATAAATAGATGAGAAGCACAGACGGTGCTGTGCTGCCTTTTGGGATGCAGCACAGCCCTTGGACAGGTGCAGCCTGGTTAGTTTTCCCCTGGAGAAAGTGAGGACCAGGATGGTATCTCCGATAGCTTGGAGGCTGGCTTGGCTCTTGGCTCAAGTCAGTTTTAGATGCATGTAAAACACTGTTTATGTTGAGCTCTTTCTTTTTTAACGCTGAACCAGTGTTCCTAGTGAATCCAAGGAATTGCCTATAAAAGTTTCTACATCTGTTTCCTTCCCTAGGCTTGTCAGTTGTTACTTATATCCCAGTTGTGGCAGAGAGGAAATACTGCTTTTCTTTATCCAGTGTGTCTGGAACCCACCGTGAATTTCAAGCACCTCACAAATTTTTAAAACAAGCCATTAACAAATACTAGATGCACATCTTTTTTACTTTGGTTCATCCTTTTTTCCCTGGAACTGATTTTTAGTGAAAAGCCTTTTACCTACAAAAAGCCAAACACCTTGGCACATCAGCAGAATCCTTTAGCTCCCTGAAATTGCTCCATCCCAAAGCTGCTGGAAGACACCTTGCAGCGGCCTGTGGATCTAGCTGTGAAAGAAGGTGGAGCACCCTGTGTAATCTAAGTTTTGGGGAACTAGAACTGGAAGAGCATTTCACGATCAATGGACCTTTAGGAGATCCCGGGTTTGTGTGTCTTTGCTAAGTTTAATCATTTGTGTGATATGCTTTCCAGTCCAGCTATCTGCTTTAGACCACAAAATTTCAGCTGAAGCAATCCCAAAAAAATAGGGTTGGTAGGGTGGAGCAGTACAGGCAGAAGGCTGGAACAGTGTATTGCAATAGTAGATTGGGGTGGGGGAAGAGACAAACACCAAATTCTGGTGATATTTTCTTTAAAACTGTATGGCACACCCATGTTTTGGAGCAGAGGCATGAAAGCTGGCAGCAAACTGACTTTTGTTTCAAGGACATGCCTTTTGCAGTTTTTGCAAAATCCACGCAAATTTGGCAAAGCTGTCAAGCTTTTAACGATCTTGGTTCATGCATATTCAGCAGCAAGGAGTTGGCTTTCAGCAGTGCAGAACAGCCTCTGCCCAAAGAGAGCCGGCCTCCTACCAGAGGCGGGAGCACTGCGGGGTGGAAGGTGAAGATACACATTCCCATTTCCTCAGGGCTTTGAGAGGATGGCAAGCCCTGGTGCTAGGAAGCCTACACCTCTGTGTTGGTTTATTTTTGCCAGAGCAGCCTTGAGGGCTTTCCGATCTGAATGTAGATGAGAGGAGTGGCAGGGAAGGCAACCTGAGAGCAGAAGCCTGGAGTTTGTTTAGAAATGTGAAGGACCAGGGAGATGGGAGAGGAGGAACAAAGAGAAAATGAGCCCTGGTGAGGACTTGGCAAAGGGCCAAGGCCTTGGACTGTGGCCAGAGGGATGAGGTCAGGAGAAGAGGCTGGAGCAGGGAGGGGCAGGGTTGTGCATTAAGGAGCACAGGTTTGAAGGGGTGAGAGCTGGCTGGGGAGGAGAACAGAGACAAGAGCTGGGTTGAAGTAGGTGAAGCTTCTGTTATTCTCTCGCTATAAACTTCATCTGTGCTTATTCCAGGCTAAATGTGCTAAATAGGAATGACAAGTGCCAGGACGAAGTCTGCCCCCCAAACTGAAACATCCTTACCTTTGATCACGTTTCTTTTCCTGTGTCAGCACATAGTCTTCAGGAACTGGAATTTAGATTATTTAACCAGGTTCTCGGCTGGTGACACCCGGTTTAATTTTGTCAATAGCTTCCTACAGATTTATATAGACAGCCTGGTCTTATAAGCATCTTCCCACCTCTGTTATTTCCTAACGTGGCTTAAAGATAATAAAGATGTGGTCTGGTACTCTCAGACCTGTCGGGAGGCTGAGTTTTCTTATTTAGTGGCCAAGAGCAGAACCTGTCTCTTCCTCTGTAAATTATCTTCATTTTACCGTGTTTTAAAATGCATCACTTGAAAGCCTAGAATATTTGACAGTCTGCAAATGTATTCAAAATACTGCAGCATTTAGCAATGGTCAAAATACCTAGCTATACGTTATATACTGTCACATATATTTAATATACGTGCAAAAATGTCATCAGACAGAATGGTTATGGGGAAAATATTGTAATAAATGTAAAAATTGTCATCTACTGATGAAAATGACCCTAATTTATTTGGAACACCAGCATGCATATATATTTTTACTCTGACATTTTATTCTGTAGTTTTAATAAATAACTTAGTTTCAGTACTTGTTTTCATTCTGTGTAGTGTCCTGGGATGAGGTAGAATTTGGAATGCAGAAGGAATCAGGTGGAAATTACTAGCTGGTGCCTTTTGTTTTCCAAAAGTAGTGAAGTAAAGTTTGAATGTGTTTTAATATTCTTGAATATTTAAATGCCCTGGGGCATCTTGTATTTAGGAGGATTTTTTTTTTATTAGTTTCTTTGTGTATTTTCTGGTTTTTTTCTTCCCTATTTTGTATAAACTTCAAAGGTAATTTTTTGCTTGTGACTTTCTATGAAATCCTGGATAATGTTCATAAGGTCAAACGGGTTGTTTTGATGTGGTGTTTGGATGTTCATTCTCTCATTGTTTTTGAAGTAAATAAGGCTATGTTAACATAAAAGCATGTAGCAAGTTGGTTGTATTAACTAGCTGGTTGACTGGAGGAGGGGATAGATTTTAATTCTTTTTTGCTTACTGATTTCTCTAGTCCCCACTTGACTGCAGATTGCTGTGATGTTATCTAGGGTCAAAAATCCATCAAACTTGCAAATATTCTCACAGCTGCTGTGGAGCTCGCATGGGAGTTCAGTGGAATTATTTGCAGGCTCTGGGTATTAAAATACAAGATATCAGTGAATCTTTCTGAATGGGAGTGAGACTGGTAACATTAGTAATAAAGTAACAGCCTTATTTTCTTCTGGTAATTTCTGATCATTTCTCAGCCCACCAGATTTAACCACCTTCCTAATGTGCTCTACAATGTTCTGTACCAAATATTAATATCAGCGTTATTACAGTGTCAGCACTTCTCTGGTGTTAGCAGATATATTGTTTTCATTATATAAATCTGGTCCCCACACTCCCTGCTTTCCAGTTTAATTAATCCTCTGTCACACCAATGCTGCCAAGAAACCTGTAGCTATTTATAGAAAGGCATCATATTTTAATATGCAAAAGATAAATATGACTTGGAATGTTACAAACTGTGCTACAAGTGGGATTTGAAAGTAAAAAATTAATTTGACTCAATAATGAAAGCTATAGACTGCCTTTAATGCTTTTCACCCTGTGAAAAATGTTAACTCTGATTAAGCAGATAGCAGATTAACTTTAATTTTGAGTTTTTTGACTTTGAGCTCTCTTAGACTAGTCTCCATGCATGTTGATGGGCCACACTCCAACTGGGAAAAATAACTTCTAGTTTTTTTGGGGTTTTTTGTGCTTTATGCAGCAAGAGCACACACCACAGGGATCAGGTGATAAAACTTCTCTGTAAGGAAACTTTTGGGGGGAAACAGATTTTTGTTTGCTATGTAGAAAACTGGATGGATAAGTCTTCACTGGTCACTCACCAGCATTTTTTAAGACCTACCATATGGCAGGGAGGGATATACTCCCACATCTCCTCAAAAGTGCCCAAAGATTCTGGCTGTTTGCATCAGCCCCCTGCATAAATGTCTCAATAGGGAAAGAGAGGCTTCAAAGAAAACACAGAGATTAACCTCAAAATATTGGGCAGAAATAGCTTACGTTATGAGTTTGGAAACTTGCATTCATGCCAAAACAGTAACTTTCTGGTGGTATTGCTTCAGGCCATGAGCTTGCTGGCTAAAGGCACCTGGAAATGGCCAAGGCTTGTATTCGATGTATCTTTGTTCCTTCTTCACATCCCGTGAATCTAAGCCGTGACATTCTCCTAAAAAAGTTATGTTGGCTCTTCCCCAGCTTATTGTGTTTAGTTTTATCTTGACTGATTCTATTCTTTAGAGTTTCTGCAGCTCTAGTCCAGAAATTACTTACTGCCCCATATTTCCTGCACACTTTTTTTTTTTTTCTGGGATTGATTGTATGTTTGCCAACTGCAATGTCTTTGGCACCAGGGGGGATATAAATGGTAGAGTTACAGTACCAGGAAGCGGTGTTTTCATAGTCTGGTATTTGAATTCCTTTAGAGGTCTTTGGGGAAGCACATATGAGAACTGATGTGGTCATTTGGCTACTGTGCCTTTAAGAATGGAGAAATTTGGAGGCTTTGTGCAGATGATATAGTGTTGGACTTAGCTTGTCCTGTAGTCTTACTCTACAAAGGCCACAGGGGCTCTTAAAACAAGCTGGATTTTTCTCAGTATACACTCTGAAAACTTTTGCAAACATTGGGTTTAAAACTAATGGCTGTGTATTTACATATGCAAAATAAAAATCAATTATATTCTTAATAACAAATATATGCCAGTAGTTCTGTTGAAAAAAAGTCCTTGTGGCACACTCTCCACTTTTCTATTTAATATCCCAGCTGTTTTACTAGTCCACATTTTTCTTCAAAATCCTGAAAGTGAGAAAACTGTGTTTCTACATAAAAGTGCTTGAAACTATTTTTGATTTAACTCGAAGGCATTCAGGAGTAAGCAAATGCTGTCAAGTGTCTTCAGCCAGTAGATTGCAATTTGTATTTAATACTTGCATAACTTAAACATTGGCCAAGAGAATTTTAAGCATTTTTTTTTCCTTTAATTTGACTTTAAAAAAAAAAGTAAAAAAGACTCCTCCTGGACTGAGATCTTGTATCTCAAGTTTCAGACCGAAGTAAACTTTTACAGCCGAGTTGTAAAATAGCAGTTTATGAGACAAACTCTGCCAAAACTTTAACTATAACTGTGCCAATGTGCCATTATAATAATCCAACAATAATCATGGTCCATTATATTAAATCACTCGCATAGACAAAGACTGCTAACCTTTCCAAGTGGGAAAAAATGTTCCTTTCAGATCAGGGATAAATTCCAACTGAGAAGACCAAATGCTGCAGCCTTTAAGTAGTGAATACATTTACTTCTCCCCAGGGCTCAAATAACCCAACATTTGGTAAATGTTTAACAAGGACGAATTCTCCCTCCCATTTGCCCTTTTCTCATATACACTAGATTAACAAATTTAGTTTAACAAGATGATCTGTGCTACCCCCTGGTATCCCCCAATTAGATCCTTCCTCCTGTTATTGGCGCATCATCCCAGTCCATTTGTTTGATAAGAGGACCCAAGGTAATTAGCTGTGTGGCAGAAAGTGTTTTCCACCAGCCCTGCTTCTTACACAGTCAAGTCTCCCCCAGACATGAGAAGGTGCTTTTGCTGTTGCTCTTTGCTTTTTTCATGTGTTTTTTTACGGGGATCTCCTATTTGTAGCATTTTGCAGAGGAGATTAAGCGAGCATGGCATGTAACTCTTGACTTCGGTTATGCCTCCCCTGCAGAATGCCAGGAGCTAAATCAAAGCCTCTGCAGGAATTCACAAATCCAGCTTAGAAATCTCATATTTATTCCTGGATAAATGAACATTGTTGAGGACAGAATAACTGTGGGTGCTATGACAGGTTGAGGGGGCAGTGAGAGGCTGTGCCTCTGGTGTCTTTGTGCAGTCACCAATTCCTCCGCTAGCCTTCTCTATATTCAGCTGGGTTTTGTCACATTCACTGTTGTTTCATGTTGTATCTGCCCAGCTGGATGGACAGAAAAACTGTGTGTAGGCTCAGACCGATGAGCAGGTTTCAGATTTGGGGAAAGTTTTCCTGTTTGTTTGTTTTGGGTTTTTTAACTTTTTTTGTTTTTATTTGTTGGGTCTTTTTTGGTTTTCTTTGGTTTCTCTTTCCCTTCGATTTGAAAAGTAGGTGGGCTTCTGCTGTGAAAGGAATTTGGAGCTCTCCTGTTTTCTCGGGAATGTATTAGCAACTTCAGAGCTACGACCTTTGTCATTCTTAGAGCGTAATGCCTGCAAGGGCTGCGAGGAGAGCAGAGTTAGGCTGGGAAGGACCTGAAGCCCATGTTGGTGATCTGAAGCACACCGAGCAGCTGCATTTAATTCCAGAACTAGAGCTTCAACCTACGCTTAACGCTGGAGCAGGAGTGGTGACAGCTGGGAAAAATCTCTAATGCTTTTAACAGCCACCAGTGTCACTGATGAATAAAGCACCTTCCCGTGCCTTAATCAGATGAAGGGCTTTGCCTCTGATACTGAAACCTGCTCGGCGGGTTCTCCTGCACATGTGTGTGCTGGTGTGTGCCATCATTGCCACTGCAGTGTTTTGCAGGATTTCCCTCCCATCCAGAAGGGAAGGCCTGGTTGAAGGTTGGGCAGCGTTATTGGTGTGCTGGGGGAGACCCAGGGCAGGAACAGTGTGACGCTGCTCTGAGTGCACTTCAGCACCGCAGCGTTCCTCTGTGAGCCTGATAGTGCTCAGTGACTTATATATCCTTGTCAAAAGAGCCCTTGGATGAGCTCAGCGTTGTGGTGATGGCAAGGACTGTGATGGTCTGCTTTGTGGTGGGGGTGACCCTGTTATTTGGTGGGCTCCCAGCTGAGCACCGAGCCATCACCATTCCAGGAGGCTTTTTCCTGGTTTCTGACAGACTGATCTTCAGGAAACATTCATTTTGGGACTTGTTCTTGTTGTTTCTATCTCTGACACATCAAATTAGATGATGGCAATGTCAGACTTTACAGTCTTTGTCAGCCTGGCCATTGAAGCTGATAGTGAATATAATTTTCTTCTTATGTGATATCCACCACCAGGGGCTAAATGCTGAGCCACTTGCTACAGCAGGTGGGAATTGCACCGTCTTCTTTGTGAGAGAGGTCTCATACCCTAGGAAAGCACAGCCATGTGTTTCCTTCAGCTTCATGTAGAGAGTGATTTGGGACTTACCCTCAGGTAAACCAAGAACTTTGCCTGTGTCCATGCCTTATCATTTTGGTTGTGATTGCCAAGGTGACAGGTTTGCAGAAAATTCTCAGTGGGAAGGAATTTACCCATGAGCTCTGGAGATACATTTTCTCCTGAGGAATTTTTGCATGAAAGCGTATCCACGTGAAGGTGAGTTTTATTTGCAACTGCCTCCTTTGATTGCTGGCAGAGGAAAAAAATTCTTGTTTGCGTTTTTATTAATCAAACTAAATAGAATAACACAACCTGGGTGCAAGAAGGCACCAGAGGACTCATTTGGATAAATAGGACTCTACATTTTCGAGTTATTCACACAGTCATTCTGCTGTTCTAAGGCACAAGGGAGGAAGAAAGAAAAAAACCCACTCAAGTGCTTCTGTAACACCAAGAAAAATGAGTCAGTGGGAGGACTATGTAACAAAACTGTGTCACAGGATAATCATTCCTTGCTGATATACAAATTCTACAGCAGAAACCTGTCCTTGTCATAAAGATGCAATTACCAATGTCTCAGTAGTTTGAATAAAAGGTAAATACTCAGATGATGGAGCAAAGAGCCAATAGTTCCATCTGCTCCTTAACCATCTCCTTATGTATGTGCATGTAATACTTCCCATTTTTCTCCACTGTCTTTCCAAGAAGGAAAAAAAAAAAAAAAAGTATTTCTAAATGCCTGAGAAAAGAATAACCCTTATAGAGGATATTCATTCATTTATGGAACTACTGAAATAAAATTATATTTTCTGGTTTTGACAGATCATTTTTACTTTGGGGGCTAATACATAGATAGCAATGAAGTCAGATCCCCAAATTACTAATTGTACAGGTTCAGGCATTTCAAGGCACTGAAGTGATTTCTTTATTGAAATCAGCCTTACCAATACCTGTCCACTTAACATCTTTCCTATCTGGTTGAGATGCTCTTTTAATACAGGTTTGATTCTGCAAAATGCTAAAAATGGTCTGTAAGTCCTCAAGCTCCAGTAAGGTTTGCAAAAAACACAAGAGGTACTCTAGACCTTGCAACATTTTTATGGATGTTTAGATGGACTTTAATCTTAGCAAGATCAGGAAGTGATTTCTAGGCCAGAGAGTTTGCTGTAGCTCAGGAACATTGGGAAGGTTGAGAGCAGCCTTGCAAGAAAGGACCTATTTGGTTAGGATGGGATGATAGTTGACAAAGCCTTTCTTTATTCTCTGTTTGGCCTGCTGATTTTTAGCTATTTTGAAAGTCAATTACTCCAGTTTCTGTTCTGATAACATCTAGTGATAGAGCTAATGAATGTCTTTGGGGCTGCTGATGTGTTACTGGCTGTTTAAGCAGCAAGTTCAGTTCTTGCTGAATTGGGGCCCCTTCAGATGTGCTTGAAGTCACAGTGTGTTCAAACAAGCTGTCCAGAGCTGTCTGCTTCTCCTGAAACTCACTGAGTGGAGCCCTAACCTCAGACTAAGTGTTGATTTGGTTTAGTGGTGTAAGACTGAGGAGACACTGAAGGAATCTGTCGTTGAGCCTTGCATCATCTTGTGTTGGAGCTACAGTCCCTGTGGAGGTACAGAAGGGTCAAAGAGACCTGAAGCCCTTACAGTTTCTGAAGAGCACAACATTTCATTGCTTCCCCTAAGAATGAGCTGTGCTCTGGTGATGCAGCCTGGTTCTGGGAACAACCATGTGTTTTGTGCCATGAGGCCGGGCCACACCACCAGGCCGATCGGAAAACTTGTGCCATAAGGTTGGTCTTGTGCCCAGGGAAGGTGCTAGAACCTGTGACCATCCAGAAAGACTGACAGGAAGTTTTCTGGGTCTGTTCAGAGGTTGTTTAAGTGCTCTCCTGTAAAACTGGGTTTTGTCTGAGAAAATGGTATGAACGATCTGGAGGGAAATGCAGACTTTCCACTCTCCACGTGTCCTATATAAAATGGCAATTTTCCAGTGTCACTTGTAAATGATCTTTTCATTGATGTGCAACTAGATGCCAGAGAATTTGGTATAAGCTTTTGCATTGCACTGAAGGCCATTAAAACATCTCCTTAAAATGTACTTTTTTGGTTGCAAGAGAGTAGCTGTCTAGCTTAGCGGGTAAGGCTGGCCCATCCTTGCCTGTTTTTATGAGTCTCTTTTTAGGTAGGAATTCAAAAATATCTTCCTCTTAACTACTTCCAAAAGGTCAGTGGAAAGTGCTGCTTTACCAGTTACACAAAACACTTTGGGGATGGGGAAGAATCAGACATGAGTTGTCCTCTGCTTTTCTCATGGCAGACATATTGAAGACCAACCACTTTCTTGTGAAAATGCCATTAAACTAGTTCGTTTACATCCTTTCTCTCCTTTTTTGATACGTGATTTTGATGCAAAGGCGTATTTTAGGCAGGCTTTACTACTAGCACCGCATCCTGCTGAAACCTTGCAAACCTCATCAGCCAGCCCCCGGCTATCTGAAGGCTTGGGACGCCAGGGAGGCCTGGGAACAGGGATGGAGCTCTGTTCTGTGTGCTGCTCAGAGCGCTTTTACACAACTCTATTTTTGGCTCTTCGCTTGCTCAAATGAAACTGTCTGACTAAGTAACACATAGGAAATAGATTTCAGTCCAAGTCTGAATCATCAAGCTATTAATTTTTTAAAAAGTGGGGTTTTTTTTCCTCAAAATCTATGCTCGCTCCTTTCCACGTTAGCTTTCCCCCCAAGAGGGACACTCAGGAAGTTTGTTCAGATTAGGTGTGAATTCGCAGCATATGAGCTGTGTAGACACCCTTGTGCAAAATGAAAGCTGCCTGAAGTTGGCTTGGCTTTGAAAATGGATTTAGTCCACCCTGGGTCACAGTAAGAATTTTCTTGCTTAGATATAATTAGCTAATTAGCTGATTTAACTAATCCTGCTTTAAAATTAATTTGGATTACTTATCTTGGCTGTCCCCAGAGACAGAAGTGCTTAGCTCTCCTAGTAACTAATGCCATCACATTCTGGGATGGACACATTACTTCTGCAGCATCCCATGTTTTGAACTCATTGGGATGGGGAGCAAAGAACTTGTGTTATCTAATCTAAACTTGCCACCCATTCAGTCTGTGCAGTTCACTTCCAAAGTTATCACTGGAGCTGGGACTTGTATTTCATGTACATCTGACCTTTTTTCTTGAGCAATCAAGGCTCTAATTTCAAGAGAAGCCACGAGGTGTAGGTAAGGTCTTTGAGTTCTTCTTAAATTGCCAGGCTTAAGTGCTGAGTGCACAACTAGATTCTCTGACATCTTTGATAATTAACATGCAGTCCAAATTAGAATATTTAATAAATAAATTTGATATAGCATCAGTGAGGCTGTTAGATCTCAACCTAGACCAAGAGAGTAAACACTATCTAGACATAATGGACTGTGCCTGCTTGTGTAGGGTCTGATGAATTGTAGCTTTTGATTCCATTCCTGAACCATTAGTTTTTTTGGGTTCTAGCTGGTTGGTTTTGGTTGGGTTTTTTGAGAATGCTCTGAAAATAGACTGGAAAAGGGTAGATGGAATACATGTACTTCAATGGAGAAAGGAAAAAAGATTAAACCCGATGAGACTCCTCTGAGTTAGTTAATTGTATCCCGAGTATTGTTATCAGCATTTCCCTATCCAACTGGAAGAATGTGATGTGTAATATTCCACAGCTATCTGTCCTGCTTTCAGCTCTGTTCAATGTTCTCATTAGTGACTTGCACAGTGCAGTACGGAATATGCTTAATTGATTTGCAGACAACATGAAGTTTTAAAGGCCTGCAAATATATTAGGGGACAGGATTAGAAATTTAGAAAGGCATATAGAAATTGAGGAACTGGTAAAAAAAACCAACAACAAAAAAGAAGGTATAAAATTCAGCTGCGGACTAAGCTCACAAGTCATTGACTGCGTGAGCATGGGATGCATAACATGCAGGTGATGACACTTTAGAAGAGTTCTGGTGAATTATAGTTAGATCACAAGCTGAATGCAAATTTAACCCTAAAACCAGGCACGTCGTGGTATTGCAAAGAAAGGCAGACCTTGTAATTGGAACTTAGTAAGCATTTACCTCTCAAGACACTGTTATGTCACTTGGCACTGATAAGGTGTCGACTAGGTTTGCTACTATTCTTTAAAGTTGGAAAGATTTTGAATAAACACTGAGACTATTTATGGGTCTGGGAAAAATGGCTTAGGAGGAGAAACTGGAAAAACTACAGTTTTCTCATCTTCTAAGGGACACTGAAGTTAGGCATAAATGCTCTCTAAGTACATTAAAGACTCGAAAAAACCTTTAGGTTGTTACCTCTTTTATAAGTTTGTGTTGGGGCCAAAATCACAGCGGGAGAGTTCCAGATTAGATGCTAGGAAAATTTCCCCAGAAATAATGGTAGCACTGGGTTAGAGCAGATTGCCTGGTGGAGCCATGTAGTTTCTGTTATTGGTGGTCAGTAGAAACAGTTAAGAAAAGAGCAGTGAAATTACTATAGTCACCCCTGTCTTGTGGGATCACTGAGGACTTCTTGGGGTCTTTTTTGGACTGGGGATTTGAGAGCAATCAGTACAGTACTACTGGAATAGTATCCAGGGCAGCAGTTACTCAATTGGATGTTTATACTTCTATTTTAATCTTTGCAGGTAATTAGTTTAATTATTTCTAGGCTCTCTATGAGTAGCTAGGTCAGGATCAGGACCTTCTGAGAGCAGCTCATTTGTGTACACAGGGATACCTGCTTTTCAAATGCATGGCTGTTTTCTGTGAAGCTTTATTCCCAATCCCAATATAACATTCCAAAGAGGACCCTGCACTAGAATTTGGCAATATTTTTGCTGTCAAATATGGGAAATAAAATTACATGAACATATATTTTTCCTGTACTAATCACACCTAGAGCAATATGCCAACCTCCTTGTTCTCTTATCACGTCTCTTCTGCAGCTGTTACTGCTGCATAAAACTACAAGGGAAGGGTAGGCAGGTAGGATGGAGGACCCCCCAATCAGCTTTTTCCCCTGTGATGTGAGGCACCACTGAAGATAGAATCCTCTCCATCGGCACACATCTGGAAAATGCATTGCAGTGTTTCGAAAGAGAAGGCTGGGAGAGAGGTCACAGTCATAAGGCAAATGCCAAATTATATTCCTTAATTTATCGCATTCAAATATTTGAAAACTTGTAAATTTCCCAGATTTTAATCATCTTTGGAAATACTGTTTTCTTTACACACTCAAGCATTTTCTTGGCTTTTACATCTTCAGAGTGGACAGGCAGTTTACGGCTTGGGACAGCAGTTATGAAGAGGAGACAAATTTTCTGCACTTTGGAATAGTGAGTGAGTTTGAATGGTTCATTATGCGTGCATGCACCACTGTGTCTAAATAATCATAGTAATTTCCTTTATTCAATTCTTCAAAGTCCCAGATGAAATCTGGATTTTAGTACAGTTAAATGCATGTAATTCAAGATACAAAAAAGGGAAAAAAGCATTTACTGTACAGATGGGGAACTGAATCACACAGAACTAAGAGACTGTCCAAAAATAATACAGAAAAACTGAGGCAGAGCATGGATTCAAGCCTGAACTTTGTGATATCTCACTCAAATCCCTAATTACAAGGCTGTTTTTAAATTTCCAAGTTGTTCTCTTATACATAACAAGTGTCATCACTTAGGCCTTTAACCGTTTTGGTTTTAAATTAAATCTTTCTTCGCTCCGCTGGAACACGGAGCTGGAACACTAGCGTGACTAACTGGAAAATGACTATTTCACACCAAAGCTAGGGAGATGTGGCCAAATGGATAGGAACCAGTCTTGCATCAGGCTTGACCCATTAGGTGTCGCGTCAAGAAGTGCCACATTGCTGCCTGCCTGCACCTTTGTGATGTATCTCACACTTGTCGCCACAGCCCTCGGTGTGACTCTTGCCACGGTTATCACTCCGCATCCTTAGCTTGGGACACGGAGGCCAGCTGTGCTCTTAGAGAAGTGCCATCGTGGGAAGCTGCAGCTGCAACCAGTGTGGCTGGGATATCAGCACTGCTTCTGGCATTCTTGGACCCCTCCTCTTTGCTGCTCTCCTTTTTCCCTACTCTCACTTCCCCCAGATAATTTAAACTCCAGAGATCAGATGAAAGTTTCTACTCGGCAATTTTTTTTCTCCCCTCCCCCCATGCTTTTAATCATAGGGGCTTGTTCAGGGAGAAATATGTGCTGTCTCAGAGACATATGTGGGTGTGAAAGAGTGCACTTAGTAAGGCCTTTCTTCAGGTTAAGAAAACAGCAAACTCGTTCTGTGACATTCTCTCATCCTCTGGTGACCTGCGCAAGGCACAGGGAGTGTTGTACATACACCTGAAGCTAAAACAAAGCTGAAAAACATCTAAAACACTGTAGTTGTTGGGTGGGGTTGGAGTGAATGAGCAGGTGCATACCAAAGCAAAATTACCTTGGGTTGTGTTCCTGTCCTGTTTCATAATCATTGAGCAGGTTTGGGGATAGAAAACTTCCAAGAAAAAGGGAACAAAGAGTGGGAAATGGCAATTCAGAAGTCAGTGGCTTTCCTGGAATCAGCCCAGTAGTTGCTCCTAGCTGCCCGATTGCCAGGTTTTGGCAGAGATTTGGAAGCTGAGTATCTGTTGACTGTCAGGCCAGCGCTGTCAGTCACCTACGTTCAGGTTAATGCTTCAGGGAGCTGGCCAAACTCCAGGGGATAACTCGCCTAAATAAAGATATCATTGCTCTTTTCTTGGAACTAGATGTTCTTCCCTCCTCCCTCAATCTTTTGCTCGTTCTTTGTGCTGTGGAAAAATGAGATGGCTTTGCACAACTTGGGGGATGTTCAGATACAGACAGAAATTTCACGTCCCTGCAGGAAAAAAAAGAAAAGACTTAAATCTAGAAACTTTAAAATTAAGACTGACCCAGATTAGTGTGTGTGTGTTTTTCAGAACAGGATGAACTGAACAGATAGGCTGAAAAATGCAGTGACTAATATGTGTAAACTCAAGCCTTTGGTATGCAGCTTAATCTGGCACAGCACCCAACTTGCCTGACTAATCTGCTTTATGTCAGCATGACAAGGTTTGTTGGAAGTGATGATATCTTTTAGTAGACAAAGTAACTTAGTTGGCTATCTATTAGTAGTATTAGACAAGGTTTCAGGCACATAAGCCCTTCTGCAGACCACCTGAAAGCTTAAAAGAAGGCGTCACCTTTGCTTTTAGCTGACCTGTGGAAACAGTTGGGAGCTTAAAGCTTGCCTGCTCTCTCAATCTTTTCTGCTGAGTCTTATGAAGGATTTATTCTACCTTGTCTAAGTGATGTCTAGAGACCACCTTATCCACCCAAGAGTATAATAATTTCTTTCTTTCAAATGTGACTCTGTGTTAACAGGAAAAATTTCAAAATAGCTGAGCTGGGGGGAGGGGCGAGGTTAGGTTTTGGAGTACCCAGATTTTTTTTGCTGGTCATGTGCTCTGTGCTGTACACACATACAGCCCTGTGCTGTATTCTATACTGTCTTAAAATTAGAGCCTCTTGTGATGTCTGAATTTGTGTATCCAAAGGAGATGTTTGAAGTCGGTAACCACTATTGAAAAGCACAGATTTTGAAGTTAATTGTAATAGGATAAAAGACAATAAATTAGTTAAGTTGCTCTTCCTCTGTGCTGTTTGCCTTCAGTGAAGAAGAAGAAGAAGAAAAAATGAAGTGACTTAGACACTTGGCTGTGTTGTGGATTAGAAGTGATAAAGTCAAATAGCTACCAAATGCTTTACAAAAATATCAAAATCTAGCAAGCGAGTAAAGGAATCTGAATGCTGAAACCAAAGCTGCAAAAGAAAATAATGAAAACCATCCTCTCTCATGAATAATTTTGGTCCTCATTATAGATTAGTAGTTTTGTGAGATGATGTAGAAATGTTCCTTATTATCACAGCTTTATTGCCTACCTCTGTACATCTGTTCCAAAATTCATTTCAAAATGGCCAGACATTTCAATAATCCAGCGTGGCTTGGAATTTTCATATTGTTTCGGCTGTGTTAAAATCTGGATGGAAAGCTGGTACTTTTAAATTTACAATTGCACAGACCGTACAACATCTGGGTAGCTTTGCTCTATTGCTTTCCCTGTTCCTTTAAATTTAGACTGAAGTTATGATGTGCATGAAAGGCTAAAGACCTTGTGTGTGGCAGGTGTTATTTCAAGCTGACAAAAATCCAGTAATATGTTCATTTTACTTTGATATGGCCTTTTAAAAAATGCCTAAAACTCTGATTCAAACCTTGGCAATATAGTTTTATTTTAAAAACAGGCAAATGGGGCATCTTCTGGACTAGGAGAAATTAGCAATCAGCTTATATATGTGCATACGTTTGTGTTTATTTAAAAATTTATTCGTTAAATTGTTCCCTAAGAAGTTATTTATTATTATTCCCTACAATTAAAGCTTCTCTGTTGAGATGCACTTATGTACTTTCTGGAGGATCAGTAAAATGTTTTGGGCTCTTATTTTCCAAGAATGATAACACTGAGGCAAATTGCAAACTTCTTACATATATTACATATATCACACACGTTATATGTATAGATACCTTAGAAATGTCTTGATTAATTACTCATCATTGGCAGTCCAACAGCCATAATTAAAGTGATCTGTATAGAGGAATCTTTAGCAGAGGGAAATGTCCCGGTTCCAGTGGTCCATGCTGAGCGTTGCTGCTTTACATGAGCTAAGGCACAGTTGATATGTGGCTGTTCTGCCCCAGTATGCCCATGTCACCCTCAATATAGTCTGTATAAGGAGAATTCTTTAGCCTGCAGGGTTGGCACTTGTATTTCTGTTTAAAGACAAACAAAGAATTCCAAACCAACAAGAACCCCACACCCTCCCAACCCTCCAAAAATCATAATTCATAAATATGGGAAAGGATGCAAACTTTTTATGCATCATCCCTGCGTCTGATTGAACCAAAATCTTTGGGGAGATTTTTAAATGCTGCACACCTGAATCTTCTGAATGAGTCCGTGGGGTTTTCTGTCTTGTTGTTCATGTTTAGCAAGAGAAAAAAGAATTTTGGGGAAAACTGTGCATGTAACTAAATCCCAGCTTAATGGTTTTACTCCTTGATCCTTTGGAGTCCCTGTAACCTCCTCTGAGAGACATATGGGAGGGTGCTTGTGGCTGGAACATGGGTTAAAATCCCCATCCCAGTTGTGTTTGGCATTACACTTGAGGTGGGTATAGTGCTATTTTGCCAGAACAGGTCTGATCAAACTGCATTTTCAACCTGACCTTCTCCTCACCTCTAATAACTTCCTGGTTGCTTGGTCAGAGAGAGATTTATGAGCAAGAACAAAGTGTGATGTGTCTGTCCCAGCAGCAAGGGAAACCAGAAAACTTATTAAGAGAGAGGGGAGGGGGAAAGAAGAGAGAGAATGAGAAGGAAGAGAGGCTGAGAGTGAGTCTGCTTTTCAGACAGAAGCACCTCAGCTTCTGGTCTACTGTAATTACCCAGCCACTGAAGAAATAAAACGTTGAAAAATCAATTTTATAAAAAAATCAATGTTTTAAACAATTTGAAAAGCTCTCATAATTTTAAATCTCTCTAGAATGTACATGTTGAGAGCCCTGATCACCTTCAAAGTGAAGAGCTCGAAAAACTTTAAATTGTTCTGCACAGAAAAGGCTCTGAACCCCCATTTCCCTCCCAAATGGAAGCAGTCTTGAAAATGTGAAGCATACCAATAATTTTTAAATAAACCTCTCTGCCCAACCCTGCCCATGCTTCCATGAAGTTCATACATCTCAGAGTTTGTGTTTTATTTCTATTGAAAAAATTTCTGCCTATAATCTGTAAAGATGATTTTTGTCTACTATAATAAAAGAGTTTTTTTAAAGTTAAAAACATGAAGGGTTTTTTTAGGTTTTAGTTACTGAAATGATGAATCTTTTCCCATTAGGAGTTTTTTCTATTTGTTCCTGTATTTAGCTCAGACAAAAAATACAAATTGATGAGTATAGCTGTTATAATTTCCTAACTTAGAGCTCTGTGCAGAAAGTGATTTTACATTGAATTGTAATTTCATTCACAAAGGGCTTTAGACCTTATATAATTAAAATACCTCAATCCTCTTCAAATTAGAAAAGCAAATTGTTACATATCATAAGTAGGTGCTTTTCACTCTAATGACAGTCACTTAGATGATTTATGACATACATTATTTTATATCAAAGTACAATGAAATAGGCATTACCAAAGGTAATCTCAGTAATGTCTGAAAAGGGATCTCAAACCTCAGTGCAACAATGAATGCAGTATTTAAAATGCAAAACCCAAAGACATTATTATGGTTTTGATTTCTTATGCCACAGCTTCTCCTGATCTGTTATATTAGTACAGCAATACAAAGGGTGTTTTGGATGTATTTTGCTAAGATAACAGACGGGAAAAATGAAATATAAAGTCAGGTTTTATGCAGAAATTGTTATCGAAGGGATGATAAAGTAAAACTGCATAATCGCAAGGAAGAACAATTGATGATGTACAAACTGAAATATATTGCGCTCATGGAACATGCTCATTTTCAGCTTTTAAGCCCTTGCATTATTAAAACACATAATAAAATAAAATGCTTGGATAATGTATAAACAAATCAGTATAAAGTAGCTTCTTGAATATGATTATTTTCATACTTCTGTATTCCGTATGAAGATTATCCCTTCTCTCCTCCCCCACTCCTGCTGCAGTGACCCATTCCAGAGTCAATGGTGAGAATCCCAGTGTCCTCAGTGTCCTTTGTGGCAGGCAAATGCTACCCTGCAACACTGCATTAGAACGGGGACAAATGGCTATAAATGAGAACAAATGGCTGTACGTTTGCCATGAATACATTTATGCTGGAGATGAGAAAAAAATGCCTAACCATCTGAAGTGTGAGACTGCAGCAAACTTCCTGCAGGAATAGTGGGAATTAGAAAAAAAAAAAATTAGAATGCTACATTGATTTTAAGTGGGAGGTTGAGATTTGAGGTGGTTGCCTGCAGTGTTCTAGTAGCTGTAGGGCTGCTTGTGGAATCCATCCTGCAGCAGCAGCCTTGCAGAGATTTTGCTGTGCTGGCTGCTGGATGGACATACTTGTCTGAGTGGGGAGGTCTTGGTGTGTGAGGGTCCAAAAGTCATAAAGGCTGATGGAAAGGGTGTCTGAGTAAGCAAATAAATGCCAGAGCTGCTTGGTTTGGGATGAGTAATTGTCAGTTTCAACAGTTCTGGTCTATGGGCTTCATGAGGACAGAGGAGCAAGCATCAGGGAACCCACAAGGATGACAAAAGGATTGGGAAACCTGGTTTACTATGGAAAGCTTAGGAAAGCCCAGCCTTGTTGACTTGAGGATTATGGGAGACTCGATCACCTGCTGGGACAACACCCAGGGAGAGCATAAAACCCCTGTTAAATCTGCCAGATCCCCGTGCAGTCCTCAGAAGGGGTTCTGAGAGACTTCCCAGCCTGTCATTCCATCCTCCCCCACTCTGTCCCCTCATGCCCAAACAATGTTTGGTGGAGCTAGACCCGTTCAGCCTCAAAATGTAACAGGAAGAAAGATCATGAACTTCCCAAGGGCTGAGAGGGAAAGGCAGCATGTTGTTCATCATGAAAAATGTTCAAAAGGAGATGTCAAGTTTTCTGAGAGAGATCTTTCCCAGGAATCAGCTCTCAAAGCACTGTGGCTGTGCCAGCTGAGCATGTTTGTCCCTGATGGCTGCATAATCGATGGCGTTGTGGTCTGGTGCTCACGGACTGAGCCCCAGCCTGAACGTGCTCAGCAGTTTGCCTCTCATTTGCGTCAGCATCTAAATAAAGATGAATACCATTTTTTTTCCCCTCTTTTCAAGATGGGCTGTTAATTTTATAACAGAAGAGCAATCTAATGCCTTATATAATTAGGAGCATGTTTTTAAAAATTTCAGAAGACTTCTATTTTTTTTTCCCACTGTTCAGCAGCCATAATTAGGGAGAAAATTGTAAAGGTTCTGAACACTGAGGTAAGTTCAGGGTTAGAGAATGGTACTAATAACACCGTGGCTGTGGGTTTGACCCCTGTGGAGACCATTCACTTAAGAGGTGGGCTTGATGATCCTTGTGGGTTCCATCCAACTCAGAATATTCTGTAAAATGGCAACAGTCAGATTTCAAAAGCACCCTGAAAAGCAAGAGTTCCCCTTACTCAGAAAATCTGGTCACAGTTTTACATATCAAAATGGAACATTGGGGGATTTAAAAACATAATAAATTCACATTTCATTTTGAATAGAATTCCTTTCCAGTGCCTGTGCTTAAAGTGCTGCTTGGAATAAACACCACTGGCAGGAAAAAGCCCAACATCTATCTTGAGGCTAATTTCATATTTAGCCCTGACAAGTTGTGTTCAGTCAGTCCTGGTTCATTGTGCCACTACAGTCTCAGCTGAGAAAGTGGAGATGGTAGTCTACAGGGTTTCAGTCTGGCACATGTTCCCTGCTGTTTCACAGCTGGAGTATCAAAAGCTCTTCCCATTCCCCCGATTCTCCCACTCAGATGAAGGGGTTGAGCATACCATGCTTGCAAAATCTGTTCTGGTCAGTGCTGGAAGTGGGTGAAGGATGTGAAGGCAGAAGCTACAGTGCTGCTTCTTGGTGGGTGAAGAAATACTTCTGTGTATCTCAGAAGCATTTTCCTGCTTTCAGTGGTTAATATTTTGGTCTGCCCAACTCAATCAACATTTCCTGCTTAGTGAGTGAGACAATAATAGGAAGAAATTGTTCCCTGTGAGGATGTTGAGGCCCTGGCACAGACTGCCCGGAGAAGCTGTGGTTGCCCCATCCCTGGAACTGTTCAAGGACAGGCTGGATGAGGCTCTGAACAACCTGGTGTAGCGGAAGGTGTCCTTGCCCATGTCAGAGGGTTGAAACAAGATGATTTCTAAGGTCACTTTAAACTCAAGCTTTTCTATGATTCTGTGAAAAATTCAGCTTGATAAGCAAGTGTTTGTTCTTCTGGATGAAGTGTTTTACTCTGGGGACAATTAGGAAGAAAGTGGAAGGGAGTTTTCCTGGATAACAGTGAATGGTCGTGATGGGCATGGTTAGGTATTCAAGCCTGACCAGCCTCTATCTGCATTCTTTGGTGGATCTAAAGTTGGATTCCTCCTTGTAACTCTTTTTGTCTTGCTGTGGCCTCCCCTGGTGTGACACGTGGGATTTTGAATGGTCCATGGTTATATGAGCAAACCAGCAGCTGTAATCATGGCCTTCTGCTTAAAAAGAGAAATTTTTCCCTTCCCTGCCGTTGCCTGAAAAGCTTCAGTGACTGAAATATGAACAAAGCTCAGAGCTCCTGAGTAGACATGCTCTTCGGAGGTCTCCTGATGATGATGATGTGGAAAAGAGCCAGGAAGAAAACTCTTGGGAGGGGCAGGGGAATGCAATGTGAAGATAGGTAACAATTTAGCTTGTAGAACTGATGAGTGCACCTTGGAGAGCAAGAAGAGGGACTTTTTAATAACAATGGTGAAGCAGTTTGACATGGATAAACTGGATTTTGGGATGAGTGGGCTGCTATCATTTTAAAAAAACCATTAAAAAAAAAAAAGATTCTGTTAAATATGATTTCCCTATTGCTTTCTGTAGAGACATTACCTGTCAGTTGCTGATTTCCACGTTTGAAACTATTTTCTCACTTAAGACTTGGAGATTCAGTTCCATGGCTATTAGTTCTGTAAAAATTCCTGCCAGAGAAACTGTGGAAAGATCATGATGGTGTTTTTAAGATATGATGGAATATAACAGGTGTAGGAAAAGCATAGAGCAACAAGGATAATAAGGGTTTCTCTTCTATTTTACCAAAGAGGAAAAAATATCAATGAGCTCTTGGGGTTAGGATAGCATTGTGGGATTGAGGTTGAAGGAGGGATGACTGGTCCTTTTCTAGGCTATGTGATGAAGCTGAAGTCAACGCTTACCTAATTCAGCTGTTTCTGTGGGGAGAAGGATGCTCGTGTGCCAGATGGCAGGTCCAGAGGTTCAGAACTGCCTGTCCCCACACAGAGGCACTTTGGCAGGTGCATGCTCTGCATGGGTGCTTCTGGGGCACTTCCTGCTTTTCCAGCATGGCCTTACATGATTCTTTGTCAAGGTGTGTTTGGTGAGAACTCTTTACCATTGGATGGTCCAGGAGCAGGACATACCTCTATGCTTGGTGGAAGTCACCTAGTTAGGACTTTTAATTCATCAGTATTGCTTCTCTTGTTGTTTTTTTTCTTTTTTGTGTGTTTTGTTTTTCGTGTACTCATCTGCTCTGTTTGTAATACCCTTATCCTCCAAAAAGGTGAGTACAATAAGACCAGGAAATTGCTTTGAGCAGTAAAGTTTTGTACTTGTAACGTGCAAGATCCTAAACAGCCTAATGCCCATGTGGATTTGCTGGGCACTGCTCTTCACTGCATCTAGCTTTTGTGCAGGAGAGGTAGGGGTCATGTCAGAGCTGGATACAAAACCTGTGTTCTTTCTGACTTGGTCCCAGCTGTGTCTGCAAGCACTAGTTCCTATTTGCTACCCACCTCTTAGCCAAATACTCTGTACTTTGATCTTTCCCCAAGTCTTTGGCTTCTTCTCCTCCCGCCATGCTTCCTGTGGCATGGAAAGCAGAAGGGGAGGCAACTGCGTTGGTTCTTCTCTCATTCAGGGTGCTCTGGCTGTTCTGTCCTCAATCTGCTGCCCTCAGAGAGACCAAAATTCCTTCCTTTCCAGATTATTCCAAAGCTTGCTGCTTCTGAGCTGCACCATATGCTGTAGAGGAGAGAGGTGGGTCATGGAGAGCCTTCTGGTCTGTCTGGCCCAGGCCTGCTCTCACTTGGGAGAGGGATGCTGGAGAGTCATGGGAACTCGGTCACTATTCAGCGGCCTGCATTATCCCTGAAATTTGGGAAGCAGTTTTTCATCTGCTTCCAGGGCACTGGGCTACACCCCCCTGGCCCGTTGATTCTGGGCTCTGGGGAGCATGTGTCACACCCACAGAACCCAGGAGGCAGAGTGGGTCTCCATGGAGTGGGATCCCTTCATGGCTGGGGGAGGGCTCCACTGTTTTCTATCTTGATACCGCACTATTCCTCTCACCTTGCTTGGGTGCCACGCTGCAAGTGATTTTGAGAAGAAATAAGACATGTTCTTGCTCCAACAGGATATAAAAATGACTTTATATTAGACAGTCTATATTTTATTGAAGTTTGCTTCGTATTAGTGTCATAGAAGGCCTTGATTTCAATATAACAATATGGAAGTGCACGTGTAATTTGTCCTCTGATCACATTAAGGCTAAACCACTGTACATGGTAGTAATGTTAAACTAATGTGACAGAATAATACAAGTATAAAGTGATGTAAAACCATTAATATTATAGAAAGTTATTCATTTTATAAAAAGGATTCTAAGGAGCAATTTAAATAAAATTCCTTGTCTCTTTCTCTGATCTACTTGAGCTACTTTGATCAAAAGATAAGGCTGAACAACAAACTTACTATTAGCTCATTTCCATACAATGCCTTCCTGTTCTTACTGCTGCTCATACATAGCTCAAACCCAGCTCGCTGCTCTCAGGAGTTCTGCTCTCTACAGCATCTGATCTTGAGGAATGGAGAGAAGAGATGTCAGATCAGAGGTGAAGCAATTTATTGGTAACCTGGTCCACTTGGGCATGCACATTTCCCCAGTCAAGTTTAAAGGGCATGTAAAGCTTTAGTGAATTGAGCCGTAAATGTTTAATTGTATGAGTTGCTCCTTGAATACAATAGTGGGGCAAGTTGCAACCACTAGCAAAAAATGGCTGTGTACTGAGTGTAAAAGCAACCTTCTTTCACAGCAGATTTCAGTTTTGCTCAGAGAGCTGTATAGCATTTATTTTAACTCCCTGCAAACTTTAGGTCTCTGATTAAACAAAGTAGGAGCTGGATGATATCAAGACGTGCTTTCCCCTCATTTAATCAGATCATTGAGGACAGCCAACAAGAATAAATAGTATGTGAAAAGCCAGATTTCCAATGAAATTAAATGAAAAGTTGTAAGGCTGTGATTTTAGGAACGGTCTCTCTTTTGTGGTTTTTGGTTGAGTGTGTTTGTCAGATTTTTATAAGAACATTATTGCTTTAAGAAAAAAATTTAAACCCTGAGAAATTACTCTCAGTCTAACGAGTTCTTTTCCACTGACTACAGACATCATTAGGGGATGGCTATAGCCTGAGGCTGTGCATGAACTTTTTCTTCTAACTGTACACTTTATGTATAATTTAGCTTTCTTGCCTAAATTATTCAAGCAAATAGTGAGTGAAAATAATGGAGTTCACTGAAACCTTACACAGTATTAAAATAAAACAGTTTTTTACGTTGATTTGAATTTTTAAGCTTTTTAATCACGGATTTCAAATGGAATACGCATTGTCTTCAGCTCTTCTCTGCTTGTCCCCCTGTGCCTTTTTTCAGTAAAAGGAAAGAAGAAAGGAAAGGAACTTCAGCAAATACCCCATTAATTAATAAATGTTACTTACGACTACTTTAAGTAATAGTAATTAAGCGAAACCTATAGGTATAGAAAATACATTCAGCAAGTGTTGAACTACAGACTGTTATCTCTTTCACCCCTAATAAGATCAGTGTTTAAATACTGTTGAGTTGCTTTAAGCTCCAGAATACTGTTAGGGAGCTCTATGTAATAAGGCTAAACTCTAAAAGCTAACACAAAGGCTATAATTATTTCAGATGGTATTTTTCTACCTTGATATCAATCTTCAAAAAAATTTTGCTTTGAAACCCAGAGGGTTGATCCTATGCAAGGAAATTGGTACATTTTCAGGAAACCCAGCAGATTTCTTGCAGGTGAAGAATCAACACACCAAATATTTACTGTTGTAGCCAGCCCTCTGCAATCTTGTGCCTCAAATTCCTTTTACAGGGTACAGCTGATGCTGTTACTAATATGGTAAGGATTATATCTAGATCTGAATGGATTCACTAACTGTATGCACTCATGAAAACATGTCTTGTGAAAGTTAAGGAACCTTAGTAATATCTGCAAGAAGACCCTACTGTTCCCTAGCTTGGGTACCTTGTTCTTTCACTGGATGTCTGGTGGAAGTAGCATAATGATGATTTTCCATATATGATGAGAAAGGAGCTGTGTCTAGGCAGCTGCTATGGTTCAAGATGGGATTGGACTCTGCAATCCCATTGCAGATCAGCCACTAGTGAGGAATCTCTGGGGGATTCAGACCATGCTTTCAATGAGAAGCATGACATGAGGCAGAGATACAAGTATAGCTTTAACTGATTTTCCCCACACATACACAATAACTAATGTCTGTGGTTTGTCAATGGGCTTTGGATTAACCCCAAGTAGTCAAGTGTCTGACATCTCTCAGTGCCTGATGTAGCCACTGTCACCCAGCTCTGCCCCTGTGCAGTGTGGCAGCTCCTGGATCCACAGTGCTTTGTCATTCAGACTGCAGAAATACCTGGCCATTTGCTTCACGAGCTTTTCCCCAGCCTGAGGTTGTACATAGGATGTATTTCCACACCTGAAAACAAGGTTGGACTGTTTGAAAACAAAATAGAACCAAAAATGTGTCTTTGGTGACATATTTAAATTTATGCTTCTATGACAAAGAAATACCCCAGGAGCAACTATCTTGTGTGCTTGGTCACAACCCTCCTCAAAAATCACAAAGCAAACCAACAGATAAGACTAAAGACAAGTTTGATGACCCTTTTTTGTGAATTTTGCAATTCTGCACTTTTTGACAATTATTGGCGTAGCACAGGTAGCAGCAGGCAAAGATATCTGGAAACCAATAATAATAATCACAGAATCAATCAGGTTGGGAAAGATCTCAGGTCCAACCTGTGACCAGACGCCACGGTGTCAGTCAGACCATGGCACCGAGTGCCATGTCCAGCCTTCCCTGAAACACCTGCAGGGACGGTGACTCCACCACCTTCCTGGGCAGCCCATTCCAATGTCTAATGACCCTTTCTGTGACAAAGTTCCTCCCAATGTCCAACCTAAACTTCTCCTGGTGCAGCCTAGGACCATGTCCTCTTGTCCTAAATGGGATTTGTTCTGTAGAAACCACTTTGAAAAGATATTCACTCTAGATTAATTATTGCTGTGATTTTTTTTTTCCTTTTATGAATTTCTTTAAAGGAAATTGTTGTTTTCTGATAAGAGCAGACATTTTTTACATTTTGTATTTATTAAAACCTGCTGCCCTGATTGTCAGGGTATTTTGTGTCACTGTTGGGCTCATTGTATGTCTCAATGGCTTGCAGTCACTTCTGCGTGTATACGCATCAGGGGCAGTTGCATAAATTAATTAAGCCAAATAGTTAAAATTTAATTCCATATGATTCATAGGATCTACAATCTGTGCTTTTGCTAAAGAACTTCTTGAAGTGAAGCCTGGTGATTTTCTGTAGTGATGTCTGTTGACTGTACACTTAGAAAAGGAGCAGTAGAGCCATATAACATGGAGGATCCTCTCATGTTTGCATTTTGGTCTTGTACTGTGAGGTATTTGGTGTTGCACAAGAAACTGGTACTCACTTTTTATGCACAGTGCATCAGTCTTTACCCCTCCAGTTAATACACGTGATGATATGCAATCCTGATGTCATGGTTCCACGGGAATTACCTTTTTACTTATCTGCATTTATTTGGTTGCTCTTGAGTCTTCAGTACTTGGGGAAAAAAATCAGGTAGAGAAAAGAATTACAGAACTGGGAAGCACTGAAAACTGAGCTGCTCAGTTAATTGCCCTGCAAGGTCTAGACTGTGAAATCCTTTGACAGTACAACATCCTTTTCCCGCTGAATTTGTGTTCACCAAAGCCCAGCTCAGCGTCACATGAGAAAATTCTCTTTTTAGGGATGTAGGACATTTTGTACAACCACAAGAACAGTACAGAACTACTCAATTCCCTGTTTGTGTCAGGAGATTAAAACACTTGGTGAAACCCAAATGATTTCTCTATACATCTTGCAGAATAACTGCTTCTTTTCCTTTTTCTCCTTATACACTTGTTTTCCTTTTTCCTTTTTAATCTGTTTGGCAATAGGCTTTGGGTTGGTATTCCATGGCAATCTATCATTTGACTGCTCAATGCATTGAACATTCCTGACTCATGCTTGTTCTCACGCTGTAGAGGGATCCGTGACTTCCTCATCTGTATTTTTTTAAACAAAATTTCACACACCCTTTTTAGTTGTGTGGTACATTTATGAAGTGTTTGTCCCTAGAAAGGATCTCTGGCCCTTTACAGGCTGTGGTAGCTGTGGTATTGCTCTGTGCCCGCTGTGTTAGTAGCCAGCTTGCCTAAAATTTCATCTGCTCCTTATCACAATTTCCCCATGGATATTTTGTCTGTGTGTTTTTAAGGGAATTTCCAGACTTTAGGCAGAACCTAGGAGACGGAAAAGCAGCTCTGCTGAAGTGTCCCATGGACATGATGAAGTACATTTACCGGTTCATCCAGCAAATGGAATTTTTATGTCAAACTCAGCCCTTGTCACTTCTGCCCGGGGGTGGATTAATGGCTGGGCTGATGGGGCCATGGCCCCATTCCCCCTAACACTATGGAACCCTGGCTTCTCCTGTCATCGCAGAAACCTCCATCGTGGCTGGCAGCCAGAGGGTGACGTGAAGATGCATTGCTGGGGAAGAGCTCAAGGAGTTCCCTGGGAGTCGCAGAGGGGGCTCATTAAATGCAGCGTCTTCAGAGATGGTGCAGTTGCTCCCACACCTGGCCCCTGTCACCTTTCCCAACCCACATCTTGGGAAAGTCTTTCCCCTTCTCATAAACCTTTGGGAGCCTTTGCTGCTTTATGGAGCAAGATACAGAATAGGAGAAAAATCTCAGTTTTGCTCCTGACTTTCTGCATTAAACCAAAGGAAACATTGGTTTCCCTTTGGAAACATCGACTGGTTCATCAGTTTCTCTCATCCTGAGTAGTTTTGCTGGAAGTTCCCTGCTGCCCCTGGTTTCTCCATCCAATTCAATCTGTCTTATTGCAGAGCTCCCCACTTCTTGCATCTCTGTTATGTATTCACCCAAAATTTACCTCTTCCACCTTTTCTTTTTCTTTGCACTCCTTCAGTTTGGCCTTGATTATCTTGGGTTGCCTCACCTAATGGTCCAGTTGTTTTTCTGTATTACCAAACAGACTTAACTGAACTGCTTTCAAACATTGAGGGCTAATTAGTTACATTTCTGTTTCTCTGAAAAGACTTAAAAATTTCATTCTAAACTTGCCAGAAAAGAAACAAAATTTAGACTAGATATTTTTAATAAAAAGGGAAAAAACGAAAGTTTGACTGCAGTTTACAGCACTTGTCTCAGACTTGTTGAAGGGAACTGAATACACACGAATGACCTCCTCCATAAACACGTCTCTTCCTTACTCCATGAATGTTTAATTATGGGTGAAAATGGGACAACCCCAGCAACAGAAATTTATGGTAGCCCTGCCTAAAGCTTGATGGGTTGAGATATTTTTGCAATAATGTGGGGGACATTGGGATCAAAACTCTGTTCTAGCAGAGTAATGGCAGGGTTTGAATGTGTGGCTTGGCCCTGGGTGAATAGCTTAAACCCCCAGGCTGTTTCATTTAGAGAGAGAAGCCAACATTGATCCCTTCTGTGGAGATGTTCCATTTGGGGGTTCGAGACTGTAGGGAACATGCTATGCTCCATGGAACTGTTGTGATTGTACTTTTAAATCCATTTGTGCAAATCTGCAAGGAAGTAGCAAATAAAAAATGAATTCATGGGGAGACAATCTGTCTTTACTTGCATTCATATGAAATGTTACTTGGACCTTGGATTAGAGAAAGGTTAAGCATCATCACTCTACTCATTGAACTATGGAATAAATCAGCAGCAGTGGTGTGAAAAATCCAACCCTCTAGGTTGTTTGATTTTTCTTACAAGTGTCTGCAGCAAAAGGTTGTTCGGGTTTTTTTTTTGTTTTGTTTTGTTTTTTTTTTTTTCAGGTCTAATCCTATTTTCAAGCTAAATAAATTTGTGTATTTGGTTTTGCAAGAAACAAACACTTAAATCTAGGTCAGGTTGACAGAGAATTTTTCCTTTCTTTTTCCCTCCAAATCTTCATATTTTCCAGAGTATACTGATGAGTCTCTCATTCTCTTAAAACTTTGCCCTCAAAATTCTACTCACTTATCCTTGTAAAGCCCTTTGTGATAATTACTTGTGAGAGCTGCAATATGAGAATATGTTTTATTGTGATGCACTTATTTCAGGATAGTGTGTTCCATGTTCTGCCAGTCCTTATGCTCTTCTGCAGGTGCCCATAAGTACTCGGGAGATGTAGAAACTCAAATCAGTCTTTTCAATTTAGTGTTGTAAAAAAAAAGTTTTAGCTTTGTTACATTTCATTTTTATAATTCATTGTATTGTGCAGAATTCTGAGGGGGGTGAAATGATGGGTGGGTAAAGGAGACAGTAAAAAGAGGAAGAATGGGCTTGTTTGGACCCACTGCTCCAAGATGTAATCAGAAATGGAGGTTCATGGCCCATAATATTTTCAGGTGCTTTTATAAAGGCCTCTTTTTTTTCCCTACTCTTTTAATTTTTAAAACACCAGCTCTGTTTACATGGTGAAGTTGGAGATATGTCTTCTCATACAGCCCCCGCAAAGTGTCAGTAGGCACTACACAAATGACAAAACCCTGTTTTTTCTAAGTTTGGTCAACCCAAATTTGAGGGTTGTTTTAGGACAGTGAAAGCAGCTCCTTTGGGAAGCCCACACAGTCACTGCCCTGTTGCTGTGACTGCCCAGAGCTACTGATCAGCATCACTCTAAGAGCACTGCAACTCTGGGGTACATCCAAACAGGGTAACACATAGCCAAAAAACACTGTCAGCACCTGCCAAGCCAGTGAGAAGGGGGAGGGCAGGGGTAACAAACCCCAAACACGACACCACGCTGATGCCTTCGTGTCTTGAAACCTGTCTAGAGGATTAATAGTCCTTATGGTCAGCTTCTGGTGATGGTCTCTGAGGTCTGACCTCCCGTGGTTGTGTCCTGTGACAGGAGAGTGGGAGAAGAGAAAAATCCTACAGACACCTCTGCCACACTGGCTGGAGACTCTTGTCTTCAACCTGATGTTCTTTGAGACCATTTTTCCCCCTTTCAGAGTAGTGACATTCCTTATTAGCCATCATTTTTTTTCCAAATGAGATACACAACAGATGGTTACACTGGTGAGATATGTGTGTTTTTCTCACAAGGAAAAAAAAAGGCCAACTTTGCAGCTCTGTTTTGCATTAACCACAGAGGTGTAAAATGCTGCCAAATTTGAGAGCATTTTTATTTATCTCTAGCTTGGCTTCATATGATTGCAAATGACTAGGCAAGGTGTGGAGAGTGAAAAGTCAGGCCCAGACTCACAAGGGAAAGGGGAGCTGGCTGAAAGATCTCTTGGACTGAAATTCACTCCAGAAGGGAAAAATAAGAGGAGGAAAAATGTTCTTTCTCTCTTCCTCTTGCTGCCCTTTTTCTCCTTGTGCATTTTTCATTCTGTTAGAGCACTATTTATAAGTACTTTTACAGTCTGACTACTGAACCCCTTCTTCATCTAGACATTATTTTTCCATGCCATCCAGGGAATTACCTGCTTAGTTTTTGCCTGACAGAGACTATTTGGCAGGGATACTGCTTCTCCTCCTTGCCCTGTCAGAGATCTCATATCTGGTACTGTTTGCTATTTTTATGGCTTCTGCATATTTTGCTGCAAACGTTTGTATCGTGGGCATCATGACCCCAATACACTGGGTACAGCCTGGAACAACAACAAAAGATGATTCCTGCCCTGAATATCTTTCATTCAGCCAGCCTGTTTCCCAACCTGTATTAGCAGAGGGAAAATGGGACAAAAGAAAACTCCGCTGCAGGGGCCTTGAGGTTTTCACATGTTGATGTTTTTCGGGTTGGCAGCCTGCCTCGCTTCGCCATGCGGCTCTTCAAGAGGTGGCATTTCAATACCACACATCCAAGAAGGATGGGGAAGGCGGGCAGCAGAGCTGATGGCCCACCCTGGGTCGAGTCCTCAGCCAGGAGAACCTCTGGAGACACAGGCACAGCTACCGCTGATTATTTCTTTTATTCTTTCCCTCCCGCTTGGTCATTATGCTTCAGCTTTGAAACTGAGCTTTGTTTCAGCCTGGTAGCCCGTGGCAGTGGACTGGAGAGAGGAGACTTTTACTGAGCTACCAAAGGCATTGTGTGCACGGGAAGAAAATGTGTGAAGAATTGAAATTATATGGTTGTACTGGGAGTTTGTTGTGGTGGTAACACTGGCTCGCATCTTCTGGTAGCTAACGGAGCATGGTGGGATGATCTGAAGATGAAATGAGTTTGATATGCTGGGACATGACATTTAAGAAGAATGGTGAAATTATATTTCTTATTTTCCTTTGTGCAGAGAGAATGCATCTTGGCTTTCTGTACCAAGTGTGTGATTGTGGGCTACTTCCAGTCTGGTTCTTGCCTTCAAAATAGAAGCCACACTGTCCACTCCTCCCTCTTCCCCTTTTGTCTTACTGCTGCAGATAGTTCCCGAAGCACATGGTGGAGTCCCAAGTCCAGATCCTGAGTTTCCCCCAGCCAGTGCCCAGGGGCAGCACTACCAGAGGCCTGCACTGTAGGGCTGCCCCCTGTGATGTTCTTGGAGACAAATGGCAGCAGGGTGTAGACAGGCAGAGAAGGAATATTTCAGAGGTGTAACTCCCAGCAAGAGGTGAGATGGTTTAACTAAGCTTTGGTGATGTTGGCATTCAAGAAAAATGGTTTTATTGGCAAAGTGGGGAAGAATAAGGGAAAGCTGAAGTCTGAGGGCAGAAATATCTATTTGCAACATATCTATGCCCTAGGAAGGGCAAAGTAGGTCATTTATCCCATGGAAGTGATTGTGAGCAGATTGATATCTGGGTTTTTGCTAGCCAAGCTAGTTGGCTAAAATTGTTTAAATGTCATCAGCCACATAAGCTACACATTATTTTTTTTCCTGCCCCTTAATCAGTTGTCCAGTAAGAGCCTTCGATGTGCACTGTGTGAGCTGAAATGGCACATGAATAATGTCACAGGTCACCTCCCATCTCTCTGTTCAGGAAGGTGCATGCCGGTGAAACCACATCACAGGTACCTGCACACTGGCAGGAAGCACAAAAGGAGTGTTACCATTGCTGGGACAAAGTGATAAAAGGAAAAATAATGTGAGAGGAATTATTCCTAGAAATGTCTTTTTCAGTAGTCATCCATTCCTAAAAATCCCTGTGATTTTTGAGAGAGTCATCTTGAGCCCTAACTCCTTCCATTGAACATGGAAGTAATTATGGGTGTAGATATCCTTAATTTGCTTTAGTGTAAATTAAAGCTGGATGCCAGCTTAATTTATGTGCTTTCTCTAAATGCCTTTCCAGATTTTTTTTTTTAAAGATCAAAAACAAAGCATCTACCGCATATGATAAGAATGTTGCTGGTTTGGGCTGATTGCACTTTTTCTGTGTATAATGAAGAGCTCACTACTTGTGAGCCGGGAGAGGATTTAATGAATCACAAAAGTACATAATTTATTGTAGAATGTATTCCACACATATTTCAGAGCAAATTCCATGGAAAATGTATGTGAGTTGTATTTCTATGAATCAGACTCTCAGAATTCTTCCTTAGAAGCAGCTTGTTCTACATTTTTATAAAGGAGCTGCAGCATTTATAGTGCACCATTGAATTAACATTTTGTGGTTAAAAATGCAGCCCAAGAAATTAAAATGATATTTGAAACATAAATCCTGAGTGCTAACAACTATCGTTGTAAAAGCCAGCCAGAATCAACAGACATAGCTTGTTTTCTGCAAGGCTCTTTCTGGAGACCAGTTCTCAAAAAACATCTGTGCAAATGCAAGGGGAAGAAAAAAATAAAAAGAGCCTCAACAGGAATAGAAGCCATCAGTGGTTAGGTGTGTTATAAATACATTATTACTTCATTGTAATGGTATACAGGCTTTGGCTAGACTGGGGGTGACCTCACTGGCTGTCGGACCTCAAGTTACTCCCGGGGAAGGAGTCTGCGGGATGGGATTCCCTCCCTACACAGGCTGATGGGGAGTGAGCAAACGCAGATAATGCGTAGGGACTCCATAATGGCTGTACATGTGGGAGCTGTTGGGTTGGCTTTGTATCAGACCTGGCAACAAGGGGCTTTGAGAGCTTTTGTTATCCTGCCTCCAAACTAAATGTGCAGAAATCCTTTGTTACTTACTCAGAGGTTCTCACCGATGTCTTGACCACCTCAAGCTCAACTTGATTAGGTGCTTCTATGAGTCTATCTTTGCAAAGCGAAATTCTGCTCTTACTGCTGGATGTTGACTAACAATTTGAGGGACTCAGCTTCAGGCAAAATCTGCTAAAATGTTGGGGCATCTGTCTTCTTTAAAATCAACACATATACAGTCTTGGACACCTTAAATATTAGCTGCTGCAGAAATTTCTGGTCAATTCTTTCTTTTTAGTCTTATTAAAATATATTTGGAGTCATAAGAAAAAGCCCAACCTCTTCCTAGAGGACTTTTGACAAGAGGAGAGAAAATAGTTTTGCAACTACAGAAAACAGAATAAACTGCAACAAGATAAAGCTTTATTGGAACCTAGTCCAGATTTATCTTGTGTTACTTCTTAGCAGACAATTCTAGAAAAATTTGTGTGACTGTATACAGGTTGCCAGCTTGTAGATGACCTCTGGTTTTCAATCAGAAGTGGCAAGTCTAAGGGTTTAATATATCAAGACTATGGCTACAAGCATGAAGTTAATTTACTAATTGAGGATTTTATCATGTTTTCGTCATGTTCTTTTGAATGTTCTCTGGGATTATGGGAACTAGACAGGGAGAAAGGTGATGCTGCAAAAAAGGGATGGGGAATTGGAGTTCATAAGATGCTAGTAGGTTGGAGCTATCAGGCTGCTTGGTAGGGCAGTACCTACGGGCAGGGGACTGCTCAAGTTTCTCTATCACTCCTGCAGCTATTCTTGGTGGCTGCAGCCCCAAATTGCTTCTCCAAAGCCAGGCAAGTAATCTGAAGGACAAATGTCCCAAAACGAAAGGAAAGAAATGATCAATAATTGGTACTCTTTTTCCTTTGCCTTCATTTGTGATCATCACAGCTGGGTTCCTGTGCCTGCCGCATCTTCTGTGGCAGTCAGAAATGCTCTGTGCTAGTGCACGACACTTCCACTGGAACCAATCCAAAAGAACTAAGACACTTCAAAAGCCTTGAGAACATCACCCAGTTGAAAGCAATTATCTTCCTTAGGGCCTTTCCTATCTTAGCTTCTTAAATATGTAAGGCTACAGGGTCTAAATCCAAATTGCATACGGCATCTTTTGGGACAAGAGGCCAGTCAAATTCAGGTACTTCATACCTCTGCAGCCACTTGAGGTTCCTGCTCCACCTTAACTGTGTAACTCAGACCTTTGGAGATGAGCCAGTTTTAGCAAGGGATATTATAAGAATAGACTCTACTTAGAAAATGAGCATCAGCATCAAAAAACTTCCAAGGCTGGTTTGTTGATTGGTTGGTTTTCTTGGTTTTTTTTTAATGAAATAAAATCCTCCCTTCATAAAGGAGGACCAAAGCTGATGTCATGACTGATGCTGATCTGAGTTTAAATCTACACTTTCCCAACAGAGAGACTAGTAACCTCCACTCAAGTTGTCATCTTGTCCATTTAGGTGAAGAGGGGGAGAAATGTCTCCTTCCTTCTGTGCACTTTTCCTCTTTAATAATGGAGGGAAGGAAACACAATTTCTGCTGCTCTTTTCTCTCCATTCTCAGTGTTGCACAGCCCATGAAATGAGTGAGATCCAAAGATGTGTTTGATGACCATGGCAGGGCACTAGATTTGAGCTTGTAACAGCCTGGTCCACAAGCTGTGATGCTGAGCAAGTCTTGTAAGCAGCATGGATCCATCTTAAGATTGTGGCTCCATCCCTGCAATCATTTTACATCACATTAAGCACATTGTACAAACATTTATTTGCCAGTTCAGAGGCTGTAACAATATGTCTTTATTCCAGAGATGTTTTCTTTTCTGCAGCTCAGTAAAGCTATTACAGTAGAATATGGAGGGAAAAAGGAATCACGGGGCATTTTCAAGATTGTATTTTCTTTTTTATGTTGTCCCCCCCCAACCCATTAGGTAGGTATTGCTATCAGTGCAGTCCATCTAATTTCGCTGTCCACATCACAGCCAAATAAAAAAAAAAAGTAGGATTTTATATTAGCACTTTCTGGACAGGATTATGCTGTCATAAACAGTCTCAGCAGGAGTTTCAGCCAGGGCTTGATGTGCAGTAATATGCTTGAAATGTCTACTTCTGGTTTCCTTACATGGGACATCGGCCCCAGCTTTTGTGGATCTGACAGATCAGCTGATAACAGCTACATATTCCCTGCTTTATATTCTGCTTTTTAACTTGCTCATCACTAACTTTAAGCACATACCAGAAGGTTCAACAGCATCACTGGGAATGGGCAGGTAACATCTGTGAGCAATTATATGTGGACTGAAAAACACCCCAAACACTGGTGCTTTACATGGAACTCAGTTAACTTTATTACTGAGTGTAATGTAAATCTGAGTAATATTGTGCAAAAACTTCTATATTTAAAGAAAAAAAAACCAAATTAATATCCTTCCTTGTTTAATTAATATCTAAAGTCTTTAACACTGGTAAATGGAGGACTATTTTGTTTTCATGCTGATCACCTCTCCTTGCTGGTACCACGTCCTTTCCCTCCTCCTGCAAAAAGGAGGAGAACCAGTCACCCAGCTTACCCTGCTCAGCCACATGGGATTGTGCCACTCACCACTAAAGGCTTTGGGAGCATCTGCAGACATCTGGTAGATGTACCCACTCTGTCTGTCTGGTTTAATCTTTCACTAGACATTTCAGATCCACTTTTTGAAAGCACCCTGTAAAAGATTTGCATAATTAAAAGGGGAGTGGAACTTCCAAAGGGATAGATGCCTAGCTCTCTTGCCTCCTGCTGGCAGCAGCATTAGCTGGCAAAGGGTTAAAGTGGAGTCCCAAAGCCCTTTTAAAACCTCCTGCTTGAATTTGCTGTGTTGCTGTTGTAGTTAGGGGTGGAATAGTCCTCTGGATGTCTGCAGGAGGTTTGCTTTTAACGTCAGTTATAGCCTAAGAGCTGGGATTTTTTCCAAGGCGTTTCACACTTTCTTTTGAGGTTGGGGCCAAAGTTTGGATGTTTCAATACCCGACATACAGGCCCCCAACCCCTTCCCTGGAGCTGGCCTGTAGACCACTAATTCAATAGGAGACATGGCCTAAGTAATCCATGTTAATGATGTGCCTATTTAAACCATGTTGCCTGATAGGAGATGTCTGGTATCTATTAACCCAAATACCAATTACACTCAGAAGATGCGGAAAAGGTTACTTTTCAAGAACACAGACTGTAAAGGATGCACAGAAATGAACGTGTTGGTGTAATTTTCTTCACCTCTGTTTGCAAAAGGGGAAAAATGAAATGTGCTTGGCACTTGACATTAAAGAGCGGCTACTGTAAACAAGGTAACAGAAGCTGTGTCATTCCTCCCCATCGCCTCAATGTGCAGCCCTTTATTTATGTTTCCTGGGAAAAGAGGTCTCTTGATCTTGGAGTAAAGAAAGTCTTGGTTTTGAAAAAAACAAGGGGCCAGATCCCCAGGAAGGTGGAGAGTGGAGTAGTGCTGGAGACCTCCCTGAAGCCAGTTCAGCCCATCTCAGCAGAAGCTGCACCCGGTTATCTACACCATGGAGCCAGTGGGTGGGGAAGGTGACAAAAGAAGTGTTACTGCTAAGCCTTTTTCATTGGTTTTGTTTACGTGGAAAGTTTGTTACTCCTTTTCTAGCTGAACTAATGCGGCTTGGGGAGATGGCCTTGAGCACGCACAAAGCTCCTGCAGCCAGCAGCAAGCCGTAATCAGTGGAAGGCTGTGTAGCGTTGTGGTCAGAGATCCAAATATTCCCTTTCCTTGGAATGCAGCTTCCCTTGTTTTCTTTGAGAGCCATGTCTGCTCCTGGCCCCCTCCTCTCTCTTCTGGCACTGCTGAGAAAAAGTACTTGGTGGGTGTTGTAGAAGAAACCAAGGGGCCTGCCCTGAAGGGCTGAGGTCTATTATTTTTCTTTAAAAAGGGGGAATTTGGAAGACACAATATTATTTCAAGTTTGAAACAATATTTAAACTCTTAGCTTCTTCACAGATTGTTACCTGGTGTATGCTAGCAGGTTGCCATGGGCTTCAGAATGGTGATGTTGACACACACCTTCTGAGAAACGGAACCCAATTTTATTGAAAATTCCCATTTTTGCATGACTTCAGGCATAACGTTCCATGAATCATGATTCATTTTCTTGATAGGATGAAACTTCAGGTATGCTAAAGCAAGGCTGGATCCTGCAATAATAAAATTGGTTTGGATCACTGGGAAGGAGAAAGAGGCTGATGACTGGGGGAGATGTTTTCTCAAGTAAGCGTTGTCTCAATAGCAATGAAAAGAGTTGAATTGAGCTCACCCTTCTTTTATTTTCTTTTTTTTTTTTTCATCACTAGGGGCATATTTCCTGAAGTCCCCATTGAGGTTAGATACGCTGAGCCTATTTGCATACTTGGAAGAGGTTGCCTTTTAGAGGAGTACAGTGAATACCTCTTGCATTTCATATTTAAGTTCTAAATATAAATGCAGTCTAGAAGGAGCTTGTCTGTGAAACTATCCTAACTGCTTGCTTTCTCACTAGCTAGACTTGTTAATGGTGTGATTTTCTATGCTAGGGAAGTTCTGATTATAATATCGGCACAAATGTGCGTGTTGTGCACCCTTGTTAATTGAAAGCCCGAATATTTAATGCGCTGAGGGTGCACATCTATTTACTGAGCGCACAAGGAAGGCTACGAATCCTGAGCACAAATATCCCATAGATGTGCGGGCCAAGACCTGCATTTGCACAGTTTTGGGTAAAGACAAGAACTTCTGGACTACTAGGACAATTTGGCATATTGGCCTGGCGCAGAGCAATGTGTGATTAAAAAACAATTCCGCAGTGTGGATCCATTTGAATACCAAGTTATTTTATAAAGCCTTCACTGTGTGTTTTGAATGCACATTTGCTGTTATGAATAACAGGAATTGTTTGGCTTGGCCTGCCTTTGTGCCGATGCCAGCTGGCACAGAGCGAAGCTGTGACACATGACACTACAGCTGTGTCCACATGTTTCTGCCTTGCAGTATCCACTTATATAATTTACTTTTTTGATCCGCAGTCGAACTATTCAAGTGAGTATAATTTGCTTTTTTGATCCAGAGTCGAACTGTTTAAGTGAACTCATCAAATTACACATACCAGCCACTTCTGTGAGAATACTTATTTTGTCATTGTCAGAAAAGTGTATTCATTATTAGTCATTTGTGGCAACACAGCAATTGTATTAAACCCATTCCAGTAAAAAATACATCCCTAATTGAACTTGAGGATTTATTCCTCTTGATACACATAATTGCAAGACAGTAGGTCCATATTTAATTAAATGAGCCATTAAAAGAGTAACTAATGATGACCTTACTGTAACTGATAGACCAGACCACGCTTGTTTTCCTGTACATCATTGGGATGTTCTTATTTGCCATCACGGTTGGATTTGCAATTGGGAAACAGTATATCCAACTTAGTAATTTCTGGTTGGTTATTTTTTTAGGCTGTTACAGAAATACTTCTTATGTGATACTGTATTTAAGATCGGTAAACTTGGAATGTAGAGCTGAAATTGAACTAAACCTAAAGGGAACATAGTATGCTGAAACTCTTGTTGAGGAAAACACGCTAGCTCAATTCCAGTTATCCAAAACCAAGGCAGGAAATAGAAAAAATAAATAGAAAAAAAGATGTACAACAAGTTTTTTCAGCCTGCTGGTAAAGCAGAAATAACATGGCAGTAAAACAGACAACATTTTCATGTAAGCCTATTTTATTTTGTTTACCTCTTCAATCAGAGTGAAATAGGAGAGGGCACGGATTTAGCTTTTTCCCCTCCGAATTTAGGAAACAGTACCCAAGCGTTTTATTCCCAGCGCACACTGCACTCTGCTGCAGTTTGTACTGTCTTGCCTTAATTCAGAGCAGCTTTACAAATGTCAGGTCTCGTACAGACCAAAGTAGCTGCGCATTATGTGCCGTATGGTCCTGGTAGAGCAGCGCGCTCTTACAGAGCCAGGGTCACAAGTTCATGGCAGAAATGATTCATGTAGCCTGGAGGAGGGAGCCCAAATTCGAGGCGTGAGACCTGAGAGGAGAATGGGGGCTGATGCTGCTGGGTGCCCCCTCCCAGGCTCTCTCCTTGCTGGCTCTCGTAGAAGGGACAGAGAAGGTGTGGAGGGGGCAGCATCACATCTGGTGTCCTGTGCGCATGTGGTGACCTGAGCTGTGACACAGATGTACGGATATACATATTTCCCTTTTTTTAAAATACGTATAAATATACAAAAAAAATATACATATGCACACACCTATAAATGCATGGGAAAAGCTGACCTGAGTTTGAACACAGTGCACTGTGGTGAGAGCTGAGACATGCATGACAACTAAATATTAAATTCTGTTAGCACTTGGAGTTATTCAGCAGCAAAGAGCTTTAAAGGAACTGAAGTAATTCAGGTCTAACAATCAAAAAAAAAAGAAAGGGGAGAATGTGTAGAACTTTAAAAATCTGACCATTTTAGTATGTTCTCAAGACACTCAGTAAGTATTATGTTCTTGGTCAATAACATTGCCTTTGTAATCGTATTGACAATGTGTGCAGAAATGTATGTGGCATGGCAAATTGCAATTTAATGTCAAATGACAATAAAACAGTCAGAGATCATTCAACTGAAACAAAATATCACTTTAATTAAGCACTGCACAGGATAGCTGTAACAAATATGTTATTAACACATAAAGTACTCCGTTTCAGGTAAGGCTCATGCTATGAGAAAGTAAATTCAGAGCCGGGGTTGACAGTGTGTATTTCACTCATCCCATTGTGCCAAGGTACGGCAGCATGTATAATCAGATCCAGCTGCCCTTGGAGCCAAAAGGGAGCCTTTCCATTTTAATGACTCATGAGTTGCCACACGTACTGAATTTGAGGCAAGACTTGGAAGAACGTGCTCTTAGCCTTAATGACACAGTTGCACGTTGGGTTCGGTCTCCTTTTTGCAGAGAGGTGAACCTCAAAAAAATTTGGTCATTTAATTTCTAGGGCTTCTCCTAACTCTCTGAATTTCTAGTGCCCACAACATAAGCCTGAAAATCTCATGGGCAGGCTTTCCCACGTGGGTTTTGGAGCACAGTCGGACTGGGGAGCAGAACCCAAGGCCTTGCTTGTTTGTGAATTAGACAGCATCAGGGTACATGTACTACAGACACCTGAGAGAAAGAAGATAGTGAAAGCCAGGAAGCATGGATCTGTATAAGTGCAGGAAGGCATTGACAATTTTTTTTCCAAACGCCCAAAACATTTTTTTGATCTTTAAGATGGTTCTTGTTTAATTTTCTTGTTTCCTTCTATTTTTCCTAAATAGACTGATACAACAAGGCTGAAAAACTGTAAAAGAACTACTTGCTCTTGTACTGTTAACAAGACTTTTTACAGCCAGTTTCATCAGACACGCTTCAATTAGTGTTTGGTTTCTTTAAGATGGATATTTGCATGAAATTTAATATTTTTTTCTAAAATCCATCTTTTATTGGGGTGTGAGATAAATGACTGGTATCAAGGCTTGGTAAGAGCCAGAGGAAAAATCCACACTCTGTATTTTGTTCTTCAAGTTTTAAGTTAGGGAGGAACAAGTAAGATCTATGTACAGGCTGTGAGAAACAATTCCAAAGTAATTAAGGTAATTAAGCATTTTTAGGTATTGGACAACTCCCTTATATTCATTTATATGCCAAGAAGAATTGAAAGGTGGCTTGAAAACTCCACAAAGACCATGAAACTCCCAGAGCGCCCAGCTCAGTGGGATGTCCTTTTCTTTCCTGACTCTGAGTTCAGCGTTTAAAACAATTAACGTGAGAGTTACATTGTGTGAAACGTAGACATATTGATGTGCATCTGTGCCATTTGCAAAGGGTTTTATCACAACCCAGCTAAATAAATGCCACTGCTCGTGTTTTGAATCAAGCCCTCAAGGTGTCCAGCCATTCCATTCGCAAGCTGTGCTGTTCCTACCTGAAAGATGTCACTCTAAATAGCTGAGCGTAGGGTTTTCCTGTGGAAAGAGCGTTGATGTATCTAATAAATAGCAATGTGTCCCCTGGAACTGTCACATCTTCTCTGATGTGGAGCATCAAAAAAAGTGAGCAGTATTGTTTTCAATGTCCATTGCATCACCATGCAAAAGTTTTCAAGTGATGAAAGCACTGAATGATTTTTGCTGCAGCACTTTTAGATTCAGAGGAAAAATATGTCATTTGGCTGGATGTGTATGGAATATTGATGAAATGTTTTGTAAACTCTTGTCAGTTTAGGAAGTCTTTGTGAAATGGAAGAGTTCTTCATCACCCTTACTCTCTGGGTTGGTCTTCTCAGACCATGGGTAGTCTGGCATAGCAACAGTAATTTTATGTCACATTTGGGAATTATAAGGGAGTTGGTATGCTCATCACTCCATGGTGAGGAAAGCAGGGATGAACTGTGGGAGAGGAATAGTTGAGGAGAGGGATGTTGCCTCCTTTTTTTTCTTGTAGAATATTCCATTAATGTGATGCAAGATGTGTTTTTTTTCCTTGTTTTTCTTCTTATACTAGAGTTTAGGGGGAAAAAAACCATTTTAGACATTTCTACATCTTGTGAAACTGCTTTTTCAACTATTTCCTAATTTAGTAATTGTCTTCGCTCTTGGAAACATCCCCTTAATCCATCGACAACATCTGATTAGGTAATTTGGTTTTTCTTAGAGAAATTAGGGACGTTGATTTTATTTCTTTTTATTCACTCCTGTCCCCTTAAGAGGAACTTAAATCTGCAGATTGAGCATGCCTATCTAATTTGCTGCTGAAAATGTTAACTACCATTCCCTTTTTAATCAAAGTCATCATGTGGTACTGCAGACTAAACTCTTCAGTCACTGTTCTAACTATAAAGTTACAGGCTAATGAGTTAGAGAGATTTGAGGAATTTTTGGGGAACCATAACTTGGAGTCATCTGCCTTCATATATTCCAGATAGGATCTATTAATTTGGAAGGTGCTTTTTCTTGCTGACAGAATTTGAATTTTGAACCAAAATAAGGCTCAAAAGTAATAAAAGATCGAGAGCTTCCTAAGTTGTTGGTCATCTTTCAACAATTCACAGAATGGATCGGGTTGGAAGGGACCACAGTGGGATGGCTGAATCAATCTCCCTGCTCAGGCAGGGTCATTGAGAGCAATGACCAAGAGCACGCAGCAAAAGAGGGTGTCCAGATGCTTCTGGAACACCTCCAATGAGGGAGACTTCACATCTCTGGGTGATCTGTTCCAGTGCTCGGTCACTACACAGTAAAAAATCCTTCATCATGTTCAGGTGGAACTTCTGGGCATCAGTTTCTGCCCATTGCTCTTGTGCCTTGCTTGGCATCACCAAGCAGAGCCTGGTTCCATCAACTATTAATGTCTCTGTGAAATGGAGACATTTTCTTTCTTCTCTTCTGCCCAAGTGTCCTGGAAAGAGTTTATATAAGTGTGTGGGTTTCTGGTGTGATGGCAATATGACCCACAGGGTTGGACTTACAGTCACACAGTTTTGACAGGAGAGACCTGAATGTCAAATACAAGTTACCTCCAACGCAGTTGGAGTTTGGAAGATGCTCCACAGCAGCTTTATGAGAGACAAAGTTGTCTGACACTAACAACTGGCAGAAATGATTCTATTAAAATCTAGACATAGGAGTGAAAAGGGAAGAATTAGTCACTGATGTTGGTGTCCCCTCCCAAGGCCAAGGCATTAGACTTGAATTTAAAGCAGCCTTGTGGGACGAGCAAATTTAGTCAACGCTGGACAGGGAAGAAATGTGATGTTTTACCTTTGCTGTCTGAGTATCCTGGTACTCAAACAGCAGCCTAAGGCTTTGGGTCATGACACGACCCTTATTTGCAAAAGTATTAATGATTACAAAATTAGCATAAAGTAAAACAGGCTTTCTTTCTTTTTCTGTGTGTGTGTAGCCCTGCCTTTTAAACTGGTGGTATTTATTAAAGAGTCTAACACTAAAAAAAAGAAAAAACAAACCCCCTAAATTTGGTCTATTTCCTCCCCAAGACCAATTTACCATCCAAACAGAAGCTTTTGACAGAGCCTTTTCAATCAGCTCTACAGAGGTTTTTGGAAATATTTGGCGGTGCTTTGAGCAATCTCTCTGGACAGATTTGTTTGAAGGTATTGCAATTGATAGTTTAGGTAAATGCTACATAAGTGTGGCTTACCCTTTTTCTAAACAGCCATGACACGATGTGTTTTCCAATTAAACTTCTAATTGCAGTGGTTACCATTTTAGAGGAACCATCTGCCAACTGTTACCATACTGTGGTATCTGAGGTCCCATGCTTATTTCCTATTCTGAGGACAGAGCAGACTACACTATCTCTTACAGAACTTTGAGGCAAAAGTTGATTAATGTTGACTTTTTAATGGTAACCACTGTGATTTTTTTTATTCCTATAATTCATGGTATTATGCATAATAATAATATGAATATCACTGAATTATTTATAAACTTATGTTGGTAAATAATAATGAGGTAATAACGGTGAATTATTTCTATATTTACACCAGTAAATAATGAGGAAGAGAAATCATTTAGAGCAGGCTCAGTCTCTCACTAGCCTACACCAATTAAAACATGTTTGCAAATGTATTTTCACGCCAGAAGAACAGAGCTGGGGGAGGTTTTAGACTCCAGAAAACATTTAGAGGTTACAGTGTTCAAGCAAAGCCCCGGTATGATGGTGTAGCAGCAGTTGCTGCCACCATCTTTGGATATACAAATGGAAGTGAAAGAGAGGAGCTGCATTTACTGATGCTCTGCATTGCTGAGGCTCCTGCCAGGACATGCAGTTTGGGTTTCCATTTTCGAGGACGTTCAGGTGTGAGAGTGCAGCAAACAGCTGTAGGAAACCCCTGGAGGTGATGGAGATGAGAGACCTCCTCTACTCATTGTAAAAAGAAAATTCAAAGGTGGCTTGACTTGAAGAACTCTCAGGGGAAGAAAGTACCAAGCAATACAAAATTGTTTAATTTGGTGGATAAATGATGCAAAACAAAACCTGTATGAGGATGCTGAAATGAGACAAATGTAAACTGGAAATGTAGGTGCTCCTGGAATAAATAACTGCTCAACCAAACTGCCAATATGAGAGGTAGATTTTTGTGCTTTCAAATTAAGACAGAAGGCTGTTTACTAGAAAATAGTTTCCTATAATAGAAGCACAATGGGAAAATAAAAAACCCTTAAAGTCACCTGCTTGGAGTTTTCCACACAGAAAAGAGTCAGCTACATATGCCTAAATTAGCGGTGAGTAAACTGTGTTTTTCTGCATCTATCTGTAGCTGAGCATGTGATTTTGGCTGAAGGCAATTAGCAGAGTTTACTACAAGGGTAACTTCATCCCTGGCATTTCATAGCCTGTGATAAACAATTCAGCCAGGACAAAGTTGTGTTTCCCCCAAACTTAAATTGCACAGAGCTGTTGCGTGCAAGCTTTGTATGTTGTGGGAGGTGTGGAACGTGGGATGGAGACGAGAAGGGTCTGGGATCCATTTCCAGCCCTGCAACCAACTGGCTGTCTTCAGGCTATTCTTCAGCTGTTGGATCCCTGCTTTCCCACTTGTAAAATTGGCATAACAGTATTTACCTTGTTAAGGAAGCATGTCATGATCTTCAGCTAAAAAATGTTAAGGGCTATTACTATTTATTGTTGTGTTGCATTTTTGACTATATTTGTTCAGATTTACTTCTGCAAATACTCCTGGCTTCTGTTCTGAAAGATGTCACAAGTTGCTGGATGGGAGCTGATTTTCTTAGTCTCTAGTTCAAAAGAAGGGAGGGCCCCCTTTTGGACTGGAGAAGAAGGTGAAAAATGTGACTTTTTAAACGGTCATGTCCTGCCATGAATCTCTTGGATATAAGGGGGAAGTCAAAATTGTAAGATGGGCATTCGCTGGAAAGGAGGAACATTGACGAATTGCTTCTTTTGCTTTTATAACTCAGTTCTGAGGGAATATTTTTCCTTTAAAGCTGTTGTGTTACTTAAAATATGAATGAGATTGTTGCCTGTAACTGTGTGAGATGCATTAGATAGGAATGTCTGCAGGAGTGGGTTGGAAGAAAGTGGTGATTGTTTGACCACCTGCCTGATTCAAGGTGCTCAGTTGAAACCCACCTTCCCTCCATGGGTGGCCTTTTTCTGAAGGCATTTAAATGACTCAAGGGCACAAGCCCCACTGATTTCCAGTCTCAAAACCCTGCTGCAGGAGCTCACTTTGCATCTTCCTCCCATTACCTAAGGTAGATTCAGGCAACTGAGGACCCAGCAGAAATAACATCAGGAGGGACATCTCCTGTGCCACGTGTCCCAGCATGTTGACTTGAAACACTGCCTGTGTGATGAGGAATACTGCAAAAACCCAACTAGTTTGTGAGCAGCTGCCATGCCTGAAAAAGCAGATGAAGCTGTCATCTAAAAATTGTCGACTGTATTTTGAACTCTGTTATTGGAGCAAGGATATTTTTGAAGAAAGAAAAACAAACAAACAAAAAGGCATAAAATGGAGTAAGTCCATTTGAAGAAACATTGGAGAAGCCAAGCTCCAGCTTTGAAAATTTTTCCCCACCACGACTATCATTAGCCAAGTCATAATCCATGCGAAAACCAAGACAAGTTAAATGGTAGCAGAGCTATTGAGCATGGCTACAACAAGGCCTTTGGAGAAGGAAAAGCAAATCCCCATGGGATTCCATACCTGCAGAGCTCATGGCCTTTTATCTTTCATTAACAGATATTGTGTGTTATTGGACAGTACCTTGTGCAGTTACTTGCAGGAACATTGAATCAAATAATCTATTCTTCTCCCAGGTGGCTTAGCCCACTCCAGTTTTATAGTTACCTACTTCAGCTGGAACAGTTCCTTTCAGCTGTAAAAGCAAATAGGCAACGTGGAAAAAAGTCTCGTTTTATCAAAACAGACAGAACTATTCCAGCTGCTGATATTAAGGTAAAAATAGCAAGGTTAAATGTTAAACAACCTCTGAGTGGACTTTTATAACTACAAAGAAAGCCAGACCAGTTGTTCTGAAAGTACTTTCCATTAAAAAAAAAAAAAAGTTGTTTTACTTCTCAAAAGAAAATTTCTTTTCCCCCGTTGCTGATGATTAATCACAGTGGAAAGTAGTTCCCTTGATAACAAATATATCAGTAACGTGTGGTGCTTCCTGCTCCAGCATCTTGTAACTCACAAAAGTTTCCATGGCCAGATTTGAATACTCAAAGTGCTAATAATGTCTGCTAGTCAGCCTTCCTACTGCTCAGAAAATTTCACTCCTGTGGCTTTTTGGCTTGTTTTAAGAAATCACTGTAGAGGTTAGTGAACTTTTCAGTGTGTTGGTATTTAAACTGTGGTCAGACAGTGAAGGAGAAAAGAAAAAAAATAAGAAAGAGAAGAAAAAAGTTCATGAAAAGAAATTCCCTCTTAATAATTGTTTATTCCATTTGCATAGGAATTGAATTGATTGTGAAACCTCCACATTCAAATGGAATTCCTCTCTTAACGTATCTTGAAAAATATAGCGCATTAAATGAAAAGATGCTTAAAACAATGCTGGGGTTTTGTTCCAGAGAAACATTTGGGCACTTTCACTGGGAAAGGAGGTTAAAAGGTTGTCAGTGCTTTCTCCAGGGGCTCTGTCTGACAGTGAACATGTGTTTCCTCCCTTTAATCGGCTCGCCAGTAGCCAGAAAGCTGCTTGTTTTCTGCAGAGGTTGTCAAAAATGATTTCAGTCTGGAGACGATGAATGATAAAAGAGGTTTTCAAACGCAGTTTTGCACTGTAGCATTTGCAGTCCCAGAGAGGATGGATTGTATTACCATCTCAGTGCAAAGGGCCATGTTCCGTAGCAGGAAAACAGGGCCTCGTTCAACCTGTTTGATGCTCCCACTTACCTTTCAAACTTGAAAAACCAAAGCTGGACCTCAACTAAGGAAAAAACAAAAACAAACAACAACAACAAAGTCATCCCAATAGTGTGTTCCTTCTCTCTGGTAAATTAAGTGGTTTACCTTCAGTAAAATTTCAGGGTTTCTCATGCTGTTGCTGAGTGTCACATTTCCTTCAGGAGTTTATGGAGTGCTGCTTCTTTTCCTGGATATTTTATACAGGCCAGAGAGTTGTTCCTCTGAAGTTAGCAATAAAACTTTCTCCACTAACACTGAGTCTATAGTCCAAAGATCTGGTGCCATAAAACACCAACTTACCTTAGTTTCTGCTGAAATCACCCTTTCAGATAGAACTCAGCATCTTCCTGAGATAAATACCTGTGTGTACGCAGTAACCCCATTCTTTATTTTTGAGCAAGACTTTGAAAACTGGGTAACTAGTACCAGCAAAAAAGATTTCACCTGGAGGGATTACTGCCAAATACAGAATCCAGCAGGGGATTTATGAGGCTGGCTGGACTCTGGTATCATTTCCACTGAGGGTATTGTTAACTCTCCAGAAATCCCATATATCAGATATTATTTTTAAAAACACAAATGTAATAACATCAGCAGTAAGCCTTGTCCATGACAGATGATTTTATCCTTGAAGCCCTGCAGCCTGTACCCAGTGCCTGTGTGATGATTAGTTACCTTGTCTCCCAAGCACATTGATTAACATGATGCTGGATGTTTTGCCATTTTATAAGCTGTTTCTTTTTACTAGAAATTCTTTCTTCCCAAACTCCAAATCAGTTCAGTATTTAGTCCCACAGCATCAGCAAACTGTTCTTTTCCAGCTTTTTCACTGCCAAGTCCCATCTGATCTCTATCACCTTTCTCCTTACACGAATTCTGCCACAAAATCCTACTTTCTTTTCCAACCTTCGCATCAACTTCATCCATCCTTTTTTTCTGTTTTAATACTCATAATTTTATCTATATTCTTCCTTAGTTTCTTCACCACCCTCGGTCAGAAGAATGTGCAGAAAGGAGCACCTGCAAGTGCTGTTCATCCCTTGGTTCTGCAGCACTGTGTTTTTAGGAGGGAAGGGCTCAGGAGTCATCCTTGCCAGCTGGGTTCACCTCCTGTGGCTGGCAGGCAGTGGGAGGATGTCCCCTCTCCACACTGGTGTTGGCTGCTGCTGGATTCATCTTTCCTGGTTGGAGCTACCTCCAGCTTTGCCAAATCTTGGGTGGAAAAAGAGCTGTGGGAGCAGTGGGAGTGGGAACCACTTGCGAGGCATAACTGAGCTCAGCAAGTGCCCCCGAGTAGGCACCGTGCAATGTGGGTCAGATGGATGGAAGGACAACAAATTTTAGACATATTGAATATAACTGGTTGTTTGATGACACTTCCCATATTTTCCTATTCTTTTTCTTTTCCTTGGCTTTTTAACTGATAGAAAGGAGCATGGCAGAGCTTCTATCACCAATTTCAGCAATTCTCCTTTTAGTTCTATTGCGCTGCTCCTAGCAGGAGCTTCCTGTTTGCTTGCTACATTAAAAAGGATGTATATAAACAGAAGAGTTGCAGAAATTACTAAGTACTAGGCACAGAAGGTTTTTATTATCATCTTTTGAGTCTTGTACACAGGGAGGGCTTCATTCTTTCTTTTTTCTTTTTCTTTTTTTCTGATCACAGCTAAATTCCAAAATATTTCTCGAGTGGCAACTTGTATTCCAGTCTTCATTATTTTTGACAATATTTTAAATAGTTCGAGTAGAATTTTTTGCCAAGAAAGGCAGGCTGTCAGACGGCAACTGTATTGTGTAGAACCAAAAATTGGTATACTTGGGAAACCTGAAAACTGGAAAATGTCTTTTTTTCCGTCTGAATGTGATTACCATTCAAGCAGTGTAATGTCGTCACTGGGAGGTTTTGCTGCACGTATGGTCAGCTTGGAAGTCTCCACTGGTGCCAAAAAGACATATAACAGGTGCATGGAGAATTTCCTAATGTGCTCTGAAGAACCTGTGCAAAACAAGAAATAGTGCATGTGTCTGGAAAGTCCCCATCTGTCCCAACAGCATCTACGTCACGTCGCTCTCGACTAGTTCTTGGGCAGCACTTTGAATATTTAAAACTCTGTCTCAACGCAAAGTTTCATTGTGACCTTGGCCTTCTCAAAATTTTCTCATTCTAACTAAAGTGCCAGGGAGACACAAGGCAAAGGCAACACACCCCACCAGAAGAAGGTTCAACTCCTCCTCTTCCTGATGCCGAAATATTTGGTTAATGTCATAGATTTGGCTAAGTGGATTCCATCAACTGTTTTCACTTTATTATAGTTCATAATCCCTATTCAAGATGAAGTGCACTGCAGCCTAATGAATGTGGTAATGGAATCCTTGTGTATGTTTTTCCACAGCGGGGTGCAGATTAGCATAAGTGTCATATTCTGTTGGCATGCCTGCTATTATATCTGAGGCGTTGCACACACTGGGAATTTTTCAACTGGATAATAAGATGAATATGGTATGCACATGCACATAGAACACACGGGTTTTAGAAAGTGATTTATAATAAATCTCACCTGGAGGAGCATTATGATAGATTAACTTTGTGTTTTGGCTTAAAAACACAATGTTTTAGCCAAGCAAATGGTAACATGAGTACAAAAGAATTAGATTAAATTTCATGCACAGTTTTAAAGAATGTTGTCATTTAGGGCAGCAGAGTGCTAACAGTGCTGTGTAGGTCCTAGGGTTTCATATATTGGTACATTCAAGTTCAGAAGCCTGGCTCAGATGTCCTTCCCCCTTGCTCAAAGCTGATTGTTAGAGCCCCAAGAGTTGGCACATGGGTTGAGAAAAGCTTGTGGATTGTCGAAAATCACCATGTGTATGCCTCCTCAGGCTGTTGCTGTCAGTCTGTGAAAGATGAAAAGAAAAACCTAGCTATCTTTATTTCATTAGCACTTAGGTTTTACCTGCTGAACCGGCTCTTTTTCTCACAGACGGAACCCACTAGGACAGAGTAGTTCATGCTCCAACAAAAATCTTTTACAAAACACAGAGTCAAGTTTGGAGTGCTGTGGAGTGGTGTGTAGCATATGGCCTATGTTTGACCTCTGAAATTAATTTTACTCTAAATTGTGGGATGCAGTTTTAATCACTTAAGGCATTTTAGTTTTTCTCTGGTTAAAGAAACTCTTGATGAATCTCCTTGCACATCACCTAGGAGAGACAGCACAACTCATGATTAGTCCCAGAATTTATTACTTGGTTATTGAAAGTGCAGGTCTGAGAAATTCATACCATTTAAGAAATGGTTCAGTGTGACTAATCAAAGAGGTTTTCCTGGCACACAGGAGGTATCAATATATATAGTCTAGTGTAGAAAGGCATATCTTTATGCTTTAAAGCATGGTGGCATGGTAACGGCTTAAACATATTAATCAGCCCAAGGTAAGTGCTGCTTCTTTATCATATTTTAATCTGATTCTTTCTACAGTGCTAGAGAAATTATATCTGTGGCTACAATAACATATAGAAAAGAAATTGTTTGCCAAGTGAATGAGACAATCAGACCAGTCATTCAGCCCTCAGAAATAACTACAAATTTCATTTACCTTCGTTATCGGTACATTTCTGCGCAATCACAAGTCAGACTGTTTGAACTTTACTGAGAAGTGGTGAGCCATCAAAGGGAACTAATGTTTGTTTGTTTGGTATTTAGTCTGGAGGACCTTTGCTTTTAAAAATGTTCTATTAGCATGGGTTGGTAATCTGATATTTTGTTCCTGACTTGGACTTCTGAGGGTGAGGCTAATATCTGCGATACAGTTGAGTTCCAAGTGTTGGCTTCTGTTGTATTCCAAAGCCTGAATGACCTTTTCAAAACTCCAAGAAACCTGTGTCAGGCCCACATGCAAGAATTAGTTTTCTAGCTACTTCGCAAAGCTCCTTCTAAATATAGACAAATAAGTAAATAAACACATTCTACTGCTGATTAAAAGTGCGTGAATTGGAGTTTCCAGTGAAGTTCAAGCACCCTTTACAATGGCATCACCCTTTCCCTTGAGCATGGTCTGAAAGGCTGGGTGGCAAATGTATTTAAGACTCTGAGGAAAAGGGCTGTTAAGTCGACCTTGGTAACTTAACTGAAACAGTATACGTGTAAATCCATCGCAAATCCCTGGCCTTTTACAACTCATGTCCCAGTGGAAATCAGATCACAGAACTGTTTACAAGAGACTACGAGTCATTTGGATAAAAAGCCATGACAGCAGACTCCATTTTATTTGAAATTTTAGTAACCCAAGCCTAAAAAAATATTCTAAAAGCAAAATAATAAGGATTAGGCAGTTATTATGAGTTGATTATATTTATGATATTTTGAATTTGGTAGGGAAGAACAATTTCACTGTAAAGGTCAATGCTCTGCCTTTTTACAATCAATTGTAATCTTCAGTTTAAAGATTACACTCCTGTTACAAAAAAAAGGAAGTGCATATATATCTTTTACCCTGAGCTTTTGATGTTCTGAATAGTAATTTTTAAAACCACTAGAAGTAGCACCATAAAAGTATTTTACAACATTATTTAATGTATGAGCTAATCCCCAGCTAATGGTCAATTTCTGCCATTTTTTCTAAGTGGGGAGGAGAGGGGAGGGTGGGGAACATGCTTCTGTTCAGCCCATTGCCCTATCAGTGCAGGAGCAAAAGGGAATCACTTCAAGATGTAGTGCTCTGAGTAACCTTCTTGGTATCACAAATATGATGTTTTCATCAGCTCTTCAATCAGTCTTCTCTGCACAATATTTTATGAGTATATGTTTGCAAATAGTTGTATTTAAACTCATGTAAGTTTGGGTGGTGGGGATTTTCCTTCTTCCCTGAAGTCACTCTGAAATATTTAGTGCAAACAGATGTGGGTGTGCTGTTAAATTGAAGAATTAACATTCTTTCTTGAGGAAATCATTATTTTGCAGTTAATAATTACAGAAAGGAGGGAAGCCTGACTCTATGCCCACTGTCAATAGGAAAGTTCTCGGATTGGTCTGAGTCAAATTGCTGTTGATGCTCCTTATAGTCAAGGCTGCCTTGTCCCCATACTGTCCGCATCCCACATGCCACCTACCAGCTGTCCCCATCAGCTCTTGCCTGAGTCTTTTCCATGGCAGAAGCCTCAATGAAGGAAGTGAAACCCAGCCCCCCCACTTCTCTCTGAGGGGGCATTATGGCTCAGCGTGGTCAGTTGTGGAAACAGCTGCTGACGTGTCGTGGGTTTGTGCCTCCACTGGTGGAACTCTCTGGCGGCTGCTTGGGCTCCTGGCACATTGTCCTTGTTCTGCACCATGCTGCATATGGGCATGATAACCCTGACCCATTTGTCTGCCTGGAGGTTCAAGTTCATTTCTCATCCTTTATGTTGGTTTTGGTGTCTGCCCTGGGCACTTGGGATTTCTGAGGTGTTTTGTCCTTGAGAAAGCAGAAATAGTGCTCGTCCCTGGGGGTGCCCTGAGTCATAAATTGCTAATATTGGTAATGACCATAGAAGTCCTTGCAGGGATCAGGCTGTGTAACTGGGTTTGTGATTTGGAAAAGAGAAAATAAGGGTCTTTATGAGACTGTGCCTTTTGGGCAGAAGATAAATGGCATTTATTGCTAGCTGTGGTGGTGAAGTTATAGTGAGGACACCTGCACCCCACCAATACCTCCAGTGAACACCACAAAGAACACGAACCCGTAATATTTATATTCTAGTTTAGTGCTTTTATTTTGTTATGTATTTTCCATGCAGTGAGGAAGCTCAAAACGCAATGGAGGTACAGAGAAATGTTTGTTTTTCTCATGTAGAAAAGGACTGAAAAGTCACGTTGGGCTTTTTGTAAGTGTTCATTGCTTAGTACGTCGCACTCACGTCTCAGAAGCAAACTGAGAGAGTGGAGAAATCAGTGTCTACTGGTGCTGTCTCAAGAAGGCAATTCCTGCTGAGATTTTCCAGAGGGAGAGCAGAGCATTCTGTCCCACCATAAGCTGAGCACATGTACACACAAACATGGGTGGAAATGTGTCTGCACAAATGTATAGCTTTTAATGGCTGAGCCAGCAGTATGTGAGCTGACATCAGTGATGCAGACATGTATATGCAGGGCAGAAGCAGTCTGTTTGCTGAGGAGGGCTGCTCCAAACACTGTTATTCTCCCATTGTTGCTCACTCCAGTCTGCAAAACCATGATTTTGGTGAAAAACCTTCAAAGTGTATCCCGTGGAGAACAGCTGCTGTTTCTCTCCTTGCTCAGGATTGTCTTCCACTGCTCAACCAAAAGTAGCCCAAGCCTAAAGGCACTTGCTACTTATAGAAAAAGCAGGATCTCCCAGGTAGGAGCCAAATGATGTTGCGCTGTATATCAACTCCCCTTTTTACAGCCAATTTGCAGCCTGCAGGTCTGTGTGGTGAGCAAACCTCAGCTGTATTGATGGTTGAGGGTAAAAGCATCATAAATGCCACCAAAATCACATCAAAGTATTTTGTCCGGAAAATCACCCAATTGCTGCTCCAAATGCTCTCCTTCCACTAACCTCCTGGCCCGGACCACTGTAGTTACTACAGTTCCAATTATTTGGCAGAAGATGGCCCCTTGCTACAAGCAGGGAAGCATGTGTCAATCCCAATTAGATCCTGATCCTGGGGACCAAACGCTAGAATTGGATCTGATTAGCACAGTGAGGAGACTTGGGATCAAATCTCCGACATTTTTGCAAGAGATTTTGCTCTTCGTGTTGACAGTTGCAAGACAAGCGCATTCGCTACTTGATGGGAGTGAGCTGTAAAATCTCAAAAGGGTTTTTTACATCTTGTTTGTTGGACACATCACTGCAGTAGAAGTTCCCTGGGAACAATCTGTACTTGCATCCTCACCCAGCTTCTTGTTCCTGGCCTCACTGGGGATTAAATGCTGTTCTTTGAGGGAATGAAGGAAAGAACTGATGCCTGAAGGTATGAGATGCTCCACAGAAATAGCTCAAGAACCCCGTGCATGCGCTGTGGAAGGGTTTCCCTGGGATTAGCTCTCATCTGGTTCCCATGGACTGAGTGCCTGGTGTAGTGCCTGGAATGCATTAAATGTATATCTTCCAGCTTTCGTTTCATCTGAATGGGTCTCTGCTTTGCACACCATGAAAACAGCTCACGGTTTGAATCAAAGTGCTACAGTCGTACACATTCCTAATTCAAACTAAAATGAGAGGGCAGATGCATCCTTCCATCTGTCCAATACTGAGTGATTTGCATTAGGCAGATCCTTATTACCTGCAAGAACCTGCATATCCCCACCCAGCCCCACCCCCCACCAGCTAGGGAATACCCTTTCCCTCAGTTGCAAAGCCTGAGAGTACATAATTCCTCTTTTCCCACTATAATTTGCACATAAAGAGCCAGCAGTTTCAATGTAGCCTTGTTTCATGGCATCAGCTAAATAATAGTGACACACTCCCTATTGTCATTGGGTTTTGCTAATTTTAGCACAGATGTAGTTCTTATTTCTTTGGGAGAGCCATAAAACCTTCTTCCAGCTTTATGTTTTATTCCTCTTCGAAGCCCAAACAAATTAGCAAAGTTGAGAACTTTATTTTCAGAGTTCATTAAGCCCTTAACAGTAAATCCTTTTCTCACGTTCCAGATGTTGTGGTTTCCTTGACCTCAGTTTATATTTCCTTCTGATGTGAACAAGCCAACATCTTATCCTGGCCTTACCAATTTCTTTGGAGAACTGAGCAAAGGGGGATGCATGTAGCCTCCGAAAGGTTTTCAGAGACAGAATGAAGAAATCTTGCTGTGGTACCAGCCTGAGCCTAAGGCTTCGTCTGTAGCCACTAGACATTGCCTCCACTGCTTAATGCCCTGACCTCTGCAGAGCTGTTTTTACATATCGAATGCATTTTTACTGATATATTTGTCATCCCTGTCCTTTTCACTTGAGTACTTTACATTTCAGAGCCGGTGCGCACCTGCATTTGGGTATGTCGAAAGCATGTCCCCTGAATAAATTAAATGTTTTGTTTTGGCAACACATTGAGATCTGCACAAATCCTTAGTTTCTGCTTTGATTCTGCAGAGCATTTTGGACATGCTGAAATTTAGCAGTTTGGGCGGTCCCCTGGATTTGAGCAATGTCAATTATGCATCACATGCGTTAATTGAACACCCAAATATATCTATTCTCTTCCAGCCACTGGTGAATCATTTTAAATGTAGTTTGTGCCTTTTTCATCCTCTTCAAATGTTGCATTTTTGAAGACAAGCACCTGCAAGCCTTTTAGGAGGTGTTAGTCCTGCTGTTACTGACGTTTTAATAAATGCAGAAATAAGTGCTCCCCACCAAATTGTCTAACGTCAACACTTACCTCATCGAAAGAAGTGAGTCAGTTTGAACAGAATTTATAACACGTGCTGTACCTATAGCTGCCTGACGTGGAGCGCATCCAGTTTTGTATCCATTTTTCCTGTTTTCTTTGAAACCATAGTAACTATCAGGCTATGTTCATAAATATTACAATGAATATTTGTCTTTGTGCACTTGCATGGGGAAACATATGAAAAATGGATCAAAGACAGCAATTCATAAAGGGGGGGATGGGACAAAGCCTTCCTCATGGCATATGAATCTGCCTTCCATGCGAGTGTAGGTGCTCACTCTTGCCAACAAACATTTTATGGTGGGGAAAGACAAGTACAGTAACAGAGGGTAGTGCCCAGAACCAAGAGTATTTGGTGATTTCTTCCTTAAGAGAGCACCTCAAGGCATCACCAAATGTGACTGACAAGATGCTGCTTTGTTCTCTGCAGATAAGCATTTCTAGGAAGAGGGAACCTTGTTTGGCATTTCAGCCAGCTGCTGGGAGATTGAGCATCTGTTACCTGAAATAAGTGGGGGAAACATGGAGGGGACGAGGATGAGATGTTTAAATGTAGCTGAAGCTTTCTAAAGGACTCCATAAAGGACAGACAGTGGGGTTTGTTTGTTTGTTTGTTTGTTTGTTTGTTTGTTTGTTTGTTTGTTGAGAGAGGTTTTAGCATCATTTTTTTTGGCCTTGGATCTTTCAGTCTGCCCCAGAGAACAGTATTCTTCCTCTGGGGACTGTAGAAAAGCTGAAGACATTTACACATTGAAACTCCTGTGTTTGCAGGGATAGTGGGTAGCAGTTTCAGTTTTTATTCTTACAGAATTATGTATTTTTATGTTTCTTATAGGCATAAATCCCCCACATTTATTTTTAAGTTATCCATTTATTTTACCAGTCCAATGTATTGGCCTGCTGGTATATTATCCTTTTTTTGAAAGCAGCCTCATGTAAAGAACACATCCATACAGGGCAGTCATGGAGATAGGTCATGAACTTTGTTTCAGTTTGGTGCAATCAGGTAATTCTTCGACTAGAAAGAAGTGAATGATGGAAGAAATTTCAGAGGTGTGAGTTTTATCTGGATAGAAAATAGTTAAGCCCCATAACTGGGATTTCCAGGTTTAAGAAGATACCAAAAATTTGGCCAGAAACATCTTGAAAGCAGGTCAGCTTTCTACTACTACTTGTTGGAGAAACCACTAAGGATTTTTCCTCTCTTTTGTTTGGTTGGTTTGTTCTGGGGTTTTTGAGATTTTTGGGGGTTTTTGTTGCTTTGTTTTGTTTTAATTTTGTTTAGGTTTGTTCTGTTTGAGGTTTTTTTGGGGGGGTGGTTTGATGTGTTTTGGTGGTTTTTTAAGGAGGTGAAGCATATAAGAGGTGGGGTCATGTCACTGCTTCTGTTCTCTGTGTCTGAGAAAACCAAGCTTTGTGGATTTTTGCCAGGTTTAATTCAGGGCTGCATCACCTTCTCAGTTTCACCTCTGGAAAGCCAGAATAATTTTGTTATTTCTTTACTTAACAGACGTGAGTCTGGACCCCTGTACACGAAGTCAGGCAGGAACCTTGTGCTGCTGACACAGTCCCAGGGTAAAGTGTATGTAAAGTATATTATGCATCAGGGTCTAAAATCAGGAGCCACAGTCCCCAGCACCACAGTGATAAAAACATTGGGTTTGTTTTATTTGTCTTCTCATTTCTGACTCTCTGGATTATGCTTTGAGGTTTCCATCCAAACACAAAAGTACTGAAACTTATTGAGTATGAGTGTGGCTTGGGATTGGAGAGGACTTGCTTTCTGATGACTTGAAAGCAGTTACTGAAGAGCTCTGAATAGTCCTATTCATTGAAAAGATGCTGTCAGGATATCAACAAGTAAAACTGTGAAGAGCAAATAATGGTGTTGGGTCTGGAAAACCCAGATCACTCCATTGTACTTTTCCACTTACCCTCCTGCAGGCACAAACACCTGTTTTGTGAGAAATATAGGTTTTTCCCAAAAAGCCCTAAGCTGCACCTGTGTGTTGGGATGAGGTAATGGTTGGGATAAGACAGCTGCAGGTTTCAGCTGAGACAAGGAGTGGCAGAGAAGTATGTGTATGTTTTCAGGACCCACCCAGAAATGCTGAGGGGGCAAGGTTAAGAGTGGGATAGCAGTTTGGGGTGGGAGAATTGGTGTGAGAGCCTGAGGCCATTTCCCTCCTCCCAGGAATTTCTCAGTGCTGGAACCTGCAGTTAGAAAAAGACCCAGCTTTGACTGGTACTTTCAGGTTTCGCTTGCATTAGAAATTCTGCTGGATGATCAGGCATTTCCGATATTAGAGACAAAAGTGTGGTAGAACTGGAGATAAAACTGCCAGTGAAGTTTTGGTGGCTCTTGTTTTCCTAATAGGTATGTTCCATATTTGAAAGTTTTGTTATCAAATAAGTTAGGGGGAGCTTTTTTTCCCTGCTTGAAGAGAAAAATATATGCGTTTGCCTTAGAATATATTAGTTGTTCTTTCCGATGTTTTTTATAATTTTTAATTAACACATTTCACTGAAAAGAAATGCAAACAAGCTGCACTTCCAGAGTCTTGACAACTAGTGCCTCTGAGCCTCCGGTTCTGCTGATGACTTGTGGACAGTGCTGATCCAGCCTGTTGGGATTCCAGGCACCAAACCTGGACTTCTTGGTGACTGCAAAAATGTACTTTAAGGGAAGAAAATTTAAGAGTTTAGTCCCACATCCTGGAAAATAGACATACAGGGTCAGGACATGGCTCCCTCCCTGCCATGAAGCAGAGTAGGGTTGGCCAAGGGGTTGGCTCTTAGGCTCTTGTGTTTCAGCTGGACCTGGGCTTGCCCAAGAGCTGCTGGGAGACCCAACCCTGCTGTGCTGGCTGGAGGTGCCCACATGAAGTCTCTGAGTCAACCTGCTCTGCTGTTTAGCAGAGGGCCCAAAAACTACAACTGGATTTTGTTGGCCATGAGCTATTCAAGGAGCAGCCATTCCCTTTGGCTCTTCTTGGCATCAGGGTTCTTCTTGATTCACAGGATCAGGAGGTTTGGGTACTCTTGCAGTAGTGCTTTCCGTGCCCTGGTTGGTCCACTGCTGCCTTTCCAGGAGCTTTCCACAAGCTGCAATTGCCATTGTGTTGTGTGGCATCATCTTTGAGAACGTGGGCATGGGACAGAATGTAAGCAGGGACAACTAGTGGCATTTCTGGGCATGTTTCATCTGGCAATTTCCCAGTTCGGGAAAGGAGATGGGGAGAAATGAAATTCAAACCTCTGGATCTGGGCTGCCCACTGAATTGACAAGGAGTGCAAAGGGTGAGTGGAAGTTGCTGTCGGGAGTCAGAGAAGCAGGGTGTCTTCAGGAAGAATATATAGGATATATGAGTTTCCCATGCCTCCAGAGCTTTGAGGCTGGGAATGGACTGAGCCTTGGGTGGTTTAAGTGAGTGTGCAGAGTGAAGGGCAGGAAAGAGTGGAAAGAGGAGGAATCATGCAAGAGAAGGGGCAGATGGCTATGTGGTGGAGAGGTTTTCGTCCTCTTGGCTCTTCCACATGATTCCCAGGGAAGCACATCATGCACAGTTGAAAGGAAAGATGGAGACCAAAGAAGTATGTTTTAAAATACTAATCTTGGCATCAGGAGGGATACTAAAAATAAATAGGACCTTTTTTTGTGAATTAAAATATTTCTGACTAGATGAAATATTTCGCAAAGGAGGATCCCGGACTCCTCTTTCTTGTCAACATTTAACCAGACAACACGGGTCTGCAAATAAATCCAATTCTTCTTCTGATATCCCTGAATCCTTGTTCTTTTTTCCCTTCGCCCATTGTCTTCAGTCAGCTTCAGTGCTTGCCTGAAACTTCACTGACCCCCTCAAAGCCTAAAGATTTCCCCACCCACTCACCCTAGGCAATAAAGCCTTTCTTTAGGTGTGGAGCTTATGACTCTCAGCTCACACCACTGGATCAATAGCATCTGGAGCCCTGGAACATTTTAAAGAGTTATCCAAATGCTTATCACTAGAGAAAACTCATCAAAGTTGCTCTTGGGTCTTTCTGCTCAAAGAGGAAAGGTGTTATCAGCATATAAGGGGTAGTTTTGCTCATAGGCTGGGGAGATAGAATAAATAACCTTTCTGTGAAGGCAGAGTCCACTTCATGGTGCTTGTAGCATCCAGTGACGTGCCTGAGAACAAGTTTTGTAGCCGCAACTGGAGGAAGCAGGCAATGTTCATGGAGTGTCAGATAATCCACTGTGACATATGATCCAAAAACATAAGGCTGACGAATATTCCTGGCACTGTGTGCCGGTGCTGAGAGCAGATTATGCGTTTTTAAATGTTTGATGTTCTTTCAACAGTTAAAAGCCATTTTGGGCAACAGATAGCTCTGAAGATACTTTAAATAATAATTTTTTTACCACTGGGTCTTATCAGTGTTTCATTTTAAGAAGCAGCATCACAGAAGGCAGAGGGCTCTCTAAGGACCTGGTTCTGATCTCACTTACCCCTATTTATATCCGGAGTAACTCAGCTGAAACAAATGGAATTTACTCCTGCATTAAGCAAGTGTAACCGAGAGCAGAATATAACAGGCCCCTCTGTTTGGTGTTTTCTGTACCTCTCTCCTGCAAACTATTTCCACAGGTTAGGATGTTTCTGTGGCAAGGGGAAGACAGAGTATCTGGGCTTTAGAGCATGGATGGGCACAACCTCCATGCAAGACCTGGCAGCTGGGTCAAGGAAGAGCACTTATCCGGCAAAAAGCCATGGGTCTGTGGGCTCCACCCCCCCCAAGCAAGCAGTTATACCAAAATCCGTGGGGAGTTAAGGATTGCCCTTATAACAGTTTATAAAACTAAAACTCGTATGCATGAATTTTAAAAAGCCCCAATTATTATTTTTATAATATGTATAAGTATATAAGTGAAACTAACGTGCACTATGTTAGGAAACACTGATTCTAATAACCCATAGACATCCAGCCCTGGGTTTGTATTTACTATGTTTTCATACCTGGATATCTTTTCAGAACTAGAATCTGTACGGATGAATTAAAAAAAACAACCCTCTTGTAGTTGTTGTTATTATATAAGTGAAATCCATTTTACACAGTGGTAGGAAATACTGATTCTAATGACCCATAGCCAGACAGAGCTAGGTTTGTATTTGTTCTTTCCAGTCCTGTATATGAACTACAAGCTATGTGGCTCTGCAGAGCTCTCTCGATCCCAACATTTTCCCCTCTCAGGCAATTGCATTTCCCACTAAATACTATGCTCTGCTTTTCCTGCCCTGCTGTCAGTGCAAATGTGCCAATCTCATTCTCGAGCCATGGTTCCTGTTGTGGGATCAAATGTTAGGATTTTAAAAGCTAAAGTTTGATGTGGATGAACAACTGCCTATAAAACGCATTAAGCTCTTACCCTGTAATGTATTTAATTTCACACTGACTGATGATATTGCCCCTGAATGGATTACGGCAGGGGGCTGCCATTGTCCTACTAAACCACACTGGTTAAATAATACCTTGGAGTCTAAAGCTGCTCTGGGAGCATTTCTTATTGGCTAACATGTGAAATGAATACCTAGCTTTTTCTGGGAGCACTTTGGGTTGGTTTAGAAAAAAATTAAATTAAAAAAACAACTGCATGTTGAGTTGGTTTACAGAGCAGGAAAATTTTGCACAGTTGTAGGATGGTTCTCCCTCTGTGAAACACAGACCAGCAGCTATAAAGGGCCCTGGTTCAGAGAAGTGCAGGTGCTTGCCTTGGCTCAGCAGGCTGGGAAGGCTCCTGGAGCAAACTAGGAGCACATTACTTCTCAGGAGAGGTCCCCCTAAGCTCATTCCTCATGGGTGTTTGGTGCTTGCAGTATATTTATTTAAGCAGTGTCTCGTTAGTGCCCAAAGGGTCAGAGACTGGAGCACTGCTCAGGGCTCAAATATGTTAATGTCTCAGTGTCATAGTTGAGGGGTATCAGCTTTGTTACTGGGATTTTTTAATTAATTGTTTTTAGCTTCAAGAGATTTTCCCTGCTAAACAATTCCTGCTTAGTCTGCATTCTCTGCCCCTTATGTTGAGATTAATCAAGAGTTCCTTCAATGGAGTTACACCTTCTGTATGCAAAGTCAGGCTCCTGGACTCTACCAATCACTGATGCATATCCTGCCCTGAATCATGTCATTTTGGGAAAGCCTGTGGTTAACTCTGTGAGCAAATGCCTGCCTGTTTCACCCTGCTCCCCATTATGCAAGACAACCTCAAATCAAGGAGTATTTCTCAAGTCCATGCAACTGCAGGCAAATTCTGTGCTAAGTAATTTTAAAACTATGTGCTTTATCTGCATAAGTATATTTATATTTATATATAAATATGGGGATGTATAAAATATATATAGAAAGAGAGAGGTCTGTAACATCCACAAGTATCACTCATGAATGTGTGGCTGGGGATGCGATTATCTGCAGTGTGCTGAGGCACGAGCCCTTAGCAACTTTGCTTATTGCATTGATTAAGAAAAATTAAAAGATCTTTTCTTTCTTTAAAAAGAGAAAGCACTGTGCTAAGAAAAGGATAAGGAGGTATTAAAGCCCCACTAGTCTTTTTTTTTTTTTTTTCCCCCCAGACTTCAGCAGAGCCAGGAAAGAATGCTGGAAGTCATCAGAGGCATGGCTGGGATAGAGAGTGTTAATTCTTCCATATCTAAGCCTCTTTGTCGAAATTCCCTTTGTCTCTTGCCCCAGGTCATTAAACACTAATCCCATCACTCTTCCTAATCCGCTGCAGTGGAGCCAGAGTTCAGTTTCCGAAACTGTCTTTGTTGCTTTCCTAATAGACAGCTCTCTCTGGATTTTGGTTGGTTCGGTCACATTTAGGGCTTTCCAGCACAGTTCTTTAATGAAGTGCCATTAATGAAACTTTTCCTCCTTCATGCAGTGTGCACGGGCATCAATTGGTTTAGCGTTAAGTAGGGTAAGGTGCCCAGTCATCTCAGCAGCCTTTGCAAAATATGACTGTCAAAGGCAAAACCTAGGAAACAAGACCATTGAAGAATATAGCCAGTGAAGTACTCATTTAATTACTAAGGATTTACAAAAGAAAATCTGTTCTTTGTGGCTTACAAAAGACAACAAGCTCAGAAGAGATAGTAAAAGGTTTGGAACCTATTCTCTTTTCTCCCTCCCCCTCTTCCCAACAAATCCTGGAAGAGGAAATGTGGCTGAGCAAAGGCATCAAAGCCTATTGTAAACTCTTTCCAACCTGCTGCAAGAACACTAACTTTCTAAGTGGGAGGTGTTCCACTTGCTGCTAAAATTTACTTTGAGACCTCTCCTGCCAGGAGATGTGACCACATCACCCAAATCGATTCTGTGGCAGAAAACCGAGCATTGGTCCATCCCTCTGTGCTAAGAATAAAAGTTGTTTCATTAAAAAATGTTTCTGATAATGGGAGATAGTTTGTAGGGTTGTGTTTGGCTGCATGGGTTTCATCTGGTGTGGTGGATGTCTTGAAGGAAGTACTTTTGAGGCAGAGAATAGATAGCAAATCTTTGCATCTTTCTTATGGCAGTGATGCTGAAACCCCCTGTACTCAGTTCATTTGCCACAAGCATAAGAAGGGAAGCAAGATGCTGGAAAATCCTGAGAAAAGTTGTTTATGTCTGGAGCAGGCCCACCTCTGGTTTTAAACTCTTGCCAAAATGATAGATTCTGTACATACTTTTAAGTATAATCATTACATCTTTGGAAAGCTTTCTTCAGCAGCCAGGTGCAGGACTTCCTGAGTTAATTGGAGCATCTTTCCACTGAGTCTTGAGATGTGAATTTGGAACAACTTCCATGTTCTCACTGGGATTGAAAGGGTGGGATTTATAAAATAAATAAAGACTGAGAAGATAGGAAAACTATTGAAGCTGGCAAATCTACTGGCTGTACGTAATCTCTTTGGTAGATGTTAACATTTTTTCCTGTGATATGAACTATCTAATTACCAACAAACTTGTGATATGAAATAAACCACATCTTATTATACAGCACGCTTTCCATACGTTCTGCTTTACAATGTTCATGTGATGTATAAATGAGATCCAGGTTTGATTATTAACCAATTTAATTGCTCTGTCAAAGTTGATAATATAGTGCCCTGGAACAGAGTGCTGCGAGGCAGGGTATTCCTTTAAAGGCTCTTTTAACAACTGGTGGGTCTGTGTTTGGTTTGTCTAAATCCTGGTTTTTCTTTCTTGTTTTTACATTATCTATCTGTCTATCCATCTATCTATCTATCTATCTATCTATCTATCTATCTATCTATCTATCTAT